>OY987283.1:14215563-14685310 GCA_963920785.1 Sphagnum contortum | reverse complement strand
ATCTCACATGTAGGCTCTACTCTCAAGCTACATACCTGCACATCAGGAAACAAAATGCCGTCAAATTAGTGCATTGAGAATTATTCTTTTCTATCAGTGCATTGAGAAAAATTTCATAATGAGAAACAAGAAGTAGTGCAATTGAGGACAAGGAATTGCAATGGAGAAAAATGTCCACGATCTCCGCGAGCCCGCAATAAAAGCGATCAGAAACGTGCGCGGAGGGAGAGCTTGACAAACACACAGACGTCGTCGCCGAGCTTGAAACCACTACCTACTGAGGATGGGATTCACACAGAAGACTAGGGTTTGTTAGCGCCACCTCAGATCTAACGGTCCACATGAGACTGGGAGACAATCTGACGGTGGTAGATGAGAATGGTGAAGGAGCGGCCAGCGTAGAGCGATGGCGATGCAGCGCCACTACTACTCTTGTGATTCATGACAGCCTTCCCTCGCTGCGTCTTTTTCAATTTTCTGCGGACCTGCTTCGCGCGCTCCAATCACAGACAGATATTTCGAGAACAGCAGCGCCAAGAGATGTGGTGGACGTCATGGTACGCCCTGTCTTCCTCTTCAATGCGCTTTATGGAAACCAAACTGGACATGCAGCGTTTCATGCGCTTGGTTTTGATAGAGAATCGATTGATCTTAGTCCGGAATGTCAAATTCAGCTACTGTTGCCGCGTTCTGTTTGTGCTCAGGATTTTGTCGATAGTGAAAATTCAGTGTAGGCTTCAGAACAGGTCTCACATCTAGTCTCTAGAAGAGGATCCTGGTCCTGCAGCCTGCTCTAAGAATATTGCAGCATCCGTTTCTTTATCGAGTTTTTTGTTTTCCCTCTTTTGCACTTCTATTCCTCGCATTCTTTCGTGATCGGATTCGTCCGGGCCGTTGCATGATCTAACACTCGATGTCCTTGCAGGTTGTAAAACTGCTTCAGAGAGTTTGATCGTGACGCTGAGTTCAGGCCATGTGCAGTAGAATATCCTGAAGTCTGCAAGGAGTCGGGAAAGGAGTTGATATAGCAATTACTTCATCGATGCCGCGACAAATGCGATCTGTTCTCTTGCCATGTGATCTGCAGGCTTCCATGCGTGCTCATGCTAACCTGTTCTCTAATCGTCGCGATTCTTTCAACGATTCTTCTTATCGATACGGCGGGTTTGCGTCCTCAGGACGGACGTCGTGCAGCAACTCAATTTCCGATGCGGATTCGGAACAATATCTAGATCACTGGCAGCTGTTTTCCGGGTTCAGTCCTCCATTTCCAGGCGATGCTCCAGGAGCCTATAGTACTGCGTCATTCTGCAGTGGTCCTGAAAGTGAGTACTGTAAAGCCACGGGAATCTACGGATTTCAGACTCCCGTAAGTCCAGCTTCGGCAACTGGCGAGGATGCAATAATTTTTGGTCCTTTCACGAAATATAATAGCCTTGAATCGACAAGATTTATGCCCGCAGACTTGCAGTATTTGAGCAAGCCTTATACAAGCAGCGCGTTGCTGCAGGGTAGCAGCTATACTCCTGGCATCAATTATAATTTTGCGGGCGAGGAAGAGACCGTGCCTTCACAATGTGCAGCAGCTCACAAATCTGCACCAAAAGGATCATTTGATTTTCCGGTCACAAAACTCCATGCCTGCAACAATCCGCAGCCAGCAGTACCATACTCGGCGACGGTTGCGTGGCGATCGCCTTCGGTGAGTTATCACCATGTTGCAGAACCTGCTGCAGCACTATGGCTGCAGCGAGATCAGGCTTCAGAAACAGGTGCAGATGCAACATCGTCCTCCTCTGTTGATTCTGCCAATATTCTGCAATTCCAGGAGCACGAAGACGTGCTGGTACTGAACAATTTTCCAGCTGCGAACCTCGCCGCGGGCATGCACTTGAAGACGACGTCAAAGCTCCTACAGTATCCGAATGGTCCCAGATACGGCATTGATTCTAAGAATTATATCGAATTCCCGGCTGCACGCAGTAGCCTCTACAAAACCGAGCTCTGCAGATCCTGGGAGGAAACTGGATACTGCAGGTATTCGACAAAATGTCAGGTACTCCTGCTACATACATTTCAACGTGCATTTCTCTATCTTCTCTCTCTGGCAGCTCCAGCTTATTATTGTCGAGATCTTGCTTGTCTGTACATAAACATATCTTTTCCATTTCCTCGGTTCCAATTTACAATTGAGTCCTCTTGTTGTGGCATTATATGATATACCTAATTCGTCACCAATGAGCCGCTGAGCTAGACTGAAGCAAGGAATAAGGTGATCTACTCTTCAGAAGTGAAACTTCTGGCATGCATTCTTGAGCTTACGTCTAGAGTTTCATGTGATCTGCTATGAACTATGTAATCCAATAATCCTGCTGAGTGCACAATTCGGAAAAAGTTATATGAGGAATGCATGCCGGAAGAGTCACTCTGTCACGTCGTGAGAATATTTTTATATGCAGTTCGCGCATGGAAATGAGGATCTTCGGCCTGTTCCTCGTCACCCTAAGTACAAGACAGAGGTACTGTAAAAGCTATTTAAATCACTACTGAATCCTGATAAGACCCTGGAGTGAGCTGATCGAATTAAGCGTGGGTCTCACACGTCCACAGTTTATCCTGGACTGTAATAACAAATTATGGACATGGGTGATAATCAAACTAATGTCGTAGTTCACAACCCCAGTTCTCTTTCTCAATAAGTTTCCAATAGCACAACTCTCGGATGAGCCACAATGGACAGGACTGGCAAGCTTATAGGTCACACGGCGTTGAAAAATTTATCAATTTCTAATCCTGACAGAAAGTGCATGATCATGAGGATTTGCTCCTGCAGGGCTAAGTGACTAATGGGTGAACGTCCTCCTCATGTGCAGATCTGCCGATCTTATACAGAAACAGGGCTTTGTTCCTACGGCAAGCGGTGCAGGTTCATACATAAGTCTGAAAGCTCGAGCACCACCGCCTCTCCGGTTTCGGCTGATCCGCAAAACGTAGTACACAATAATATCATGCATAGAAGATTGCCAATCTTCCAACTAATTTGTGCTGCTTCAGGTGACACAGACTTCTGAATGCATGCAGCTTTCTTGTGTGTCGCTGCAACCCTAAATTTCCTGATGATGGGGATTCTCGACCGGATGTAAATGAAAGTCGGTCAACGTGCATATATTACGGCCTGCGAAAAGAAAATGCGCAATTCTTTCGCGTTTGAAGAAGGTACGATCACTGTAGTAAGAACCCATCCATATTCATACTAGATAACGGACTTTATCATGTTCTGCTGCTTAGTACGTATAAGAGCATGCAACACCTAGGTTGATATCCCTCCCATCTGGAGGAAGCAATATGTTCTTCCCTTAAGAAGAATCGTTTCCTAGTGCCAATATAGGGCCGCTACAGCACATGAGCTTACTGACTGCTGTGCTCCCTCTGAAGATAGGCAGCAGAGTTGTGCCAGGGGTTTTACACAAATCTTCAGCCAATGGAAGGAGGGGTAAACAAAGAGTGATTAGGGCAATTCCCTTCTGTAATGGGTACACAAAAATACATGTAAATATAGGGTTTACTGCCCAGGGTAGGCCCCCCCTGAGACTAGGGGTTGGTGCCCATCCCCCCTAACTAGAGCTAATGTGTTTTTCCTAATTCCATGTGGTGTTGTGTGGACACGTGTCATAAAAATAATGGCCTAAATTTATACATATTTAAATTATTATACTTAATACATCTACATAGGTTATATATAATAATGTTATGTACCTCTAGCACTAAGGTTAACCCCATGCTAACTTGGGCTAGCCTAAACTAACCTAGGTTAAAATAACCATGACTAAACTAACCTAGACTACATAAATTAAAAAGTTAAATTAACCATGGCTAAATTAAGCAAAATTAAACTAATTATGGCTAAATCAAGTTAAGCTAAACTAAATTAGAATATATTAAATATGGCTAAAATAAAATAAAATAAAATAAACTAGGCTAAATTAAATATGGCTAAATTAAATTAGGCCAAATTAATTATGGATAAATTAATTTAGGCTATAATATTTATGGCTAAAATAAATTAAGTAAATTAAATTAGGATAAAATAAATATGGTTAAATTAATTTAGGTTAAAATATGTATGACTAAATTAAATTAGGCTAAATTTAACGATGGTTAAATTAAGTTAGGCTAAATTATGATAAATTAAATTAAGTTAAATTAAACCATGGTTTAAATATGTTTTATTTTATTTTATTTTGGAATATTTTTTCAGAAAATGTAATTTTGATTTAATTTTTTTCAAAATCAATTAATATGATAATATTAAATTTTATTATAAATAATCATGATTATTAATTAAATGTTTACTATAATTACAGTGATAATCAATTATATATATATATATATACTCAATAGGTATTATATATTTAAATTTTATTAATTATGTTAAAATATTAATGTAACTAGGCTACACTAATTAACCTACAAGTATATAAACATTCTAAGCTAATTATTAATTTAAACTAGATAATAATATTGAAATAATATTTTTAGTAATCATAATTATTTAAAATATCCTATAATTATCTTTGAAGTGCAAAAGAAAAGGAATAATGAAAAACTAATAAGAAGAAAAATAACAAAAACAAGCTTTCCAAGTTACAAAACGTTTCGTTTCTTTTTTTTCTTTGGACCCTTCCTATTTTCAAACCTCATAACTTTCTTATTTCTTATTCATTTTAAACGATTTAAAGTGCTATAGGAGTGCCACCTGAAGTCCTACAAATCACATTAGAACTCTAATAGCAACAAAACAACATAAAATGAATTTTCTGGGTGTTTAAGAACCGGCCTTTGTAGTGTTCAATAGTTTTTTTTTGGAGTTTTTAACCCCCTCTACTTTGGGGGGCCATAACTTTCTCATTTCTAATATGTTTTCAACGATTCTTAGTGTATTGGATGCGCCAAGAGGAGTGCTTTAAGTTTGTTTTGCAGACCAAAAACAACAAAGCATTGCCTTGGCTGGAATAATTTAATACAGTAGTTGCATCTAATGTGCAACTAGGTTGGTTCATGAGGTTTGCAATGGAATGTTTTAACCCATATCCTTTGGCTTCAAATTCTATTTGGATCAGTATATAACTAGGAGCAATAGTTTTGTAATAACCAAATATTATTGCCATTAGGGATGAGTGAATGAAAAATGCTTGACCTTTATGAAATGGTTAAACCTAAAAATAAAATCAGATTATTTAAAATCTACCTACATAACCCCTTTTCAACCTACTTACATACCTAAGTAAACCTACTTAATAGGGTTTAATTATTACTTATGTACCTACGTGCCACCTGTCAACATCTTATCAACCATAAATCGAATGATTTAAATTTCATTGATTCATATTTAATTTTTTAAAAAATAGGTGGGTTTTGATTACCACATGCCACCATATTATTGGTGTTGAAATGAACACATGTCAAATGGTGGTTGAACGTTCCATGGTGTGCCACGTGTCGTCATCCTAATGGCATAAACTTTAATGATTGAGATTAATCCAATGAATTTTTTATTTTGAAAACACAAAAAAATTAAGTAATGACACGTGTCCACAAGCTAATTGTTTAATTTTTAAACATGTGTCATATTTTGATTAGTTGCATTGTAGTTGCAAGGAGAGTTGCACATAAAGTGTAATTACATTGGATTTGTATGTATGTACGAACATGTATATAAACATGTATATATACATGTTACATACATATTGTCGCATGCAACTGAATGTTTTATGCAATTTGTCTTATGCAACTACACAAATTTTTAGTTGCATGTGTCGCATGCAACTAGATCTTAGTTGCAAACGATAGTTACAAAACCCAAAATTTTTAGTAGTGACACAACCTTCCAATTCCCACGTGACCTTGCATCTTTTGAAAAAAAAAACTTGTGTTCAAAGTGCATGGGAAACACAAATGAATGATCTAAAAGTGGGATCAAACGTTCAAAGTTCATTAGGGTGAACCCATATTTGTCACGTCTCACAATTGTTGTAGAACTTTTATAATTTGCCACCATCCAGTTGCAAAGTAGCACAATTGTTTGGAACCTCTAGTAATCCAACTCCAAAATTTCTTCAATCCACCCAACATACTCAATTAACGCCACTATTGGGTTTTGATCATTGGAATGGGAACAACATTCCTATTCAAATGTGGCAACTACCCCTAAATTTGTGATTGCCAAATGATGTTATGCACTTTCCATTCGTAAATGGTTTCCAAATGCATAGATAGACCAATAACATGTGGCCATATCTAAAGGTAGGCTATTGATTGAGACAACATCTTCTACAACCTCTTCACTTGTTGCTAGCTTCTTTGCAATAACAATAACAATAGCAAACCATATTTCAAAAGGTGGCAGTTCTACCAAGTTTTCTAGGTAAATCACTTTTCTACGCCTTTTTATAATCCTTGCATACTCAACCCTTTTAGATGTCCTTTGTCGTTGAACAATTAAATACCTCCTACAAAATACACCAGGCAAGATGTTAAACTTGTTCATTCATAATTAACATTGGCAAAATCCTCACCAAATTTGGGCTAAGAACACATCAAGAAATCACATATCTATTCTTCTGAAGCCTAGGAAAAACATGTTGGATATAGACAAGCTAACAATCTATGCTATAAGGAGAAATCCAATTTTCAATAATGTCAACTATTCCCATTATATATGGTTCAATGTACAAGTGAGTAAAATGTTCATCTCATTCATGCCATGGTTGGGTTGTTGTTGCATTGTGAAGAACAAATGTATGGGTCCAACTTTTAAGGTCAACACTCAATTTACAAGAGTGCCCATTGCCTTCAAGTATTTCATCATGCATTGTAGGCTCCTCTTTGTCATCCCACACTCTCCCTCTTATGGATTTCACATCTTGGATATATTCGGTATAAAACCCAAGAGCTTCCTCAATGGATACCCAATTGCCATGCTCCCTTCCGATTGAACTACAATTCTTACATACCCATTTAAGGCTTTCATGTACCGCTCCATGTGGGGTACATCCACCTTGTGTGTATGGGCCTACAAAGATCAAGTTCCTCTACTAGGAGTAAAGGACTACTAGATGTGTCATCACATCAAAGCATGTTGGAGGGAAGACTTTCTCTAGCATTGACATAGGTTCTACAACTTCTGCATTTAACACTTGCATGGTGCTATGGTCAATCACCTTCAAGCAAAGTTTGCTAAACACTTTACTTACTCTAATAAGAGACATTATAGTTTCTTCTTGCATCAAATTGTGAAGGCAAAGAAGTAATACATGTTGCATCATTATGTGGTAGTCATGGGACTTTAAGCCCCTTAACTTCCCATCTTTCAGCCCCTTACTTCATAGTGTTCTGACATAGCTTGATGGATTCTTCAACTTTTTGATAATGTGCAATAAGGCCTTTTTTTCTTGCTTTGTCATGACATAGGGTGCAATTGGTTTGATGTAACTAGCATTAGGTATTTGTTACAACCAAAGTTCTAACTAAATGTCAACCTCTTGCATATCATTTCTCATTGCCACTATATCTTTCTCTCCGAATATTGTTTTCAACACATTCTCACATACATTCTTCTAACAATGCATCAAGTCCAACATGTGCCTCACCAACAAATGCTACCACATAACAACAAATGGGTAATCACCACTACAAATAGACCACATTTTGTGACAATGACATACCATAGTGGTGCCATATTTTCATATTTGTAATATTGAGAACCAATTCCAGAGAGGAGGTGTTTATAGCTTAACATCATTCAAAACAAAATATAACCCAAATTGGATGGGATTTCTGCACTATGCAGACTTGTCCGATATCAATAGTGCCATTCATCAACTTAGATTAGATGATCTGATTGGTAACATATGGCAAATTTTAGCCAACGAATGAACCCCCCCAATGTTTAGGGTTACCAATGATAAATTGTTCCAACTGACAAAATGTGGCCCAATGGTAGATTACAACCAATGATAAAATGTTAGCCAATGACAGTACATCTTCAATTGTCCGGCCAACATCATTCAACCAATTACTATGACCCATAGAGTAGGGGATTTAATAATCATAATTGTTCAATGAAATGTCAACAATATTGGTCATCAAATTCAATTAGATATCAAATTAAAAGATAAGATAGAATGTTACCAATGACATCCATGTCACCAATGACACTTGGTTTCCAACAACAAACTATTACCACTAACATCCATGTCACCAATGACATTTCCAACAACAAACTGTTACCACTAACATCCATGTCACCAATGACATTTCCAACAATAGATTGTTACCACTAACATCCATGTTACCAATGACAAAATGACACCAATGAATGAATGATTGTCACATACCACATCCAATGTCCAATAACCAATTGTTATTAATGACAATGGCCCATTTAGACATTCTACAACCAAGGACATTTAGTTATTGATGGATTGTCAATAATGAATGATTGATACTGATGATATTCAATTACCAATGACATTCAATGTCTAGTGACATTCATAAACCAATTACACTATGTTACTACACCATCAACATCCTACAATAGGGCCACATCCCCAAACCTTAATTTAGGGCTTTAAGTGCATCCACACTTGGTGTTAAGGATTCTAATGTTAAGTCCCTTAATACAATGTAAATCATTTAGGACTTAACTTACTTACCATGAAGATTTTATGTTAAGTTGACATTCATTTAACATTTAAGGACTAGTCCATTTGGCATTAGGTGCCACCTAGGATGCCACCTATATTTTCATTTGGCATTGACTTAACATCGAGTCTAAGTGCATCATAACATTGTAACATTCTAGTATAAACTATAAATCATCTAGATATGTAGGCAAATTGGTTCCTTGATAGAAACTTACCTTATTTCAAGTGCATATAGATGTGAATACCATTACAAGGCGACAAAACCCATAATATCATAACTTGGGTAGAATGAACCAACACCCAATAAGGCAACAACCAATGGAGGCTCATTATAAGTCCATTGTGGATGAACCTTGCCTTAATTAATATTTGCTTTCACTAGGGTAATCCAATCTCAAATAAGTAGGTCTTATATTAAGGAAGTTAAGTAGGAAATCAACATACTACTAGATGAGTACATAGGTTATACAAAACTAGGTTTACTATATTCATTAACAACCTACTTGTTGGTTGTTATAGGTGTATATACATAATCAACAACCTAGCTAACTACCATGGTTATAAAAAACTATGGGAAACCATGGGTGTAATGCATGTAGTGGGATTTAATTTAGGAATGGATACCCATGTTATAATCAATTCCTAACTATAGTAACCATGGCTCATTCATGGTGGTTGCTAGTTCAATGACCCCAATAAACAAAGACTACAACTAACACAACATTATTCATGTTTGTCCTTCATCAAAGGTCAACAACAAATGTAGGAAATTGTAAAGTAATTAATCCCCTATAACATGGTAATTTCAAAATCTACAAATCAATGCCACCTAAGACTAAAATCCAAGCAATGCTCAAGAATAAAAACCTTAAATGGCACAAGGGCTTATGTTTGGTCTTCATAGTACCATGTGACAATCTTTGTAACAAAAAAAAACTAAAGTTCTTTCATTTATAACATGTAACATGTTTCATACAAAAAACTATCATCCAAGTGGACCATCACTTAATCCTACCATTATCTCTCTCACAAACATCTTTGATGCTTAAAATAGACACACATTCATGCACCTCCAAACTCATTAAACCTAGTGAATCAAAACTTTGGTGTCAAAACATGAATAGTTTGACATGAATGTATTTATTCCATATGCCACCCACATATGCCAGACGTCATACATTCTATAATACAAAATTAAAGTTAGATTTATACCTGCGTATATGGTAGATGAAAAAAATATGTATTTCCTCTTTACACCATGGACATGAATAAGATTGTTTATGTCATTTGCTACTCGCACTACTATCCTATTCATCCATTATTCACATTCTTTTGCCCTTGCTAAAAAATCAATAGCAAAAACTTGTGTTGGTGCAAGTCTATGTTGTGGATTCCCATTGAAGGTGACACAATTTCTCCTATACGGGTGTTGCCTACTAAGGTAATTTCAATGCCCTTGGTACACATTTTTCTTCAATTGGGACGAATGTCTCGTCGCCACATTTGGACCACACAAAGGGCAAGTCATATAGCCCTTCACTTGACACCTTGCAAACAAACCATATGTGGGGTAGTTGTGGATGTTTTAAATGCAAATCACTCTAAGCACAAAACTTTGAAATCCATGCGGCCTTGTCACATCAATTATAAATACCCTTGTCCACAAATTTTCCAATTTTTCAACCAATGGCTCCAAATAAATATCAATATTATAAATTTTCACTAATTTTTTCCCCGGTATTAATAATGTAAGCATCACAAAAAAAAATTTAGTTATCAACCAAGGTGGCAAGTTGTAATTTAGGAGAAAGACTGGCCAAGTAAAATGATTTGCTGATAGGTCAACATATGGATTCACCCCATCAAGGGTTAATCCCAACTCAATGTTTTATTTTTCAATTGCTAAGTCAAGCCAAATGTTATTTACATGTGACCGTGCCTTTGAATCACAAATTGAGCGCACCATTCCATCTTGGCTCTTGTTTACATCATGCCAAGACATTAACTCTACTAGTGAAAAACATTTGAACATACATTTTAGGTGGGGAATCAAAGGGAATTGTTGAAGGACCTTGTAAAGGTCACAATTTGACCCTTCAATAAAACAAAACCTTTTACATTTTGGAGAAGCTTATAAGATTGTTTAACTCCTCTCTAAACAATGCACCCATTGTAGCAAGTGCGGATGGAGTTGTAACTTAACCCCAACTGTTGGACTACCTTTTTAGCTTGGTACATTAATTGACTTGTTATCCATAGGGAAAAGGTTAGTAGTGTAAATAATTCATCAACAAATGTGTTACTCACACCATGTGTAGTTAGGGTATTCAATAATAATAAGATGGCAACAAGGCGGCTAGTGGGACAACCTTCATAAAGTGGGGTGTGAGCCTCTTGGATCATTCTCACACATTGTCTTTTCCAATCTGCCTCATGATCTTGGTCCCCATTTGGAAGCTCATTGTCTAGACTTGCATTGTCTTCCTCATCATTTAGACTTTCATCCCGATGTGTTATTTTATCATGCTTAAACAAGTCCCTCCCATTGGTCCCTTGTAACTCATCAGACCTTCCAAGAGCTATACCCCCCAACCTACCTTCATTTTTTCAACACATTTGCAACCTCCACCTAAAGTCTTTTGCCCCACTTGTGTTTGCCAATTTACTAGTCAAAGGTTAGCTCATCATCACCACTTTTGTTAAACATTTAATTCATCCAATCTAAACCTTTGTGACCATTTTAGCCTAATACCTTCCCTTGCTCCCACCTCGCTCGCATAAGCATGGACTTGAGTTTCATCATTGGATGTCCTTGGGTCCTTTCATTTAGGCTTTTGTCATCTTCAATTATGCAACCGCATCCCTATTATTTTGTAGTGTGATGTATAAGTGGCGCTTTGTTTTCCATTGGATAAGTTGGCACAAGACCCTTATGATGTGGCAGCTTGGCACTTGTTCCTTTTGTTACCCCAATGGTGTCTTGTTTTGCCCCTTTGTGGCGAAGCAACATGACATAAGGAAATGCAGGTCCAACTTAAGCACTTCCTAACAAACAATTGGGAAAACTTACAAGAGGAGTTTTTTTTTGCAAGCCCAAGTTTTGGCGACAAGTTTGAACCCAATGCCTCTCCCCCACTAGGATCCTCCAACTCATAAATGCCTTTTTTGTAGTTTTGTTTTGGATGTGCAGGGGAATATCCTCATGCATCTTGAACTTTGGCACCATTTTCCTCTGCAACCACATCTTCCACCACCTCAACCCTCACCGCATTACATCTTGAATTAGATGACTACCTTCTATTTTTCCTTGAAGATTATGAACCAAACTAGGACCTCAAACTCTCTATTGATTCCTTCAAGCTAACATTCCAACACATGTTGCATTTATCAATAAGTGGTCTTTTTTCTAGGATGGTTTTTGCACACTTTTGATATTGTTTTCACCAAGAAGATTCAATAAGTGGATTCCTTTAATTGTTTCAATTTTGTTTTCACATCACATAGGGTCACATTTCACGTCAAATTACATGTGTCCTTGGCAAAGCCCACCTCTTAGCCATGACCAAACCTTTAGGTAGAGTTCATACCATTGCAATGGGGAAAACATTGTATCATTTCACAAGCCATGTTTAATGCTTTCAATTTCGTGACACTTTTGTAACACATTTTTCTTCACACCAATTCAGAGTTACAACTAAGGGCAATTATGAAACGATAATTCATAACATTTGGCGCACCCTGGACCTTCACCCCAATTAGGTTGTTCTTCAATTGGATGTGGCAAACATTTTTAATTTGGTGTTAAGAAGGGTCATATTCAAGAACTTTGTGTAGCAAGTGGAAACATCATATAATTCATCCCCTTTGTTTTCACATTTTATGCATTTGAGTCTCCTTTATTTTACAGTCACCATAATCGTGAAAACGATGTCATAGTGATCCCATCTGCCATGGGAACCCATCAAAATGATCCTTTAAAAGGGGCACTATTCGCTTTAACCCACTTTAGAGCTTCACATTTTATAACTAGTTGTTTCCTTTCTGGTTTATTTCCATCCATTATAGATGACACACACATCATAATTCTCCCGTCAATTGTATCATTTTCATATGAACATTTCCAGACCAAACTCTATGCAATAGGTCTTTCTATCTAACCTAAAAAATGTGTAACATGGTCACCTTCTGACCTACCACTTGATTTCAACACCCCATCCTAGTTTACCACCCCATCAGAAGGAATTTCGGGGTTCCATTGGGCACTTCATCATTCACATCATCTTTCATGAAAGATGCCTTGGTAGAAGATGTTTGACACATGGACCTTCTCCTTAAAATGGGTGATGTTTAGGTAGCCTTTGGAATTTTAATTCATTATTTCGTGCAACAACTGTCATATTTCTTACGATGCACACTTCCCTCTTTTTCCTTCATAATTTTTTTTATTTCTTTTGAATCATCCCTCTTTCAAGTGCTTGGGTGCTTCTTGGGTCCATGATCCTTTGATGGCCTAAAAGGATTTTAAACTCGTAAACAAGCTTCTTTCCTAATCATATTCGATAACCACCATCACCCCACTAACCTATTTAGGGAGTTGGGCCCTTATAACCTTGATCATAGTTGTTAGATTTATGGTTGATCATCATCCTTTCCTTCTTGGGCCTTTGGCATGAGTGGACAACAAAACCCTTATTTTCCAGCAACATTTCAAAACAACATATGATTTTTTACCACCCCAGCTTGTGTGTGTTTTCCTATGTTTGAACAACTTGTAAAGTAACAAATGATTCAATTTCAAGACTCCATCTTAGAACGTTTACACCATCATACCTTTTTTAACATGTTCTTTGATAGGATATCTGAAGCCCATCGTGCTCAAATTTTATCATGTCCTAGCCTAAGGGTGAGTGTTTAGTTTACAATTCAACCAAATTTCCCAACCTTCGATTATCTTCCCCAATTTTTTCTGCAATACTTTGAATGCAACTCAAATTACCCCATTCGTCAATTATAAGTATCCCTCGGTGTGTGTGCACACATCCCATCGACCCTATGGGTATTCACTTCTTACGTTGCTCTCATGGCCTACATGCATTTCTTTCATCCATGTTCAACTCCTTTCGTTGATGAATCAACATTGTGTTCACCAAAGATGGCATTTGTACCCTAGCCAATGTTGGCATTTGTACCCTAGCGAATTTATTTATCTGATTTTGTGCAATTCAAAGATTCATTGCCTTTGATGCGATTCAAGCCAAAGAAAGGCGCTATCGTGACTAGCACCCCACTAATCAATTCCTCCCATTAGCAATTGAGGTATATGGATGTCTACATAAACAAGTCGATGTGTTTTTACATGATTGTGCTAATGCCATTTGAGCTTGAAAGGGCCTTCCTTTTTCTAGTTTGGTTACCTTTCTTCAACAAAAAATCTCAATCACATTGTAAAGGATGCAAGAATCTTCCATCCTAAGTTAGGTGGTAGCCATAGGCCTAGCTACTTCCTGACTTCCACCCCTTCAACACACACCTCCCATTACCATGACTAACCTATTGCAAGCAATTGATTTTTAACATGGAGAAACATGGATGACCTACTACAGGTGGTCAATTTTTGACATGGAGAGATTTTGACATCTAGTTTTGACGTTTTATAAATTCTCCCTTTTCCTTTTTCTTATTCCCTTGTACATTTTAAAAATCTATAGTGTCTTTATGAATAAAGTTTTGTAAGGTTGTAACAATAATTGTCCAAGTCTTGTTTGATAACATATTTAAGATTCATACAACACTGAACATGATGCATCGATGACCTATGGTCACATCCAATTTCATTTGATGTTCAACACTATGATCCTTTTCAAATCTTCATAGTTCCATACACATGCATCCTTGTATTTCCACAATAACACTTCAATTGTAACAACTTCAAATTCAACTTTACATTAATGAATTGATCATAAACCAAAATATATCACATTCAAATTATAAAATTATGTATCAAAATTTATATTTGCACAAAATTAATTTTTGAATTAATTTTTGGGATGTGTATCAACTACGAATTTAGAGTGATTTTTTAGAAGATTTTATTGAAATTTTAATTTAATTATATAGCTGAAAAAAACATTCGTAATGCAAAACATCATCACCAAAAGACCAAAAAAAACACATGCAACATACGATCCAATGTACAACATGTCATGTCCAATGTACACCAAAGATATCCTTTATGATTCTTCTCATTTTCCTCATAAGACAAAACTTCATTTTATTCATATAGGCATGGCCCACCCATGACGTCATATGCCTTTTTTCATACAATGTGCAATTCCCGCAAAGCGCCTCCATTGGGAACTTGGCAAGTTCCCTGGATGCTTCAGCCAAGGGAGACATGGTGAGGGAAGTTGCACTATGAATGGAAAAGTTCCAATTTTGTTGAAATATTTCATTCATTGTGCAACTTCTCCAGATCTTTCTTCATCTTAGAAGTTTAGTGGATGTCTCCCATGGGTGCATTAGCTAAGGAAATACCCAAACTTGAGAAGGCCCATGCTTAGCAGAGGAGATACACCCAAATTTAACAACTTTGGCAATGTGCATGGGGTGAATCAGCACCCACATTGGTATGATGGTTAAAATCCCAAATTTCATTTAAATTATTTCTAACTATTACAAATATCCCATGCATACCTTAAATCAAGGTCTCTGAGTTCAAATCTAATTTTTTTTGGGCTTAATATGGCCACTAATAAGTACCCCCAGTTTATAATGTGGATATTAGCCCAGGCCAAAAATGTTCCCTAGGTTCCCAATGTGTTCCCCAAGGGTGTTCCCAATAGCACCTCGCTTTTTGGCCCAAGCATGCAATCAAGGTGCCTTGGGGTTTTTTTTCCTTTTAAGTTGGGGGGGGGGGAGGTGGAGGGTTTTCTTTTTTCATTTTTCTCTGGTTCACAGTGTGTTCCATGTTCCCTTTAAGTTCCTAATGGATTCCCATCAGATTTTCAGTATGTTCCCCAAGTTCCCAATGTGTTCCCCAACATGTTCTCCATAGCACCTCACTTTTATCCTATATGCTTTGGCAAGTGTTGTCATTTCCTGTAGATATGTGGGCCAACGGTGAGAAACTCTATACTTCAAAATAGAACCTTCTATTTTGGGGACATTTTTTTGGAGTGATAGGCCAATCAAACTGCCTCATTGCCATAAATAATTTTTAAAAAAAAACACTTGGGAGGCCCTTGGTCTAATTAATAGGAGAGATGAATAGGTATGGTGTTCTAATTAAGAGGCCTCACTCAAAAAATCCTTCATGGTCCATGCAGTGGTGGATATTGGTTCACTCTTGTAGTTTGAATTTGGTATTGTGAATTTCTTGTCAAGAGAGAGTGGTGAACCTTTGTGCCAGACTTGCACTTTGACTGCACATAAAGAAAATTGCACTGCACGTTTAACTCAATGTGTGATGGTCCATGCAGTGGTGGATATTGGTTCACTCTCGTAGTTTGAATTTGGTATTGTGAATTTCTTTGTCAAGAGAGAGTGGTGAACCTTTGTGCCAGACTTGCACTTTGATTGCACATAAACAAAATTGCACTGCACGTTTAACTCAATGTGTGATGGTCCATGCAGTGGTGGATATTGGTTCACTCTCGTAGTTTGAATTTGGTATTGTGAATTTTTTTGACAAGAGAGAGTGGTGAACCTTTGTGCCAGACTTGCACTTCGACTGCACATAAAGAAAATTGCACTGCACGTTTAACTCAATGTGTGATTGCATGATCAAGTCTGCTGAAGAATCGCAGGTCAGACCGTTAAACAGAGTCATTGAATGATATGCACGCATCATCAACGGATCCATCTTCAGAAGCTTCGGAGTTTGAGATCTCACCACGAAATCGGTAAAGGAAAAAAACAAAAGACAAAAAGAGAAACTGCCGATGTGTGTGGGTTCTAGAACCAAATACCCAGGCTAGTACCTAAGCCTGCTTCTTTAGGAAGGAACTAGTTTAACTACTACTACATTTTACAATTGCCAAAAGTTCTGAAAAATTCGCCAAAAATCTCAGTGAAGCTCTCAAACACAATATAATAGCTAGTATAATGCGGCATTGTCGAATATTATTATAATATTTACTGAGAAAAAAATAATAAATTTTTTTGGCACCTTACTCCTGAACTTAGAGCCTAGGTAGTCCTGGTATTCATACAGCTACCGTCTACCTACACTAATTGCTTCTTCCTCTCGTGTACTATAGAGTAGTTGAGGCGGAGATGGTATAAGTTGTCTAGATTGGTGTGCTCATGTTGATGAGCTTGGGATTCAGAAGATCAATTCTAAGATTTGAGCAAAGAGTAACTCTAGTGGGAGGTCTAGGTAATTTGCAACTGAAGGAGAGGGAAAAGTTTCACGTCTGCAACGGAGCTGAGGAGCTGATTATTCAACGGCAAGCTTCAAGGGGACTGGGCTTCAAGGGTGGAAATACACAAGGCTTCAAAGGTAAGGTTCAAAGGCAAGCTTTGTCCTTCCGGCGGGCGTTCGCAGCAGCAGCAGCAGCTATGGAGTCCACTCGGTAAGCAAAGAAGAATCACACCTAATACGTTGTTACAGAGAAAACGCAGTATTTGCAAGTAGCAAAACTGAAGCATTTCATAGAATTTTGTACATCTTGCAGATATTAACTTGAATTTGGTTTTTTGCAAGAATTGCTATCAGGATCCCTTGTTTCAATAAAATCTGTCTCTCCAGCTTATATCGTGTGTTATCACAATAGACCTCCTGACAGTGACAGGGGATTTGCAAATGGGGTGCAGTTGGTGGTCACCACAGACAGTAGCAGTGGTGACTGGGGGTAACAAAGGCATAGGGCATGAGATTGTGAGGCAGCTGGCAACACGAGGCATCACTGTTGTTATAGGGGCTCGTGACAAGGAGCGCGGGTTGGCTGCTGCTCAGGGTTTTCACTCCAAGGGCTTAACCAATGTCGAGTTCCATCAACTTGATATCACTGATCCTGAATCTGTTACTGCGTTTGCAGATTGGATTCAAAAGACATATGGTGGTCTTGACATTCTGGTGAGCTAATTTGTCAGACTTCCAATCATTCATTATGATAGTGGATTTAGCAGTCTTGCACCTTTTGTCACAATATTAGCACATCCCCTTCATATTGAGACTTGTAGAAGATTTGTTTGCTTTGTGGCCTAGATCTCGGTGTTGAGTCACATATGTCTTTTGAGTGCTAGCAAATGCTTCCAGACATCAAGAAACTTAGGGCACAGATGTTTGTACTGTTTGCCCTAATTTTTGGGCACATCATCATGCATACTTATCTATTACCCCTGTCAGAAATGGCTGAAGTCAGTGAGAGGAGTAATGGCAGCTAGGTGACAGTCTTACAAGGTTATGGCTACAATTATTCTTTCTTGTGTTTGTTGTGGTTTGGCTGGAATTGACATAATGTTTGTTTTGGCTACCTTATGTGTTTTTCTGCATGGTCTCTCTACAATCACATGGACATTCAGAGTTGTCCTTCAGAGCCACTCTTTAGGTCTTCCAGATACCCGACTTGGGTCTTCTCTGAAATGATGAAGATAGAGAAGAAACTTTGAACTTACTAAACCTGAACTCCAAACTGATTTGCTATCTATGATCCAAAGTGCCTTGTTGCAGTTATAGGCAAAGGCTACAGCTCCTGTTCATAGCCAGCCTGGGACATGTCTTCTGCTGTGAAAATGCATAGTCTTACAGTATCATGTTGAACAGGTGAACAATGCTGCGGTTTTGCATTGGAGCAACAAGTACCATGAAGCAGAGGAGGACATTAATGTCAATTACAAGGCAACAGTTCATGTGACTGAAACACTGCTGCCATTTCTCAAGCCATCATCTGCAGGTGCACGTATTATTATAATGAGCTCCTTCCTAGGCCAGCTCAAGGTATGCAATCCTAATCTCTTAACCTGATCAGACTATTCATCAGCTTACAATCAAACATCTGTTAGAAATCTCATTTGCATCTCAGCTAGATTCTTTATAAAACTTCTGTGGATAAGAATGGCATGAACAATTCCTGGAGCAATGCCTTTGGACCATAATATTGAGCTGCTACCCTTCCAGTTCAGTGCTGTGCTGGTCTATTCTCATGTCCAACTTAACTGGACCAAAGTAGCGAATTGTGGTTCCCTCTCCATGTGGCAGTTATTACTACTAGTTGTTTCTGACACCAACTGGGATATTTGCAATCTTGAAAAGTGATACAAGTTTGTTCTGATTCAAGCTGCTGTTTGTGGTAATCAAATTTGCAGCACTTCCAAAATCATGCTTTGAGAGAGCAACTCACGAACCCTGACCACTACACACAAGAAACAGTTGACAATTTTGTTGAGGACTATCTGGAAGCATGTTCATTCAGGCATGCAGATGCAGATGGATATCCTGTTGCCTATTGTGTTTCCAAGGCTGTAATCAATGCTTACGCACGCTTGCTAGCCAAGCGAGTTGCTAATCGACCTGAGGGTCATAAAATCTATGTTAATTCTGTTCATCCAGGCTCAGTGAGGACAGACATGAATAAAACAGGCGTCCTGACAACAAAAGAACGTGCAGATACTGCTGTGTGGCTTTCTCTCCTGCCTCCTGAATGTCCATCCGGCCTTTTCTTCGAGGAGAGGAAAGAATTGAGCTTTTTAGGATAATCTAAAGCCTGAAGTCACTAGGTAGTCTCTATACCATTGCATCCAGTCTTGAATGAGCAACAAATATGCTTGTGTACCAAAATGCTTTCTCATATGCTTGGCCTTGAGTGAAATAAAGTGCGTTTCAATATTCAAAGGAGCTTTGATGTTTAAGGTACATGGGAATTAGGGGATATGTTATAGTTGCAGAGTCCCAGTAGGGTTTATTTTCTTGCTATAGAGCTTCAGGTACACAGCTGAGCTCAGCATATTGCAAAACTTGGATTTACAAACAGATGTAATGTTTGGGTTGGAGAACAGTTGAAAATTTGTTGACCCATGGGAAGTTCTCATGTGAGAAAGTGTACACGGAATCCCATTGCAAAGCCTCCTAATTTTTAGAGCTTAGTTGCATCCGAACATTTGATTATAGCCTCCCTTCTTGCCTCACTTTCTGATTTTCTTGCTTTCAACCTCTTTTGTTGTGCCAAATCACATAAATGTTTCTTTAATCCTCTAAATGTCACCTATACATTGTCAACAAAGTGTTTCCTCTTAGTAATACCCAATAAATCTTCCCAATGTTTCCCTTATTTCACCCCTTGATCCTAACTCTCATGTAATTGTAAACATAAACCCATTACCTATTCCTCTAGGCAGCTGCCTTCGATTGTAGTGTGTTTGTTATCAACATGTGTTTGAAGGGTTGTTCAAAGAAAGTTCGTATGACATTCACATTTACATTAACTTTATACCCAATTGAATACATATCTTGATGGGTATTGACATTTGTCCAGGCCTCCTAATTTTGTAGACGTCTACAAAATATACAAAATAGCTTATTTTGTGGACATTCCCGAAATGAGTTTGTTGGCAACTAAAATTGATTGGTAGATGGCCGTATTTTCGTCAGTTTATTGCAGTAGATTCGCTAGCACGTGGCGTTGCTCGCACTGAAAGATACCTTCTAATGACAGATGCATCAAGTTTGTGCGATTTTCGTTCATTTCCCATTTTCAAATGGAAAAATCGGACTCAACGCTGCTAGCCGTTAGCGACTTAGATTGCCCGAAATTAGCCCAGTCTATAATTAGGGTTGTCTATAAATTGTAGACAGTCCTCAAATTGTTTTGTAGGCGAATACTTTTATTTTGTAGACGTCTACAAAATTAGGAGGCCTGCATTTGTCCCAACCCTTGCATTAGCTCAGGCTTGGGTTTTTATTTGAATGTTTGCAAATAATTCTTTAAAAACAAGTAAGATAAATTTTGTTTAAAAAATTGTGAAGCATTTTAATCCTCATGAATTTGGTGTAATGACTTTTGGTGGGTGTGACACCCATGGTTCAGGATGTTTGAGTGATGTTAGATTTGCATCCCGATTGGGTGGTGTTACATGTGTCCATAACGCCTTCAATTTGGTGTCACAGTCAACCATTTTTCAGGAGTTACAATATTCACCTAATTCTCTAAATTAACTATTCCCATTTGTTTGACAATTCTATGCATGCCCATCTCCACTATATTTTTCTTAAACTTCCCAACATGGGGATTTCATAGTCATTTCATTAAAGTTAGGTACACAACAAGGGGACCCATTAGGAGGAACATTGTTTGTTTTGGTTCACCTTTTGCCTTACATCAACAACCCAACCTACTTGTGTTTTCTCTTCCGTAATGGATAATACACATATAATAAGTCTTGCATTAGAGGTGGTTCCTACATTTATACGATTACAAGAAATTTTTTTAGCATTAGGGCAACCAGTGAAGTGTGTAGCTTGGTCTCCATAGGGGTTGGACCACTCTATATCACTTTTTCCTGACTTTCTTACTTTCGATTCGGGTTTTCATATTTTGGGCGTAATAATGGATCCACATCATTCGTTGAGTTGTTTATTGTTGAAGCTCTCCATGAAAATCGTAGGATGATATCTAATCTCCCTATGTTTATAGATGTTCAAGCAACTTTTGCAATGCTCTCATTGCGTTATGCCTAGTGCTTGGGCTACTTTCTTTGTACAATGTTCCCATTTCCATGAATTTTGCAACATTATGTTGAGTTCAATATTCATACCATAGTTATGTTAGAGAAGTTACTTAATAAGGGATCTTTTAATGGTTTTGTTGGTCATTTAATTCTTCATCAAACCACTTTTCATGCTTCTTTGGGCAAGTTCAACCTCTTTTTCATGGTACAGATTGCTACCCCCACATTCTTGGGGTGTTCGAAACTGGTCGCTCTTACATTTGTCACTTGTTTTTAACAAGATGATCACCCTATTCTTTTTAATGTAGTAGCACATGTTGAAATCGACACTTCCCCATTCCAGATGGCACTACAAGATGTCCGAACCATGTTACCCCAAGTTGTTTGCTTTTAGATCCCACCATTTGAAAGCCTAAATGGTTGAATCTTATATTTAGTTGTAGGTTTTTTTAGCGAATTACCTACATGAACAAGAGTTTGTTTCACTTTTAATACACATTCTTTCAAATATCGTGTGAGCACATTTCTGTTCATGTGCAAGTCCAAGGGCAAATGTTTGGTTATTAATTCGTATTACTAAACCAACATTTTGTTTACCGTTAGGCCGTTTTCTTACATCATTGTGTACATGTCTTAGCTTGGCACATCCTATAGTTGTTCACCTTCCACGGTGTCCATGTGGTCATACAATTGACGATCTAAGTACCCACTTGTTTCGGCACCCCTGCAGGAATGAGTGTATAATAGCCCACAACACATTTCGAAATATTGTTGCAACTATTACTTTGGAGAGTGGAACACATGTTCAAAGGGAATTTCCCACCTTTTTTTTCACCACACCAAATGACAAATGGATATCTTTATCATTAAAGACAACTTTTGAACTTTGATGGACATTGTCATTATTGATCTAATTCACACAAATATGACACAACGAACATTAATTACAATAGCACATGTAGCAATGATGGCTACTTAGGAGAAAACATAATCCTATGCCGAGTAAGCATCAGGCGGTGATTTCATTCCTTTTGTTATTGAAACTTGTTCATTTACACAGTGGTTATATTTTTTAGACACCAATTCCTTTGATACGTTTAAATCTTCATTTTTGTTTTGATTCATTTTTGATCGCTTGTGCATAAACCATTATCACGCATCATTAGTGGTCTTTTTTATCCCCTCAATGTTTGTTTTTCATTATTCATAATGTATGTCCATAGCTTTGTAATGTGTGCAAGCCATAACAATTTTTCAGTGAGCTGCTGCACTTGGTTGAGGTTCTTCATCTCTTCCACACATCATAGTTACTGCACTATGAAGCAACTTTCTATCCCTCTACTCCCAGTTTTATGAGATGACTATACTTGAAAGTACATACGCTACCGGTGAAGAAAAAAATACAATGCATTTCTAAATGTTAAGTTGTGTTTGTAGTTGAAATAAGATAACTTGCTTCCTATGCATGATTTACGATTTAAAACTGATAGATATATCTTTCAAGCTCAAACACTCCAAATCCTAAAATTTTATGTTAAATTTTCATCCATTCAAACCAACTTTTAAGGATTCAACACCAAGTTCAACTTGGCTATAAATCACAAGTCACTTAAAATATTACTCCCATCACATATGTTGTCTAAATCAAGTTTACCTTAGTTCATTAAAAAGTTGATTACAAGGTGCATCTGCCTACCAAATTATAGGTTCTGCACCAAAACTAGTAAGAAGTTATGCTACCAAACCTAAGAGGGTTTTACAAAGGCATAAAGTTCAACTTGGCTGCAAACCACCAATCACTTAAAACATCATTCCTATCGCATATGTTGTCCAAATTAAGCTTGCCTTAGTTCATTAGAAAGCTAACTACAAGGCACATCTACCTACTAAATTGCTGGTTCTACACCTAAATTAGTAAAAAGTTGTGCTACCAAATTCAAGAGGGTTTGTGAAATTCCTTTAAAATTTCAAGTTCACAACACTATCCTACTCACTTCTATTCTTTCAAAGTACCCCAAACATCCAACTCATTCTCCTTCTTTCCACCATCTACTAAGACTCATCATCCTTCTCCTCCCCTTCCTAAGAAAAATAACACAAGTAGAAGAGCCCCCACAAACTCCTCTTCCCCAAGCTTTTCATGACCCCTCCTTGAGTTTGTTCTCTTTGTCCAATGGAAGTTGTGAAAATAATTCCCTTCAATCCATGGCCTCCTCATCCTTCAAGAATGAATGAGAATCGAGAATGATTTACCTTCCAATGGAGTTTAGGATGAAAATTCTTGTGCTAATGAAACACTAGGAAAGTTCCATCCTCCAATCAAATAGGATGATAATCCTCATGACCAATGGAATTGGAGGACTCGTCATTTTCTTTATCTTGGACATCTTTATGAGGTTATTGAATTCGATCTTTATCCATTCTGTTTGTTTGACTTTCACATTTTACTTTTTTATCTTAATTATTTTAAGTAACTAATTACTAGGATAATTCATCAGTAGTAATAAGTAAACATCCTTTGAGTTCCTACTTAACTAAATCAACTCAATGGTAGTAGTAACAATCTCGCCTACCATTTACTCTTTTGATATCCCCTAATTATTCTTTACTAATTATTAATTAACTATGTAGTACATAGAAAATTGGATTTCCATCACAAAAACCCCCATGTATTTTTAAATCCATCATCAAAATTAGGTCTTGACGAATCCATTAGAACTAGGATGTTCGGGTTTTCATGAAGTTCCACTGTTGTCGCCACACATTACACCTACCCTAATTTGTTAAATAAATGCATTGACCCCCTTTAAATGCAAGTACCAAATTGTTCCAACTACCCCTTTGGTTTTTGTTGACGCAGGTGAAGATTAAATCATGGCGGATGATATTGTTACACCCTCGAATCCTCCAGTTGCGCTCGAAAAAGAGGAAGAACTTGAAGAAACATTGTTTAATGACGCGCTCCCAAGTTCCTTGTAGACCCACTTGAGGGTCCAAGTATGCGGCAATGCGGAAGGAGTTGGAATTTGGAGCCGCTCCCTAGCTCACAACACTTGGAAGGGTAGAGGGGCGTGTTGGAGCTCCGGGATGGGACTAGGAAGAATTGACAAGCTTATTCACTCACACGGGCCTGCACACAACCCACACAAAGTGGTTCGTGCATAGTTGAAGCACCTTTGGTGCTAGGACGAGCCACGGGCAACACGGGTACACAAGACTCATCACGGCCTGGACTTGGGGGAAGCCACCACCTTCCCCCTTATAGTATACTCTGCAGCTCGCGACGGAGACTACATCCAAATGGCTATTTTTCCCAGGACTCCCGCGTGGGAGTCTCGAAACTGTCCCGGGCTGGAGTCCCGGGACTTTGGACGCCGATATCTCCCGACTACAGAGTCCGATCGCAACGCGGTCTGAAGTAAAGTTGTAGCCCTCGTCGAGAGCTTTCCAACGCCGTGTCGCACTCTCAAATCGGATCTCGGGAAGACCTCGATTCCCGACGTTTAGTGGTCGGGAGCCAATCTGCCAGTTTGACTCCCGGCCCTTCTTTTGCCCATAACTTGCCTTTCACATGTCTAAATGAGCAATGCGAGCCCATTTTAGACATCTAAGTTTCAAGATCTTTCCAACAGTATAAAAAGCGCAACAAACCATTGAGATTTGACCCTTCAACGCGCCTTCTGAAGTTTTGGGAGTCCACCGGGACTCCCTCTCCCAAAATGGGAGTTGTCTTGGGAGTGTGAATGCTCACTCCCTCACACTCCCTTGCACTTCCTTAGACTCCTGGGAGTGTGTGATGACTCCCGGGCTTCCTCTTGGCCCGTAACCTTGCAACCCCTTATCTTGGTCACGAGCCCAAAGCTAGGGTTATGACACTTAATGTGAATGTCTCCTAACAATCGTGCGATGAAAAACCGTTTGAAAGAGTGGTGCGCATTCAAGTCGATCGTCCGGCATGGGATCATCGATTGTCTCTTAACCCATATTCTTTAGTGATTTACTTAGAATTTGTTCCTGTTTGTGGAGCTGCGTTAGAAAGGTTTGAAGAGTGTCAATGTGAAAATGACGATGTTCGTCTTCATTGTCGAACTTAGGTTCTCGGTGATGGCCATTATTGTTAGTTACAAGGTTAAATCAACCCCCTTTCCATGGAACATTGAGCCAAATACCTAATTTGCACCGTTGGTCACATTCTGGATTTCTTATAGTTGTGATTTATCCCTTCTAAGTCGTTTACTAAATTGTAATTCTTTAGAGGCCACTAAGGTGGAAATGATAAGATCTAAATTCGATTTTGATTCTATTTAAGGACTTGATAGAAATGAAGATTGAGTAAAGGTGTATTAGGACTACATCATAAAAATATTACAAAGACATCATTAGTGTTTGAAGATTATTGTGGAAAACTAATTTAATATTATCACGGTGAAATATTAGTGTTAGCCATGGGCTTGAAGGTTGATCTATTTTTATTGGACCTTTCATTGACACCTTTTCAACTATTTCATGAATCTCAAACATCCTTGTCACTTATTAAGTACTAGAACAAGACCAATGTTTTATTTAGCACCATAATTTTGGTGTCTGCTTCCACCCTCAACCCTTTAAAGATCTATCACCCCGAATTGCGTAACTGAGGTCCTACAACTATGGTTATCAGTTTTTTGTTGAAGAAATGAAGTAATCCAACACCTTATTCACCAATATCGTATTTCGAAAAAGAAAACAACCCCCCCCCCCCCCCCCCCACACAACCATGCACATTCATCATCCCTTATTTTAACATGAAGTTAAAAACCCCTAATAACCTTACCACATTCGAATATCCTTGATGCAACTCTTAAAAATTGAAACTACTACACATGGTTGTGTCAATATGGCTCACATGCACCTCCATCACTAACTAATTTGTGGTAGATAATAGCTTTTTTGTTTTAGGTTTTTTATGTTATCGTTGATCATCATTTTGTAGCCATGGGTCCTATTTGCACAAGGTTTTTTCCTTATTTTTTGTTGATTGTTTACTTTTGTTTTTTATTTGGGTTACATTTACTTATGTTCTTTTTTTCTTTATATTTTTATGGATGGGTTCCTTGTCCTTGATTCTTATATACAAGGTTTTTCTTCTATTTATATATTAGTTAATCAAAATTATTTTTGGGCTCTCAAATTTTCTATAGATTTATTTTATAGAAGAATTAGAATAGTATTGTGCAATTCATGGTGTAGTGGTGAGTAACAACAATAGTTTCGTGTCCAAATGATTAAGTCTAATAGTAAGGACAAACATGGCATAACCCTAAACCCTAAACCTTTACAACTAACCCTGAACCCTAAACCTTAACAAAAAAAGATTGAGTTGTGACAAAATTTGAAGGTGTTCAATTATAATTAGTTCTATGATGATGACCCACGATCTTTTCTTATTTGTAATGTAAATTGTTAGAAATGAAAATAAGAGGACACGATCATTACAAAACCACCCATTTACACATTACACAGTGTTCAGAAATATAATTACAATTATAAATAAAAAATTATGGCAATAGCCCTACATGAAAATGCTTTGTAAACAAAGAAGGCATTTTCAATTAGTCTTATAATATTGGAGATGATGGAAAATGATAAGAATTGCAACACCAAAAGCACTAGCTACCAGAACCAATCCAACCTTTCTTCCCTTCAACATTTGTAGCCATTGTCTTTCATGTCAGATTAGTAACCACCACATCAACAACAAAGACCTAATCTTCACTAGTCATGTAAAGATCAATACATAATAAAACTCTTCACATAAGGGCATACCATTGATCTTTCCATACATCATGCCCATTTTTTCAAGTGAAGGCATACATGACATCTCTAATGGTGTCATTTGTGGCTATCCGCTAACCTCAAACAGATAACATGCCACATATGTGCTAAATGCGTTTAACCCATGTCCACATTCACATGTGAAAAGACTAAATGTTGAAGGCTGAATCAAACCAAGATGAAAATGCAACATTGAGGTGAAAGTAGAATGTGTAATGCAAAATGAATGGATAGATGGCTTAGTAATCAACCATTGCCTTGCCCCTGTACTTAAACAAGAGCAAATGTGAGTTTTAGATGTTAATGAAATGGAATCATCCTCCAAAATAGACTTAAATCATGTGTTGTGAAGGATGTCCATCAAAGATGCTTGCAAATTTAAGGTGCTAATAACTACCAAACTATCAAAAAAAAGGTGCATTTCTTTAACTATGGGAAAAAGGCTATTTCAAGATACACAAAGGCATGATTAAAGGAGGAGTAGGCCCTTTTCAACCTGAGAAACATATGCCTCCAAAATAGGTCTATTGAAAATATGAAACCTAAAGCATAGATATGGAGCCACCAAACCCCAATTCCTTAGAAAAACATATGGGGCATAAACCTCCATAAGTAAAAGGCTTATACCACCAAAAAAGATTGGTAGTTGAGCCTAACACCTCACTAAGGGGCTTTGAATAGACTCCCATGACCTTGGACCCATAATGTCCCCACAAACTTGCATAACTCTCCTGTTGAAATTCGCCAAAAAAGACATGAAGGAAGGAGGTACTATCCAAGTGAGATAAGAAGGTCAACGAACAACACATGAGGACACAATGCTCACTGCAACTTATTTATCTCCCAAAAGAAAAAAAGATCATTGATATGCACCACGTATTGAAATAAAACTTCATCCAAAAAATGTGTGACAAAGCCATGAGACCCCACTAGCACACCTAAAATGCCTAAGTCATTTGTGACCAAAGTGCAACCTTGAAGAATTTTTATGTTTGAGAAGATCCGTGATGGACTCCAAAGATTGGATTTTGACACCTTAACCTTAAGCCCAACTAAAGCTAATTGGGGTGAAAGGTGGGCAACGATAAGGATAATTTATTCATCGGGCCAATAATGTGTGTATCATTCGCCAAGGATGGAAAAACACAAGGGATTTGTGCATTGGTATTTAGGAATGCTTGATAATGGGCCAAGGCAAATAAAAGACCTTTTAGGGGTCACCTTATCTCGTGCCTGAAGATGATTGAATAATGGTGGCCCTTCCTTGTGCTACTTGTGCTAGTGGTAAAGAGAAAAATGAGCACCATAAAACAACCTAGTAAAGGGGTCAATGCTCGCCAAAGGTCCTTCAACATCTCGTAATTCTTTAAAAATAATAGCTCAAGAAACATTATTAAAAACTTTTTTGACATCAACTTGTATCATAACCCAATTAGGATGTAGGTCGAAAAAGGCTTTTATGCTAAAAAGGGTGGTCTCACAACCTCTAGGGGTTGAAACTTTGAATTGATGGGGGGATAAATGTTTCCTAAAATGGCCTTCAAAGTTAGAGGACAATGGAGTGACTAATAATTCAAAGAAACACCTTGCTTATGGTAATAGGATGAAGACTTCAAGTGTCTTTCGCCATTGCCAACAATTTGTTAGCCCTAGTGTTGCAACCCCACTTTGGCCAAGTGTGGGAGTGAAGCCCAACACTTGGAAAAGTTGGGGATTTGGAGTTCTCCAGGACTTCCGAATGTTTAGAGCTCGACAGCAAGGGGAAAAACACCTTGCATTAGGGTATTCTTGGTGTCATTGAAAAGGTCTTGAAACATAGATGTCGAAAATGGCCTCGCATTGGGCATTTGGACATTTGCAGCCCAAGTTATGGGCAAAAGAAGGGCCGGGAGTCAAACTGGCAATTTGACTCCTGATCACTAAAAGTCTGGAATCGACCTCTTCCTAGATGTAATGAAGGGGGTGTAGCTAACGCAGACCTACAACAATGTCCTTCGAAAGATAGTTGGCATCATGGGTTAAAAAGTTATAGTAGCACAATTGTTTTTTTTTGTTTTACCCAATGTTGTACATCAATGAAGATGAGTGGTCGAAGAATCTTCCATTTAACTGTGGGAACAGGGAGCACATGAGATATGAAAGGACTTTTTTTGAAGAGAAGACTAGTCGCTTGCCATAAACCTCTTAAGCTGGGCAAATACCTCTCACTGATTGGAAGGATCTCTTTGAGTATAATGTAAACACCAATGTGACAACAAGAGGAGAAGGAACCTTGCTGATTCGTCCATCAAATCTCAAGCATTGGTCAAGGGGTAGGCAAAAAACCTACTTGACCTTGTTTTGGATGGCTCAAGGGATCTTATAAAACAAATGAAGGCACACAAAACAAGCTTCAAACAACCCCAAAATGAAATTAGATTTAGCCCAAATCGAACCCCAATAAGCAAAAGGGATAGAACCAAGGTGTAACAAAAGAGGGGAAGACACTTGCAAGGACAAAGTAGCCTGGCTAGCTTGGGAAACGAGGTTGGCATGAAGGTGAGCACTTTTGACATGCCTCAAAAGGCCCCTTGAAGTGTAAAGGCTAGAACATTGCAAACAAATGACATCTCAAATCGACAAAAAACGTAAAAAGGGAGCCATACAAAAACAAAAGGCTACATCCAAAACAATAGAACGCAAAAAACCCAAGCAAGCCCTAAGAAAGTTTAAAGAAAAAAAGAAAAAAACCAAACCAAATCAAACAAATTTTTTAATTTAAAAAAAAAAACAAAAAAAAAGAACTTTCCTGTAGCATCAGCAATGGCGGGCTCTATGCTCCTTGTTTTTTTCCTCAAGCAACTGTCATCCCCATTATTCACCAAAACCTTGAAAACTACGAACCTCTTATTGCATGCAACTCCCAACTTGGTGTGTGCTCTCTTACAAAGTGGCATGCATAGTTACTTCTTTTTGGTGGGTAGGTGGTGGGTATAGCTAAGGTGTTATATCTTTGCAACATGGGCAATTGCTATTGAGACGCTAATGCCATCACCATTGTTGTTATTATCTACCTCCACCATGATACCTTATCCCCTGTAAAAGAAATTAAACGATTAAAGTAGGATCCCAAGACTTGAGATTGTAGCTTTTTTGTCCTCTCGTGGAGGAAGAGGACACAATCCATACATTGCACTAAAGCTCCCAAGAGTAGTAACTAATAGCCTAGTAGTTACCATGTATCATTAAACATTCCCCTCTAATGTGAATGAACTTTTCTTGGCATACATGCAAAGATAAAAAAACAAACAAAAGAACATGAAAGTATTTTATGGAGTGTTTCACCAAAATGATACAGTGGTGATAGTTGTGCAATGCAAGAAAAACAAGGAGAATAAGATGGAGATCACATACACTATTTTTACGGGCTATAAAAAATAAGACACAAAGATACATTGCTCTTATGGGCTATATATTAGGTAATACTAGTTACAATATAGATATTCATATTGGCAAAATTACTAATCAAAACTTATGCTAGGTTCAATTTGCTCCACTTATAACAATGACACTTCATACAAGGTTTAAACTAACAATGTGCATGTGCATGCTAACTTTTGTGTGCTTGAATACCTAATACCTTAGATCCATGTCTTGGATATATCAATTTAACTAAACCAATTATTTAGTACTTACAACATTCCCATCCATGAAGTTGGTCAATTTGACTTTACAACATGTAGCAACTAACAATGTATGAAAATGCAATGTTCCTAAACTAAAATGACATATCCATTTATAGGAAGAGTGACAATTCCAAGAAGCTTGTGGAGCTTTGCAAAACAATCTCCATGTAATGTTTTCATTAACATGTCTACAATTTGTTTAATAGTGTTAACATTGAGCACATTGATAATACCTTAAGTTTGATGCATTTTGATCAAATGATACTAGACATTGATATGTTTTATCCTTTGGTAGAACTCTAGGTTGTGAATCAACTAGACATTGAAAAGCGTTGTAGGCACAAGTTGAACACACCTTTAATCTTTCAAAAGTTACTTTATCCAAATCACCTTGCTAGTGGCCACATTTGATGCCACATACTCCATTTCAATGGTTGATTTCGCAATCCCACTCTACTTTCGACTTCCCCATAAGATCAATCTTCCATTCATTTAGACTATAACAATCATTCATGATTTTGATCGACAAAATCACTTGCAAAATCTTCATTTGTATATGCTTCAAATATTTTAATGGTGGCTCTAGTTTGATAGCATAGCCCCTAGTGAATTATTCTCCATAGATGCTTATAAATTCTTCTCACAACAATGAAATCAGAGATAGTACTCTTTGCTTGGATGTGAATTTTCCCATGCCACTTATTGTAGAAGAAATGCCAAGTTGGGTTCAAGTTACGCAAACATGAAATGCCCCATTGCTTTAGGGCGAAAGAAAGGTTCATTTTTGATCTTGATGGTCAAAGAAAACTCAAATGTATGTTGGGGTTAGTAGGGGTGCTTACTTGGGTGTGACATATGCAAAACCAAAATGTTTGAGGATCTTGTTAATATATATGGCACATGTCCGATCCATAATTTTTTTTGTCCCCAAAAAAATGGTAGTCACAAATATTGATTTATTGCATTGGCTTTATTTATTGATTTATTCATTGAAATGAAGTTTCACAATTTGAATTATGAGGAGATTTAATTAGCTTGGAACTTGGGCTAATTTTTTTTGAGAAAATCATTTAAATGATGAAGATTTAAAAATCTACAACTACGTTTCAAAAAATAACACACATCACAAAATATGAAAAATTAGAACTATGCTTCAAAAATGGGTTGTAAGTGATTTTTTTTGTGAAATTTTGGGTGGTCAATGATATTGATACAGATTAGCAAATTCCATTGATATTTATAAATTCTTCAAAAACCTCCATCTGCAGTTTTTAGAAATGTCCCCATATTTTGAAAATCCATTTTTTCACATATTAAGAAACTGTTGTTTAAAGAAGAAGTAATTACTACATAAAACATTTGCTGCTAGCTAATGACCCATGTATAAACCCAAGAGCAAAGTTTAAGTGTCATATGAGTAGTATTTGTAGAGTATTAAGTTATTAAAATCTAATGACATTATTTGCTCCAACACAGAAAAACTTTGTAACTTTATAAACATTAAACACTTTCAACAGAGAAAGATATTTTAGTATTTCCCCATTAAATTCAGCATATGCAGGCTAGTGTAAGTTATCTATATATATTGTGCTTAAAATGCTTCATCTTATTCGCTCAAAATATTTTAAAACTAAGAGATATTGATAGTTACATGATGAATGGTTGTGTCATGGCTTAGATGACATGATAATGATTTATTTGCCTAATGGGTTTTCATAAAAGTTGATACGTGGAAAGACTCATTCACAAGTTGGAGCAATGGTTTGGTTAAATATTGATTTGGTGAAACTTGGAAAATACTGAGGACATCCAGCTGCCCTACCCTAGTGGGTATCCTCCAACACAACGTAGGGGGAGAACAGACAGTTAGTTATACATGCTAGCCAAGTCATTTGCCCAAAAACCTGATTCAAATTCTAGAGAAAGGGAAATTAATTGTTCAAAAATTGTTAACTCCAAGTTAACTCCAATATTAGGTGACAACCCAGACATTTACCCAGACTGAATGGTTTTCCAAGTTGGCAGCTCATAACTAGTTGATGGAAAAAAATTTCCCGGACATTGCTCCAGCACACATGGTAAGCATACAGAACAACCTCAGTGCACCGCAACAAAAGCCTAGAGTGGGCTGTTGCTGCTTCGCCAACCTGCAATCTTACACCCACCATAGCCCAGAGGACTTCATCCCTCAGGTATATTCTGCATCCTGATGAATGATCATTGATTCTCTCGTATTCGGATGATGGGTGAATATGACTGACAAAGTGAAATGCTTGTTGATGAATAAAATTTAACCCAATTAATCTATGTCCATGGAGGAATTAATTTTGGTTAATAAATCTAAACCCATTCTTTGGATAAATTTCATGTATGAATCATATCCAAATGCAACAACATTATTTGTGATGAATGAGAATTGACCCAGCAAGATAAATTTTTCCAAGTTGATGAATGAAAGGATTGGATCAACCTTCACAATGTTTCAAAACAAATTTCATATGTGGAATATTTTAGATCTGGATGAATTTCAATGGATGCATAAATAAACTTTCTTAAATCATAAACTTGTGTGGATGAAATTCCATCATATGAAATCGGATGATATAAAGGTTATCCAAAAAACTTTTTTGAGTTTTTATATTTTTGTCGTGAAATACAACTCATTCATAAGTTACATTTCAACCATTATAATCTGTGCAAATTCCATGTTCATCCATCCATGAAATTCATGACTTTTCAATGGATGACTAGATGAAATTTCATGGACAAATGATAAATTTTCACATGGATGATGAATTTTTGTGAAATTTCAACATTAATTTAATAATGTTCATCCATAAAATTTTATGTGAATTGACCCAATATTGATTAGCATCATGACTTTGGACATGACTTTAGAACAATGTTTTACTACTATTTATTTGAAGAAGTTTACCTTCATTTAAATAGAATTAAAATCAAGTCCATAAAGACAAATGTCTATTGATACAAAGAGACAATTTTTTCTAAAAAGATATGATTTGCTTATTAGAAAACCACAAAGTTTTTGCAAAAAAATACCAGTCCATGCAACCAATGCTTAAATTTATATGTATATGGTGCTATTGTAGGAAACTACATTTTAAATTATGGGAGTTAGCATAATATATTTGCAATGTCGATGCATCAATAGTTAAGTGAATTACTTCTATAAATGTGTAGTGTAAGACAATAAAAAGAAAGCCAACACTCTAATGCATTATCATCATTGTAAAATAGTCAATTTTTAGTCAAATCCTTTGCTCATTGATCATTCTTAGAACCAAAAGTGAGAAGAGAACAAAAACACTAAAACTTATCGACAACTAAAGCCTTGGTAAAAACAAATCTAACAATCTGATCATCAGTTGAAACATATTAAACACGAATAAGTCAACTTAATTCCTCATAATTACAAATCATGTGATACTAAATATCAATTGATGTGTTTTGTACATCAATAAGATTCAAGATTGAAAACAAGCATTATAAGAAATCATAGCTTTTTTTATTGGAAAAATCAGTAAATCTTTGTTGTCATAATTTCTTGTCTCTTTGTCCAACTTGACCAAAGTGTCATTTTTGTCAATTTGTTTTGCTATCCTATAGGTCGAAAGCTTATATAAAAACAACCATGAGATGACTATGATTGTTAAAAGATTTGAAACATATGTGTATGTTTCCCCTAGGAACTTAGACCTTTCCTCAGGGAGAAGGAGCTTGAGGGTGAAAGCATGAATAGGTGGACAATTTAGATTATCACACTTGTAATTTTTTGGATTACATACAAGTGTAAAACTTTAAGCCACATTCAAAATTAACATTGTCAATTTTTTAATTATTCATGTTGTTAAAGACATTAATGGGAATCATCATAAAAATTTTGGATGAATTTTTAAGAATATTATGAACTTGTAATGGATTCTTGAAATAACAACACTACAATTATTGCACAGAAAAAATGAAAAATATGGATTCAAAAAATATGTCAAAGTAATGTCAACATAAAAATTAAAAATTAAAGCGTCATCAAATGTGGAATTTATTGTGGAAGTACTTTCAATTTTTAAAAGTTTATAATGATGTGATCGTTGTGAATTTTTTATCTTTGAAAATCCATTTCACATTAAAAAAATTAATTTTTTGCATGGATTTTTTGATCAATCACATGTTTAGGGATATACATACGTTAGTTTATTAACACATATGATTAAAAACATAGGGGATAATTATAAGATTTATAATTTGTTAATTGTTAACACTATTAAAAAAAATTCACTAGTGTTAGATTATGAATTTAAAAACACCACTGTTGACCTCACCTCACCATGTTTTCACCCTTTTTATTGTTGGGCATTGTATTGTAAATGCGTTGAACTCAATGCCGCATTTAATTCATTGCGCTTGTTTAGTGCTTGGTGCATTTTGCCAAGTGGACAATACATGTGACATTGCATTGCATGCTTAAAGATCTTGTGGGCCCCTTTTTGTGTGTAATTTAGTCAATAAGATATTCCAAAAAAATCATGTTATTATCGTTTTATTAAATAACATTAGTTGATCCCATTTGGATGAAACTTTTTTTAAGTTCTCATTTTCAAACACATTTGTTCTTAAGGTGGATAAATATTTCCTCCTCACCTAATATATCAAAAATACCACTTTGGTTAAGTTTCACCAAAATTCATTGGTATGCCTTTGATTTTCTTGTTTTGAATTATAAGGTTTGAATTTCAATTTCCTAATTTTCATGTGATTCTTAGTTGTTCACATATTCATTACGTTACAATCTAAAAAAAGAATATTGTTAGGACGATATTTTTTAAACATTTACGTAAACTCACGCCCTAATGATATCTTCTAGAAAACTATGTTACATATTGTGCTCACGGGTTTAAACTTGGGGGTCTTTTGCGTACACAAGTAAAAGTAGAAAGTGTTTTTTTAGATTTTGAAACAAGCAGCATACATATGCTTAGTAATCTTTTATACGTGGTGAAAATTCACTTCAATTGCAGCCATGGTTTGAATCCCCCTACATGATAATACAAATAACTCCACTACCTAAAAGGGGGAAGCTGTCAAAATGGAAAACATGGGTTTAAGGAGGAAGGAGCCACATTTGCAACCCACGTCGTCAGAGCCTTCAACTCCACATACTTGATGAGGCATAGTTCTTTGAGATTTTGCTTTCCTTTTCTATAGTTGCAAGGAGCATATTCAGAACTTGCTAGATCACATTGTGGGTCCTAACAACTTCATGATCTCCATCTTGTAACCAGCATTTTTTAATTTGCTTCTGCTCTAGGAGTTGCAGCCTGCATACACAAATCTAGACAAGATAGGGTTATAAACCAAAGGTGCTCTGGTTGTGTCTATTTTGTGCTCACTCTTTTAGAAGAGATTAGGGCTAAGTAGTACACACTGTGAATGCGCTACCATTTTCAACACAGCTTCCAACTTGTTTCCAAAATTGTGCAACATTGTGCTTTCTTTTCGTTGAGTAGGGTGCAATTGAAATGTTGTCTTTCCACATCTCATCATGTTGCTCGTTTCTTTTTGTGTAGATGGGTAATCAGAAGAACACGAAGATGCTATATTCTGAGAGGGTCAGGCTTCGTGAGGAACGCAGAGCTGCAAAAGAGAAGGCTGTTGCAGCTGAAAGAATGAGGTATGTATGAAACCCACAAGGGAGGTTCTTTCCATGTTGCTGTTGGATGACTTGGTCGGTTGGAACTTGATCTGGATGACTGGTTCTATACAACTCTTCCAAATTAATTGTTCATGGTTCAAGAAAATAACATATGTATTGAGAACCAGAGCTAACCATACCTCTGAATCTCAAATACATTTGGTATTTTCTTGTATCTGAAACATCATCTTGTTACTGCATGGAGCTTGTACCACATTGTGCATAGAATTGTGATCTTATATTTGTAAATTAACTTTTCTGCTCTCTAGGTTGGAGAAGTTGCAGGTGCAGAAGCAGCAAAGCAGAGCAAGGTTGAAATTGAAGAGGGAGCAGAAGAAAAAATGATTAGGGATGTGCTGCACAAGAGTGTCCACTTCCTGACCCCCCTCCTCCTGTTGACATTCCACATTCCAGTGCAAGAGTAATAAGGAAGAGGAAGTGTCAAGAACTGGCAGAAAGTATGGTGCAGCAATTGGAGAGTGCTGTGCCTCCCCTCAATGAAATGGAGAGAGAGGTAACTCTTATAAAATTTCTGTGTCATCGGGGTGTGCAACAGTACCTACTAGATTATATGCTAGACATGAAGAGGAAGCCGAATGTCACCACAGGGTGAGCCTGATGCTGATGCCACTCAAGGACTGATTCTAGTATGCACACGGTGTTCTCTGTAAACTTGTGGTGCCATTTGCAGATTGTACAAAACCACAGCAGCTTAATTCCTGCAAAGTCTCTGATCTTAGTTTCCACATTCCACTATACATACATAAAGCTCTGAGCTTAGTCTTTTTCCGTGTTTCCAAATTCCACTATACATATGTAAAGCTCTCATAATCTTGAAGCAAACTAGTGTTATGTGCATGATGGATCATCATGTAGGGTTTAGTTGCCACTCGGGGAAAATCAGCAAGCACCCAAAAAGCAGAAGGGTTTAAAGGATCTAGAGATGGATTATTTGGTGCAGGTTGCACTAGATAATATTTACAGATTGATTGATCAGGTTGTAGTTGCTGTATGAACTTGGAGCTTCTCATTCCATTGCTAGTTACAAGTTTTGATGATATTCCTCAGACTTTACTCAAGAAAATTTGTGAGGATCTTCTGCCAGGACCTGCGTGCACAGATATCTTCAAACCATGGTTTGACAAACCTCCTGGAGGCAATGACTTGGCCTTTCTTGGCGTACTTGATGAGGTAGAAAGTGTAAGGGATGTGAGAGAGGTCCGCCAGACTGTAGAAGTCACCTGCCAAGTACTGACTCTTGGACAAATGCGCCTCATATATGTCCAGTAGTTTTTCCAGCTTCAGCAGATTCTCTAGCACCAGCTGCTCATTTGGTTGCTTGCCAAAGAATGTGGGGTTGAAGTACTCCTCACGTACAATAGTCTCCACTACTGGGTTCCAATTCTGGGACTCCACTTCTACCCACTGCTCAACAAGAGCCTTCTCCTTGAGATTTCTCCCATACAGAAAATGGCCCTCGGGGTCTGGGAATTTCTCAGCAATGTACCTCACCACTGCACGGGACTCTGCAAACATTCCATTGAAAAGTTAGAGAGCAAACAGATCTACCAACGAGAGATTTTGTTTCACGAGATTTAAAGCAAATTTCTACAGCAACTGCGCATGTAGCAAATGATTTCCTTGTAGTGGAACAATGAACAACCCATGTGCAAAAAAATCTTTTGCCTGGACAATCATACATTGATGTGAAAATTCTGCAACTGTAAAATTGCAACTCAACACTTTTGCAATGGTGTTTGTACACATACCGAAAAGCGTCACTTCGTCATCCTGGTACACCGGAATTTTTCCAAAAGGCTGCATGCAACAAAAACTGAAGCTCATGCGCTAATTGTATTATGTAGATCATAAGATTATGTGAAGTGTGTAACGAAGAGTGGTTATGTCGATCTTGATCTGCAACTCATCGGTAGACACATGTCTCCAACGAAAGATTGCACATTGCGTGAGCATGTAAGCGAAAAGATCGATAACAACCACAACAGAACGTGACAAGATGGAGAGGGGAATGCGACAAAGATCAAGATGAGACAAAAGTCTTTCTGTGCTAATATCAATTTTGAACGCAATATGCTGATGATATCATAACAATATTATTCGACGTGTTACCTGCAATTGCAGGAACTCGGGACGCTTGTGCTCTCCTTTCTGCAGATCCACTGTCACGAGCTCGTAGTCGAAGATTTCCTTCTCATGGAGCGCGAGAACCACCCGTTGCGTGCAAGTGGATTGCTTGCTTCCATAGACTTTGATAGTCATCTTGCTACTCAAAATTTTATCACAGACAGGAGTCACCAAAAACAAAGTTTCTCAGGCTAATCAATTCGTTGCAAAAAAAAGCAGACGGAAACTACTGCAACAAGCTGATGTAAAACAAGCTTCCAAACACAAAAGAACAATCATGGGCTGTCCCTCCCTACCTGCCCTCCCTACCTGCCCACGAGCTTTTTATTATCACAGCAGCAGCAGGATGGTTCAAAGCGTTGTCACACTTGCGACGACGGCACTGGCTCTCTATCGCAAAGCTAACAAGGAAAAAAAGAAAAACAAAACAAAACCTTTCGCATGCAACTTCGTGCTCGAGCCGTCCGCCGGTCAATTTATCACTCCTAAGTAGGTATGTTTGATTCTCCTCCTGCTTGATCGTCCTCACAAATGCAAGTTTCCGACCTTTGGGCGGAAGGACAACAATTTCCAATAGACGTTGTTGGTACGCGATCCAAGGCATGCATGTCAACCAGCTTGCATGCTTGACATACGTAACATACGTGCATTCCATGCTCGCGCCACGTACAAACCATTCCATGCACATTTCCATACTATGATCCAAATAATTTCTGGAAATTTGTTCAGAACCTTCTGCGTTCAAATCGAGACTTCCAGTTGGTGCTGTCCAGAAGTGTCGTATCCTTTCTTCAAGATACTTGCTTCAAGACTCTTGTTGAGTAGTATTAATCTTGTTGGTAAATTTCATTTATTTGTGGAAATGGTAGTCCAACTGGTAGTTCTCTTACGGATCATTGGCATCTTAGTGGCCACTACCTAAACTTCAATAAGAAAAAGGAGATGGAATCCTTACCTTAGAGAAATTGATGGAATTTTTCGGTATTCCAACGACCAGCTTTACAGTATATACATTTTTGTAGGAGCAATGCTAGACTCACAGAACAGCAATAGTAGCTGGGAGATGGAGGCTGGGAGATGTGATCACTGCGCCTTGTGTCCCATTTGACGCTGAATGACATTTGCAGTGCTGAGTCCTGACATTTCAGTGTGCCCCAGAGTGCTGGATTTTTCCCAATCAACAATCTCTTGCAGGATCCTTTTCTCACAAGTTCCCTCGTTTCATATGGTCTCAGGTTTCTGAAGAGGCCAATTACAAACTGTATGGGAGGGTTGTGCATCATTGTGTTGAGGATATATGTATGTTGATAGGATTTGATACATTTGAACCCACTCGATGCCTATTGCAGTTTGCAGCTTTCTGTTTCCACACTGTTGTATGATGATCACCAGCAGGAAGATGTGAATTTTGCTTGTGGGATACAATATCTTTCGACCCTAGACATTGTTGCATCTGTTGCCTGCAATTTCTCAAGCAACTCATCAAGCTAGCTGAAGGGATTTTGAAATCTCTGGATATATTTGACCCTTGATCATGATTCTGAATATTTGTACTTCGGCAGATCAGGAGGTGAAGAAAAGGAATCAAGCATTCATGTACAGGAAGATGTAGCCACTGAACAGGTGGAAAATGAAAATGAGAAATCGGACACCCAACATCAATTGTAGGTGATCTGATTTGCTCATGGAACACATCAGCATCATCCTGTGCAATAAGCTTCCAGGTTCTCTGCAGGTCTCTTTCTGTCTCCTCCATTTCAACCCTGTGCAGTGGCAAACTTCATACCTATTTTTCAGTTGCATTCAAACATCAGACTATTGCAATGATGTGGAAGTGAGCTCAACTCTTCACCTCTTATTGACATTTTCCTTAATGCAGTTGATGTTTGTGGGAGCTTATGATTTACACAGGTGAAGTAAATTGGAACCTTGTTCAAAGGTTTGCAAACCTTGTTGAGGCACTGGTGGGCACATTGCAAGCTGCTAAGAAAAGGACCATTGTGAAGTTTGATGCAGAGCTGCGTGTTCCAAGGGTTGAACAACAATGTGGACATCATCCTTGTCAAGCCTTAAAAGTGTGTGGTGGGAAGATGCATTTGCATTCTCAGCTTCATTTGAGTCAATACCGTTGACTCCAATTCTTGATTCTCTAAATAACATGAGAATGACATTAATTTGTGTTTCTTGTTCCATGTGTTTGTACGCTTCCATAGTTTTGAGGTGACATATTGATGATCTGCAATGTTTGGCTTCCACTTGTCATGCAGCTTTTTGTTTGAAGCTACTGGTGCTTTCCAGATATCCACATTCACACATTTTGAAATCCATTCTTTCTGTTATGTTCAGTTTTCCTGTTACTGCCGGTCTTGTGACTGAAACTCAGGATGCTGCTTAATGTAAATCACAGTAACTGCACACCTTGCCAGGAACTGATGAATTCAATAGGGATGTTATGGTAGGTGGTCAATGCCATACATGTTGCTGTTGAAGGTCCCTGAACATGTGCATGACGCTATCATTCAAATCACTTCTTAATTCTGTGTTGGGGTCGGTTTTTCTCAGCAGTCTTCTCTTTTCGTCAGAGTGGGGTGATGGTTATAGGTTTTTTTGTCAGATCTGAAATATCCATTTCCTTATTATATAGTCATCTCTAAACTCTTTTCAGGTCAACTAAAATCATAAGTAATGAGAAATGCTCAGTACTTATGAAGATATCTTCCTGTTATATTTAAAGAGGTTAGGTAGAGAATAGAGAATACCAGTTTGTTCGAATCCACTTGTGTGTTGCTCATTAACTGTTGCCCCAGAACGTGCTCCTCAAGAGAGAAAAAACAAGCAGCTAGTCGAGTTTTGTCTCTACCCATGGATTTGTGTTGCGTGAGAAATTGGGCCTATATGAGAACTGGCCGTGCCTCCAAAACCAGCAACAGTTCAAATAGGAAATGTTCCTGAAAACGTGGGACCAAATGAAATCTACAGTGTTCCTTAGTCTCTGCCTCTCTTGTCTCTCCCTGAGAGATGGAGAGGCAACAAAAAGACCCGGATATTCACATGCAATTCCCACCTTCAGAGAGTCATGTGATTATTGTTGCAAACTCATAGAGACCATGATAATATCTCGCCACCCATTGCAAAGCAATTCAGAACATGTCAGATCCAATCCCCAAGAAAACAAACAAACAAACAAACAAACACCTAAAGAGAGATAGGTAGACATACGTTTCGGTCGGTATTAAAGCCACACCGGCGTGGACAACAAGGGGGCGACTTCACCAATGTATCGACTGGTGGAGGAGCTTTACCAAGGTGTGGACTTCAACAAGGGGGCGACTTCACCGAGGTATGGACAGGTGGAGGAGCTTCACCAAGGTGTGGACGGGTGGAGGAGCTTCACCACCGCGCTCCAGATTTGGTCGTTGAGACTCGAGACCTGTGTTTTCTTTCACTTTTCACAGTAGGAAAAGTTTTTTGGAGAATCACGGCTGCCATGCATTAGTGCTATCACGGTAGCTAACTTTTCGGACATTGAAGCAAGGTTCGAAGTGTTGGTTGTTGTTCATCGTCCATAGTGCTCGACTCAAGCTGAGTTTCTATACTCTGATCATGGTAAATAGTCCACAATTTCTCTAAGGTATTGGACTATACTAACCGAGTGTTACAGGTTCTGGTCTGTGCTACAAGATTCTAGCCTCTTGGAGTGGAGGAGGTCATGGACGGACCGCAACAGGTCAGCTCTCAGGCAGCACAGTTGTTAGAATTTTCATCTCTTGATGCTGATCAGTGCCAAGGATTTGGTAGTGCATCAGCTCAACTTTAACCCTGACTGACATGATCTATTCATGAGCAAGTCCACTTGAAGATGCACAAATATACAAAAGTTTGCAGCAAATAATGTTAGTGAGCAAAAGTTCTGAGACTATAAGAAACGCAGTGTACCAATGTTTTCAAATCTGGTAAATGTGAAGCAATTGCCTGGTTCCTACAGTATATATACTGACAAATTCAAGATGTTTGTCTGCACTTTTAGGATGTGTGTATTTCCCATCAAGTTTTCAATTCAGTGCACTTTTAGCATTGTCCAAATGAGAGAAGGCCATTGCTGCGTCAAGCTTGATGCCATTGTACTTGCAATCTAGTAAATAGATGCACAATCATTTCAATTCAATCTTCTCTTTGTGGCTTGTGAATGAAAATAGTCCACCATATTCTGGAAATTGTCTCTATGAAGCTGTTTCTCACCAGTTCCCATGATTCATTCAGACCAGAAGGAGAAACTTTGGCAGAAGTTCTTTTCAGATCCTTCATAGTGGTGGGATTGTAGGCTACAGAAGGTAATTATGGTTGTGACTTATCTGGCAGATTAACTCTGTATTCATTCCTTGGTTTTATCATATCTCATGGTCTGCCCAAGTCAAGAGGAATGGACAGCTGATTTGAATTCAATATGAATAAGTTTAGTTCAAATTCTGGTTGTAGGTGAATCTAAGGTACCCAGATTTCAAGTATATGATTACACAGGAGTACTATGGTTCAATGACCAACAGAGACCCTCTTGGGTGGAAGTGGAGATGGCTGTAATTGCACCAGGGACCTTATACTTGACATTTTTTCATGGAATAGAAGTCTTGCAAGATCTGTGGCACCAGAATATGAGAAGACAACGGAGGTTTTCCAACAAATGCAACATAAAGGCATGAACCCAAATAAATTTATATTTGTTCGCGTTCTTAATGCATTTGCTAACTTACAAGCACTTGAAGAGGGCAAGCATGTTCATAAACAGATGATTCAAATTGGATGTGAGTCTGATGTGTTTATGGGAACTAGCGTTGTTGACATGTATGCCAAATGTGGGAGTATGGAGGATGCTTTGAGAGTGTTCATGAAGATCACCTCATGTGATGTGGTGTCTTGGACTGCCATCTTATTGGGATATGTGAAATATGGACAAGAACAGAAGGCATTGCAACTATTTCAATGAATGAAAGCAGAAGGTTTGCAGCCAAACCCTGTTACTTTTGTGAGAGTCCTGAATGCTTGTGCCAGTGTAGGAGCTCTTGAAGAGGGCAGGCATGCTCATAAACAGATTATTCAAAGTGGTTGTGAGTCTGATGTATTTGTGGGCACTAGCCTCATTGACATGTATGCCAAATGTGGGAGCATGGAGGATGCTTCAAGAGTGTTCAGCAAGATCACATGTGACATGCTCTTTTGGAGTGCAATGTTGTTTGGACTTCTAAAATCAGGGTCAAGCACAAAACACATTGGAACTATTTTGAGAAATGCAACAGGAAAGATTGCACCTCACCTCCAAAACAATTGGGGGGGGTACTGAATGCCTGTGCCAATGTAGTAGCACTTGAAGAGAGCAGGTATGCTCATAAGCAGATCATTGAAAGTGGTTGTGAGTCTGATGTGTTTGTGAGAAATAGCCTGGTTGACATGTATGCCAAATGCGGTAGCATGGAGGATGCTGGAAAAGTGTTGAACAAGATGCCCTTACGCAATGTGGTCTCTTGGACCAATGATATTGGGACATGTCAAGTGTGGGCAAGGGCAGAAGGTATTGGAACTATTCTGAGAACCTGGAGCACTACACCTGCATGGCTGACATCATTGGGTGCTCTGGCCTGTTAGGGAGGCAGAGGATCTTATCAAGACAATGTCCTGTGAGTCCAATATTGCTGTCTGTATGGCCTTGGTTCGTGTTTGCAGAGTTCATAGGGATGTGGAGATAGGAGAGTGGATCATAAAGCAAGTTCTTGAATTGGATCCTGGAAATGCCACAGACTATGTGCTGCTGTTGAGAAAAATAGATGCTGCTGACAAGTGGTATCTCAGTGCAAATGTTGAACAACAGAGAAAGGAAGGGGTGTGAAGAATCTGCCAGGATGGCCCTGGATTGAAGTGACTGAGTGCAGACATTTGTAGTAGATGATCAAGGCAATCCTCAAATTACTATAATCCATGCAGAATTTCAGAGATTGTCTGGGCAAATGCATGATGTTGGCTATGTGCCAAATACAAAATTTGTGATGTAGAAGAAGATATGGTATTTCGTTGTGTCACCATAGTGAGAAGCTGGACATTATTACCACAATCCCAGCAACCCACTCCACATATTCAAGAATCCACAAGTATGTAGTGACTGTCACACAAGGTCATTGCAAGGATAGTTGGGAGAGTAATCAGAATTGAGGATGGTAATTGCATTCATCACTTTGAGGATACTATTTGTTCATGCAGATGTTATTTGGTGATACAAACAGTCTGTCTTCCTGTCGATGAGTTTGTTTTGCTTGTTGCATCTTGTGTCATCTCATTATGCTGCAACTCAGACAAAGTACCAAGGTATGACTGTGAGAAGATGCTGTATTATGTACCAAAAATGATTAAAACTGAACAGAGTGAAAGTTTTGTACTAATGCATATTAGCATATAGTGAATTTTTCTGTGTTCAGGAGTCCAGAGAGCATATACATCAGGTATTCTTGTGTGGGGACTCTGCAAGATGGAAGATATTGGTTGGTTGGTGGCTGTTGCAAAAAAAGAACATTAGAGTTGTGCAAAAGATGGTAATGGGATATTGGAGATGGTCATTCACCATGAATGCGTTTCACAATTTGTGAACCAATGCTTTGAGCAACTAGGACTTGCAGGAGTCCTGAGGGTGTTCTTGATGATGTACATCAGTGTAAAGTTTGCAGTGACAATTCTTGGAACAAATGAAACATACTCTTAACCTGATAAGCTTATCTTATGTGCACTTAAGTACTTTGGTGCTGTATGTTAGATCTTGTGCAGAAAAAGGAAGGTCACCTAAGATGGAAAGTTGCTTATTCAGTTGAGTGTCATTTCCATCACAAAAATTGTCACATTGTGTTCCTCTTACCTCTTCCGATTTGCTAGGAATTCAATCACCAATCTGAGAGCCTTTTAAACCATCTCCTCAGCTCCCCCTCATTGTCCATTGTGTGCAGTTTTGACCATACATGCTCAATTGGACAAATTCATGGCTTTACACTTCTTATGCTTCCAACATCCAATACTCTGAAGTTTGTAGACCAGTGTGTGCAAATAATCTAGGGGTCTTCAACAAAGTCTTTTTGAGAGGAGATTGATGCCACATCCTCCAATCCCTAGGAACTTTGCAAGTTGCTTGAATTGTGAATGAAAGAAGTTTACCAAACCCATTTATCTCATGTTTTTAGATTGATAACAAACAAAATGAACACCAGTCAATTTCTTATTACATCCAGGAATCTACAAAGCATAATGCCGGTAACCATTCACTCAAAATCACAAACACATTTTTTTCATGAAATTTTTACAAGTGTTTGCATCACTACATGAATGCCATGAATGAATAAAATACATAAATTGTTGGCGTGATAGCCATGCTGAGGTTTTAAAGAGAGAAATATTAGAAGAAAAACTATTTCACTTGGTGATATTTCAATTTGACAAATAGGTTCACTTCACAAGAAAAATGTACAAAAGCCAAGGTTCAGAATGATGGCTGGAGACTTCTACATAAAAGATAAATTTAATGTTAAAAAAACATTAATAACATGACACCAAGAATGTTTTTAATAATTTGGTTGCCTCATATGTGAAAATCCCTTAACAATTTGGTGCGAATTCATATGCACTCTTCTAACATTTGGACGCGTCTATGTTCCCCAACATCTACAAATTTTGTGAGATTTTTCAACACCCTATTTTTAACCCGAATAGGTACACAAAGGGGAGATCACAATTGAGCATTTTCAGCACGAATAATTCATTGTGTACAACCTTTAGTCCCCCAAAAATCTCTTTATGCCTATTTGTTTGCAATTGACACAAGCATAAAGATGTATATTCCCTGCTTCAAACCTGAAGTTACATCACACAAGAATTTGATAATTATTTACAACACTTGTTATTGAACTAATAATTCAAAAGAGTTAAATTTGTGATACAAGTAGGCAAGGTGGGTAGGTAGGCTATGTAGATACTAGTTATGTAGATTTTTACCTACTTGAGAATATACATGAGACTATAGCACAAATTAGAATATCAAAATTAATGTAATGCCTTGAAATTGGGGATTAAAGTTTGATTAAGTATCAGATGAAAGAAAGTGCCAAAGGTTTAATTCAAAATTTAGTATCTGATTTTTAATCCAAAATCAAAATTTATAACATTTTACATTTTTTTTTTTAATGTAAATATTTGAAGTTAATGTCATATCTTGTTATTTTGGAATTAAAATAAATAAAAAAACCCAAATTAATTATGAAATCATGGAATGAAATAAATAAATAAAATTTTAGAGGCCTGATCAATTTTAGTATGAAACTACATAATTATGTGAATAGTGTTATAATTCACAAAATTTAACATAAATGTTTGGTTATATGTTTTGTGGTGACATTATTTGTTACCACATGAATTGATGGACCTTAGATGGTTAAGGTGTTAGATTGTCTCTATGGAGGTGAGGGTTCAAACTCACTTTGGACATTTCAAGATCATGTCTTACATGACTAACAACAATGTGATGAAATGACAAATAATAATAATATCATAAACATAGGCTAGGTTTAGTAGGTAGGACAAATGGTCTAATTGTGGGATGCCATGTATTATTTGATATTAAAGGTCAATAATCAAACATCTTAGACAAAAACAATTCAATGCCCAAAATTAATCATCTTAGTGACCTCAAATATGACATTTGGCACCTGTTTCACTACATATGTATTAGATTTTAGTCATAATAGACACCATGTGGCACCCACATCACCTAGAACAACATTCAACATTTTGGTTGTTGAAGCAAGACATACCACCTTGGATCTCCACATTATGTTTTCAATCACATCTTTCTCTAAAACAACTTGACTCTTTTGACTAAAATCAAATTTGTCCATCAATGTCCATTATAATTCAATATTCAATCTGGAGAGTTAATATAAAAGACATGTTTTGTTGTAATGAAGTTTTTTTTGTAAGTTTCGATTTGTATAATCATTTTTTAATGATATTCAACTGATATCCACAAGATAGTAAAATTATTCGTTTCAAAATACTAGAACATTTCACGTTATATATACTAATATTCCAATGTACTTGCAGTGTTTCTAAACTTTGAAGATAAACACGTTTTAAAACATCATAAAAGGGGGGGAAAAAATAGTAGAGTTCATGCTAAAATCCTATTGGAATATGGTGGACATGAAAGGGGTTGATCTCACCTTTGAAATCGATTAAAGTTTGAATTTAACAATTTGGAAATTTTAAATTAATTAAATGAATGTTTCAACTCTTGATGATCTCTTTCAAGAAATGAAGATGCTAGAAACCTTGAAGAAATTATTAGTGAGGAAATATTAGTATTACATGTGGCAACCAACGATTTGATGACATTGGCAACTATCTACCTATGAGTCTACCTAACCACCCAACCTACAAATCTGCCACTCATGTATGTTTATTTATTCATATATATATATATATATATATATGGCCAAATCATTTGCCACATCATCATGAATGTTTTAGTCATGCAACTCACAATCATAAAATATCAAAAGTCAGCTTTGAACCTTCACTTTTTTACCCACAATCTAGGCCTTTCCTATCTAATCATCACTTCGTGTGATGAAAAATAATGTCATCACACAAAATATAAACACACATTTATATTCACTATACCATTATTACATAATTTCATAATGAAATGAAAAACATATCTTTAATTCAAAATGTCAAAACATTACATTAATTTTAATTTTTTGATTAATGCCATAAATTCAAGTATAATATTTAAAATTTTGAAAATTTTCATAATGAAATGAATTTTATTTTTGATATTTTATAACTAAAATTCACATGTCTTAAATATCATTTTTTTCTCTCTTTTAATTTCAAATTTACATTCAATGTTTTCCTTTTTGGCAAAATTTCACACCATGGTGACAAGGAAAACCTAGGGAAAATTGTACAAATGCAATTTTTTGTAATCCATATTTAAGATTTTTATGTATTGTCATTTGGTCTTGTATGTTGTTCAAACATGTTATGGAAATTCCACTTTTGTTGATGTTACAAACATGTAGTGATAAATTTGTTTCTATTTGGACTCATGAGAGATGTTCTTGAACCTCGGATAGAATCACCCCAATGAAAAATTATTATTTTAAAAATTTGAAATCTATATATTGAGACTTTAAACAATATCCACATGGGAAAGAAGACCAAACATCATTCATTGACAATGACCCTAGCAAGCCGTCCATAATTCCAAATACAATGCTCTAGATTTACCCCGTCAATTTTCGAACTTAAGGACTATACAATAGTCTTAATGATTAATATTTTAAACTTTACACTATAAACATCAAATTTTACTGAAATGTTAAATCAAATGTGTTTATTGAGAAAACATGACCCCAAGGAATCCAAGTCCATTTTTTATGGATGAATTTACCCCATTGACTACATGAAATGCTTCATTAATGGATGAACGAGACAATCAAATGAAATTTCATGCTATTTCCAATTAAATTAAATTTCATGCATAAAATAGCACCTGTAATTTTTACTTCATCCATAACTAATTTCATGTAAATTTTATTTCGTTCACAAAAATTTATCTAGATTCCATGAATGAACATCCATGAATTTTAATGGATGATGAGGCTGAACTTGCATGAATGAAATTTTCATAAGATTTCAACATGATAAAGATCATCCACAAAATATCTATGAAACAGTGACTTTTTTTACCCTCATATTTTGCTCTTAAATGAAGCACAATGTGAAATCTTCTTTGCCAAGAAGTTTTTGAGATTTATGAAGTAAAATAAATAATTTCTATAAAAAGGAATTCATTTTATACAATAAATTTTTTAGTTTATTTTTTTTCTGAATTGTTCATTTAATAGAAAAATACATTGTTCAGATAATTATATTTCCATGGCATGATTTGTTACTAGCTTGCCTCCTTAAGATGAAATTTGACAAGATTTGCTTTGGTTATACAAAACATTAGTAATTAACAGATTAAGGTATTATAGTTAATCAAATTCACATATTATTCAGTTGTATGATTTTGTGTCACATGTATGAAGGTAAGGAAGAACTTTGGATGTCCTTCATGCAAGGATCCCTTCTTGGACAGAGATAAAATCTTGAAGGATTTTTGCCAGTCACCTTTTAACCACGACCTTTTGCAATTCCTACGCATTTCCTCCTCTCACCTATCCACCTCTTGATAATATCCAATACTGAAAAATAATAATATTAGGTTCAACTCTATGAGCTTAAACCCATTTCATTTTATCTTCTCAAATCTGTTCAAGCCTTCCTTTTTCTATTTATTTCTTTTCATCCTTTGATTTTTTTGTCTAGTTCCCCCCAAAAAATGCTTTTTTGAAAAAAGAAAAAAAAAAAGGAAGAAGAAGAATCGAAATCAAGACATGGAAGGAGTTTTCTCAACCTATGTCACCCTTGTTGTGATTGCAAGGGAGAAGAAGCAAAAGGGAAAAAAATGTTACTAATGGTCTTCATTTGATTTTCTTGATATACTATTTGGTTTTGGATTTTTTGATAGTTCTTATAAGAATCTACAAAAAACCAAGACGTGGAGTTTGATGCTCTTAATCTACCCTTGCTTCTGCAATGAAGGTTAACAAAATTGATAATGTCTATTTATCTCTTTTCTCTTTGTATTCTTTTGTATTTTCTGATATTCCAACAAAAAACACGAAAGTAAGAATAAATATTTTAATACAAGAAAACGTGTATTTAATTCTTGATATATGTAGCTCTTGGCGATGTATCAAGGAAAAACGAAGGGAAAATCCAAAGAACAAGGGGAAAAGGGAGAAATATCATAAAAAAAAGGAAGGAAAGTAAGGACAAAACATGCAAAAATCTTGATCCTTTTGTTCTTTGTGTTCTTTTACATGTTTTGGCAGTTCTCAAAGGAAACAGAATCAAACATACTCATTGCTCTTGATCTACGTACCCTTACTCAATTTGCAACCAAGGAAAAAGAACTATGACAAAGAAAAGACTCTAAAAACTGTAGTCATCTCTGTTTTTATTTGTATTCCTTCGTGCATGGTACATTCTAGTGGTTCCCAAAGCAAAAAGAGTGAGCAGAAAAAGAAAGGAAGCACGAATACAAAGACATGTACCAAAAGTATTGGGACAAATTTCCTTGTGTTTTTGGAGGGCATTTTATATCCATGAATATCCCTCCTAGAAAAGGGGAGAGACATTATGCCTACTCCTTAGGGAGCAGGCAGGACCTTAAGTATGCCTACAAGCCTACTCCTTAAGAGTGGAGGGTTTTGGGATCTTACAGTTACTTGCAGGTGTAAGATCCCTCACACTCTCAAGGAATAGGCAATTTTTCTTGAAGGCATGGCAGGTCCCACATGGCATATGCCAATCCTGTAGTACTCAATGTGCACATGGCCTAAAGAAATCCTGGAGTACTCAATGTGCAGATGGGCTACACCAATCCTGTAGTACTAAATGTGCACATGGCATACGGCCAATCCTATAGTACTCAATGTTCATTGGGTCCCACATTCCCATGAACATTTCCTATTTGAACTATTGTTGTGTCGGAAAGAAACCAGTTCACTTGCAAAATCAAGTTGTGTTAAAAGTACCAGAAGCCATGTTCTAGGCCAGAGACATTATATGACTATCTTCTTGTTTGCTGAGTTGCACAATACAAGCCTCCAGTGTTGTCATCGTCATCCTCACTTGCTTGAATCTGTGATTTGATCAATGATTGTCAATCTGAACAATCCATAATTCAATCCATTTGGTTCTGCTACAGCTTCTTTGATTTGGAACTGTGTTCTTTTGCAGGTTTGGTTCATATACACCCAATTTCTCTCTAGGAGATTCTCTGAAGTGTACTGCCATGGTGATATCTGCTGCTTCTCCTTTGAGGTTAGTTATCTCATTCATAAGTTTTGGCAAAGTTTCTTTGACTGCATAATAGGTCTAACAGATCATACAGTCCTCTGAGATGCAGTGAGCTGCAATTCTTACTTCATTTCATTGTGAGAATCACATGGAAGCAAATATGTTGATCTAATCCTGAGTTTGATTGACATGAAATATTGGAGATGAGCAGCTACTATTAAGCTGGTGAATGCATAAGCCTTGCTGTAGTGTCAGCTGGCATAAGGTTCAGCTTCTTGACTCACTCTAGGATAAGATCATCTCAGAGAGGGTCAATTTGGGGTTGTAGACTATTGGAAGCCTCTCCAGACACATGCTTGTTGGGTTTGTGATTTCAGGTCATCTATGTGAGCTGATTTCTTTGAAGAAAGATATGAATGATAAAGTCTGGATAATTTTCACAGAGTGAGTCATTTGATCTTCAAATGATCTGAAAGGGTCATCATCTTTGGTAGGTGGCTAGTGGGCAAAGTGGCAGTGATAACTGGAGCAGCCACAGGTATAGGACATGCAACAGCACGCCTATTTGTGGCGGATGGAGCCAAAGTGGTGATTGCTGATGTGAAGGACAATGCTGGGCAGACACTGGTGAATGAGCTTGGAACAGATTGTTCCAAGTATATACACTGTGATGTCAGCAAAGAGAGCCATGTTGCTGCTGCAGTGAATCTTGCAGTGCATTCTTTTGGAAAGCTTGACATCTTGTACAACAATGCAGGCATCGTAGGTGAGCTGATCCTAAATCTATGATGTTTGAACATATCTGCCAGCAAAACATTTTTTTGGTAATGAGTTTATCACACTTGCCTAATTTTTCACAGAATCAATTTGAGGATGATGAAGGCCTTGTTGATGTGCTATATATGGACTCAAGCAATTCAAGAGTCCTTCAATTGTTTGACCTACATGCAAGGTACTAAGAGAAATTTCCTAGTAGATTTGGAGGGCACCTGCTATCCATGAATATCCCTCTTGAAAAAGCAGAGGGATCTTACACTTACTCCTTAGGAGTGGGAGGGATGTTACATCTCATCCTAGGCCCCTTACTTTGCAAATGTCCCCACCCTGGGGCTTTACCCTACAGCTTTTGCCTATACAGATAGGTATGATATGTCCTGCAAGGTTTTGGACTCAAGCAGTACATGCTAGGTAGGGCTTGTGGACGCGGCAATTACAAGAATAAGGTGCCTGCCCAAGGCAGCAGTCAAAGGCAGCACCAAATTCTGGTTACACCCTGTTAGAGGGTCTCACCATGCATAAGGACCTGTCAAGCAAACAAAGAAAACACAGCGGTCCCTTATGAATGTGTAAGAGCCCACCCAGAAACAGAAGATTACCTCCCATGTCAGGAGGAACCTTAAGGATTTAAGGCATCCTCCCAATACTCTGGGAAATCTTTGACAGGTCAATATGAGCCAAGCAACAGTTGATTAGGATTGACTGCTGTCTTGGTAGTGTTAGAGGTTCAATTTTGAGTCTGACTGCAGGATACTGCATTTCCAAGTCCACAGGGAAGAATTGGTCAACAAATTTCTCCCATCCTAGTATAACTTTGTATAACTTCTGCATCTCAATTTTTCCTTGGACGTGTCTACAACTCTGGAGCTACCAAGTTGTACAGCTGAATGGTTGTTTGGGAGTTGTGAATTGAATCCACTGAGTGCTTACTACTGCACAAAAGTACAGCAATCATGGATTTCAAACCAGGTGGGAGTGTGGTCTCGTATGCAGGCCCACTGTCCCCATTTGAAGCATTACGTGTTGATGAGTTTCAGAAGCTGCTAGACGTGAATTTACTGGGAACGGTAATCGGCATCAAACATGCAGCAAAAGCAATGATCCCAGCAAAGCAAGGGGTTATTATAAGCACAGCAAGCATTACTGGATCTATTGCTGGAACAGCACCACTTGCATACAGTATCAGCAAATCAGGTGTAATTGCAGCAACCTATAGTGCCTCTGCGCAACTCACCAAGCATGGCATCCGCGTGAACTGCATATCACCAGGACCCCTGGCCACATCTTTGACACTCCCCACCTTTCGGTTTGTAGCAGCTTTGCCCTACTCTGTAAAACCTGGCAATCATAAGAGTGAGGAATAAATATACTAGATAACAGGCCTAAGGGGAGGATTCCAGGTCCTAGAAAGTCCCTGTGTGAGTCCGTTACAGCTACCTCAAGGATCCAAAATATATTGGAAAGGCCATTTATACTGCTGCCACTGCGCTCTTAAGCACCATCATGGCTGAGTCCTATGATAAAAACTCATTGTATTGGCTCCCATACCTTATGAAAGTCCACCTTGTGTCCATGACTCTTAAGGTGATGGGCAGGGATGTTGATAGCTGGTAACATAATCTGCAACTAGTCTAGTCAGTCATTTTTGGGGCAGGGCCAGGGCCTTGCGACGATCCTTAAGAACGCATTCTTGTCTCATGCCCTTTAAGTGCTGCAAAAGTGTGGAACAAGATGGAAGATGTGGACTGGTTAACCACACGGCACTCGTCACACATTCTTTTAATGTTTCTCCTTTCGTATACACTAGTCGCTGTGTTGTAACGTCAAGAGGTTTTCCAGGCTTCCCAGTGTCCCCGCCATCGCCAAGTTGTTGTGCTTCTCCCACAGACTATCGTCAAGTATGTCTACTCCCCAACCTCCCCCCTTTCAAGTCCTACTTTTCAAATAAATTCTAAGAGAATTCTAATACAACAAGACCTTCCGTAGAATTCTCCCCTAGAATTGTACTAGAATTTATTTGAAAAGTAAGACTTGAAGGAGGGGAGGTTGAGGGGTAGATGTACCTGATGATGACCCCGTCGGACTTGCATTATCTACACGCAACTAAAACGAGAACAAAACAGCTACACGAAGCACGAGCCAAAAATATTACAAATAACAAGAAACAAAAGGAACTTTGCAAGGGGGGTAAGAAAAGAAGAAGATGAGAAGCTTGACCTGCGCATCACTTGCAGCAACAGTCACACAGCAATCAGCATAAGCAAAAGATCACAAGGGAGTCAGATCGTCGACAACATCAGGAGCAACAATGTCAATAAGATCGCCGACGGGCGCAGCAGCTGCAGATCTAACTCTCCCCCGTGAATCTGGTACCCCCTTTCCCCCCCCCCTTGCTAGAAACTAATAAGAACAAGACCCAAAAAGAATACAACTGAAGCTGGGTTCTCGATCGAGAGAGAACGAAATCCAAATATCACAATAAAGACAAGCCTACAATAAAAAAATCATGTGTATTTTTTCAAGAGAAAACTCCACAGAGAGACAGTGAACGAGAAACAAAGAGAGTACTGGTGCACACCAGTTAGTACGGTGAGTGTAAAAACTACGGTGCACGCTTGCAAACTGCAGTGAGTGAGAGAGTGCCTGAAGTGCGTGAAGAGAGAGAAGACGGAAGACACTAGAGTTCGATCCTGATATCTGCTGCAAAAGCAAATGCTTGCTCCGTCGCCCCCTTGTGAGCTTTCTTCCCCTCTCACTAATCTACCCACTAATCCCGTCGTCTCTCTACTAATTCTCACTAATCCCTTCTTCCCCCCCCCCCCCTGCCCCCCTCCAATCATGCCGTCCGGCTCACTCATTCTTCCCGAACTGTCTACTTCCATTCTGGTCCGCTGTGCTCGGTCGATCTTATCACGAAATCGTAGGGCCCTGCAGATGTGTAGGTAGGTGGCTGGGTGGATCGCTGTCAGGGTTTCTTTCCTTTTAAAAAAAGGTTATTATTATTATTATTTTTTTTTTTTTAAATTTATTTTGTCTTTCTTTACTTTCTTTTCTTTTTTTTTTGGGGTTTCCAAGGTTTGGTGAATTTTTTCAAATAATATATAGCAATTTTTTCCGAATTTACAGTAGCAAATTTGTCTATAAAGTAGAAATGAAGGTATAAAGTTTTCACCACCATTGTATATTTTTGGCTACTCACAGGAACTAAATCCTAAATCATATTTGTGACAATATCTTTAGAAATTGAAAATATACTAAATAAAAAATTTGAATTTGTAAAAAGTTGTTTCTCTAAAAACAAGTTGACTATTTTGACTAAAATCAAATTTGTCCATCAATGTCCATTATAATTCAATATTCAATCCGGAGAGTTAATATTAAAGACATGTTTTGTTGTAATGAAGTTTTTTTGTAAGTTTCGATTTGTATAATCATTATTTTAATGATATTCAACTGATATCCACAAGATTAGTAAAATTATTCGTTTCAAAATACTAGAACATTTCACGTTATATATACTAATATTTCAATGTACTTGCAGTGTTTCTAAACTTTGAAGATAAACACGTTTTAAAACATCATAAGAGGGGAAAAAAAAATAGTAAAGTTCATGCTAAAATCCTATTGGAATATGGTGGACATGAAAGGGGTTGATCTGACCTTTCAAATTGATTAAAGTTTGAAATTTAACAATTTTGAAATTTTAAATTAATTATATGAATGTTTCAACTCTTGATGATCTCTTTCAAGAAATGAAGATGCTAGAAACCTTGAAGAAATTATTAGTGAGGAAATATTAGTATTACATGTGGCAACCAACGATTTGACGACATTGGCAACTATCTACCTATGAGTCTACCTAATCACCCAACCTACAAATCTGCCACTCATGTATGTTTATATATATATATATTTGGCCAAATCATTTGCCACATCATCATGAATGTTTTTAATCATGCAACTCACAATCATAAAATATCAAAGTCAGCTTTGAACCTTCACTTCTTTACTCACAATCTAGGCCTTTCCTATCTAATCACTTCATGTGATGAAAAATAATGTCATCACACAAAATATAAACACACATTTATATTCACTATATCATTATTACATAATTTCATAATGAAAATGAATTACATATCTTTAATTCAAAATGTGAAAACATTACATTAACTTTAATTTTTTGATTTTGTGCCATAAATTCAGGTATAATATTTAAAATTTTGAAAATTTTCATAATGAAATGAATTTTATTTCGGATATTTTATAACTAAAATTCACATGTCTTAAATATCATTTTTCTCTCTCTTTTAATTTCAAATTTACATTCAATGTTTTCCTTTTTGGCAAAATTTCACACCATGGTGACAAGAAAAACCTAGGGAAAATTGTACAAATGCAATTTTTTTTGTAAAAAAATATTTTAAATCCATATTTAAGACTTTTATGTATTGTCATTTGGTTTTGTATGTTGTTCAAAACATGTTATGAAAATTCCACTTTTGTTGATGTTACAAACATGTAGTGGTAAATTTGTTTCTATTTGGACTCATGAGAGATGTTCTTGAACCTTGGATAGAATCACCCCAATGAAAAATTTATTATTTAAAAATTTGAAATCCATATATTGAGACTTTAAACAATATCCACATGGGAAAGAAGACCAAACATCAAGACTCAGTGACAATGACCCTAGCAAGTCCTCCATAATTCCAAATACAGTGCTTTAGATTTACCCATCAATTTTTGAACTTAAGGACTATACAATAGTATTAATGATTAATATTTTAATCTTTACACTATAAACAACTTCTTTACTAAAATGTTAAATCAAATATATTGTGTCCCATTTGACATTTGCCAATTTCGACAAAAGATGTGCCTTTCTTGTTCAAATTGAGTAAATAGTTTGAAAAGTGCCTTTCTTGTTCAAATTGAGTAAATAGTTTGAAAAGTGGACTGTAAAACTAGTCGTTTATGGAGAAAACATGACCCCAAGGAATCCAAGTCCATTTTTTATGGATGAATTTACCCCATTGACTACATGAAATGCTTCATTAATGGATGAACGAGACAATCAAATGAAATTTCATGCTATTTCCAATTAAATTAAATTTCATGCATAAAATAGCACCTGTAATTTTTACTTCATCCATAACTAATTTCATGTAAATTTTATTTTGTTGACAAAAATTTATCTAGATTCCATGAATGAACAGCCATGAATTTTAATGGATGATGTGGCTGAACTTGCATGAATGAAATTTCATAAGATTTCAACATGATAAAGATCATCCACAAAATATCTATGAAACAGTGACTTTTTTTTTACCCTCATATTTTTGCTCTTAAATGAAGCACAATGTGAAATCTTCTTTGCCAAGAAGTTTTTGAGATTTATGAAGTAAAATAAATAATTTCTATAAAAAGGAATTCATTTTATACAATAAATTTTTTAGTTTATTTTTTTCTGAATTTTTCATTTAATAGAAAAATACATTATTCAGATAATTATATTTCCATGGCATGATTTGTTACTAGCTTGCCTCCTTAAGATGAAATTTGACAAGATTTGCTTTGGTTATACAAAACATTTGTAATTAACAGATTAAGGTATTATAGTTAATCAAATTCACATATTATGCAGTTGTATGATTTTGTGTCATTGGACCATAAATGCTCTTCTCCTATTTACTAATTTATTGTCATGAATAACGAAACAATTCATTCACATAAAAAACTTCAAATTATGGTTTGAGTCAAATTTAGCACAAATATATTGGAAATGAATTCATTATGGTTATGACATCATTAACTATATGATGAATATTGAATGTCATCCAATTTTGATGTATTATTGTTGTATTTTGATCTATTACATGAAGACTTAAGATAAAATTTAACATTTGTTCAAATTTTATTATTAGCTACAACAAAGTTTTGTTTTACTCTAAACTTGTTTTAATTGATCAACATGTGGTATATATGTCAAATTATCAAATGATACATTATATGGTTACTATAGCTAGAAATTTAAAACCAGAATGTTAAGTAAATTTGTGGAATGATCGAATACAAATGTTTTGCACATTTATTTCACAACAATGATTTAAGTATCAAATATTCAAGCCAGTGTTTTTCTCTCCCTAACTATGATTTATCACTTCTTATGTTGTAAATTTTAAAAATCTGAAATATACTCACACACCCATGTAGATAACAATTAACTTAAAATGTGTGAAATGTTAAATCACTCATTTGAAAAAATATCAACTATTATATTCATGTTTTGTTAATCGCATGTAGAGAGGCGTGTATTGAACCATAATGGGATTGTGTGAAAAAATATCAATTATTTATATTCATGTTTTGTTAATTGCATGTAGAGAGACACATATTGAAGTGTAATGGAACTCTCCACATGTGTTGTCTTGGTCATGTGAAATATTATCCAACCATGTTTTTTTGTAGTGAAAGAACACAATGAAATTCTGAAATACACTCTAATTACATTTGGTGTTTCTTCCAATATATTAGCAAAATTAGTCGAATTTAGTCTAGAATAACAATTTTCTCTGAAATTTTTTCCAATTGTTTTGTGAAAAAATCAGATAATTTTGTCTGGGAGAATAAAGAAAGAAAACGAAAAACCACTGGCTACATTATGATGATCAGATTGCGGATCCAGTTTATAAGACCAACCAAAAAATTCAATTGGTTGCAACATTAGGCCCACTTTAGACAAGGGTCCAAGGTCCAATTTCCTGGGAACCAATTTGGATTGATTTGAAGCAAATTGAATCGTTGAGTTGGACTGTACCTCGGTGCCTAGCCTCATTCTTGGTTTTCCAAATCAGGAGATCTCCTTTTAACACTGTTTTTTGGTCCGAACCGATTGATTTTCCCTCCAAAACAGGTGCCATGTAGGTTTAGCCTCAATTTGCCACTTTTTGGTCTTAGACCCTCATCTAAAGGCCTTGGGACCAATTTAAAGCTTTCGACCAATAAGATTGCTTGAATTCATTGGTCCTGGACCTTGGACCCCTCGTCTAAAGTTGCCCTTAGGCCAGGTAGGATTCACACACCAGAGTCCATATGAAATCTAAACCCAAACTAGGTTTGGCCGAGAATTATCCTAAGCTGAAGAAATAATACTCTGATCATCAGTGTTTTTTCTTTTCTTTTTCTTTTTCATTTTTGTGATGTAGCTGAAGTTGTGATCATCCATAACAAAGTTCACCCAAATTTGACTATAAACAGGATATAAAAGGAAAAATGTTTAGGTGCCCTTCACATTTTGCTAGAACCCAATAGAGAAATCTGACAATTTGTCCCCCCAAAAAAAAGAAAACAAATTAAAATTTAGTGACTACAAAAGCAAAAAAACACTCTAATGTACTGCAATTTTTTAGAAAAAATATGTTCACAAAATAGGATAGATTTATTCAGAAAAAAAACCCTGCTGCTGGTCATGGGCGAGGTTTTTTTTTTCTCAAATTTGTCAAGTAGGGCCATTGACAAGGATCTCCAACATTATAATCTATCTATGAAGGAAGGTAGTTTGTTTTGTTGTGTTTTGTAGTTATGAGATCGACCAAACCGGGATGATGCTTCAGACCATGTTCTTGTTGTCTTTGGAAAGCTCTCAAGGAGGAGGAGGAGGAGGGATGCATGAGCTTGGTTCCATGACATTTGGACGTGCGGTGCAAAAGTTCTTGAATATTGAAAGATTTTCACACCTGCTCTAACAAGCAGTGAGATCAGAACATCAGGTACTAGACATTCCTGGCAATTAGGACACCTGTTTTTTTCAAACATTAAAGAAGAGTGCCTGGAAGCTCCATGAAACACGACACCTGTTTAAATGTTGTTTAGAGCAGTAGCAAATAGGACACCTGTTGTCTCCTTGCAAAGGTCCTTGTAATCGAAGCTCTTGGAAGATTGTGTCAATGCCATTTGGAGCTTCAAAGGGTCAGAGCGCCCTCCTCTTTCTGTCTTTGGTTATTTCTTTTCATCCAAAAATTTCAATCACATTGCAAGGATGCAAGCATCCTCCGTATTAATATGAGGCAATAACAATAAGCTTAGTATTTCCCAGCTTGCACCCCTTTCCAACACACCCCCATCGTCACAGCTTTACTTATAACAGGCTATAGTTTGTAGATGAGATGGAGAGATTTTGACATCTAGTTTGTGCTAACTTGCTGTCATTTAAATTCTCATTTTTTTGTAATACTTTTGTACATTTTCCAAATCAACAGTGTGTTTATAAATAAAGTTTTGCAGGTTTTAAGTGTTAGAAGAGGATTAACAACCAACTCGACTCATTGTGTAGGCTCTGCCCTTTATGGAAGGTCCAAAGTTCAAACAAGCAGATCATCATCACATAATGCCTTTTATTGGCAGGTTCAAACTAGTGTTGGCTGAATATATTGAAAATTCTGGATATGAACCTGGATAATGCCTGGATACGCATGTATTCATATCTGGAATCAGGTTTTTTTCAAATATTCATCCTTATACATATCTAGCATAACACGGTCATGCAATAACCAGTGCTCATCCATATCTAGGTGGGAATTGCCCATACCAATATGCACATCCGGGCACTCATGGATGGATATGTCCAGATATGCATAATATGATATGCATATGCATTCTGACACATAACCGGTGCATTCTACCATATGATTAGTTAGGGATTAAGGATTAAGGTCAGGGTTAGAAAAAAGACCCACAATCCTCCTTCTCTCTATGTGATCTTCTTCTATTACTAGGAAGAATCATATAGATGTGGAATCAAACTTCAATCTTCTTCTTCAACTTGCACGATGCTTACCAAGTTGAAGTTCTTAGATTTTGTGCTTGTTGCATCATCCTTGCTCTTCCCAGCTCTTGATGTGCATGGATTCTGAAAATTGAATTTGTATTGGTTGAAGACAATTATGATTTGATTGAGGGACCAAATTATTTTGAGCAGTTGGAGCTAGATAAGGATTAGTTTGGCATTGGTGAGTTAAAAAAATATTGTTGCTTTTAGGATTGCAAAACTTGAATGATAGTTTGCACTTCATTTGAAATAACAATTTGGTCTCTTTATTCATGTAGAGGTTACTTGTGGAGCTCATCAACAATAGGGATGGCTTCTATTGTGTTGCGTGTGTTTGTGGTTAGCTGGGGTGTATGTGGGGGTGTGGTTGGGGCAGGAAACTTGTGTTGCGTAAGGCAGGGTTCTTTGAAGAACCAAGTTCAACTTCCCTACAAGTTATTGATTTTTTAAATGTTTTCTAATGCTCCAGTGGGGTAGGTCTATGGCTGAAAAATTAATTTCTAAAGTTGGGATGTATTCCTAACCTTTATACATATCCTATGATTAGTATGAGTTTGAAAACCAGAAAATGGATATCTGCCAAAATGAAAAATAAAACTAAAATACATATCCATCCAATCAACTATATTCGTAATTTTTTTTTTTTTTATATCCTTATGTTATAATTTTTTGAAAAAAAATCAATATAAATAACCTGATAAATGCTTCAAATCTTCAAATCGGGCAACACTGGTTCAAACAAAATAATGCTCAAGAAATGATGAAACATGAAGCCCTAGAGGCAATATGAGTGCAAGATGCATTTTATTCTTTAAAATGCCAATCTAGAGAGTACACTTTGGTGACCAAGTGTCACAAATATTGGTTTCAAGTTGAAGCCAAATTTTTACCCTAAATTCTCTGATGAAAAGTATCTTGCCACTGGGCAGGGCAGAACCCACAAAATCTGCAAGAAATGATGAATTTACCCGAGTGGCATGGGTATCAGAAATTGCACCAAACGCCAGCCGGCTATCAAAAAAATGAATACCCAGTTGATCAGATCAAATTACCTTGTTATTATATATAATCGTGGTTCTCAAAGTTTTTTGCCAAATTCAAATATTCGCCTAAACCCACCAGGTCTTCACCGGTTCTTTCATGAAAACCTGGCGGTTCTTTGAAGTTTTTGACATACGCAGAGCTGACAGTTCTTTGACTCTGATTTTTTTCAAATACTCAGACCTGACGGTTCTATAATTCTGAATTCCTCCAAATACCTGGAACTAGAGGGTATTACAAAAATCAAATACCCGCCCCACACTGGAATTTACCCTTGCAACAAGCTTGTGGTAATGGGTAGGTGAGTTCAAGTGTGAGATGAATGGAAGATGAATTTGATAGAAAAATGGTAGCTTAGAACGTCATCTAGGGTCTCAAGCTGTTGTCACCCACACAATGGGTCCCAGTTGAAGCCAAAATTATACCTCAAAAATCTCACATTGATGCAAAGTCTGTTTGCCTCTGGACTCGAGTGAGTCTGGACAGAGAGACGGAATCAACAAGTGGATCATTACATGATGGCTCTTTTCCTTGTGGCAAGTTCGAATGCTCAAACCAGCAACAGTTTGAAATAATGAATGTTCCATGAAGTTCCAAAAAGGAACTCACAAGTAATTACACCTGGTCCATTAAGTTCAGAAAAGGAACTCGATCAAATTCAATTAATTTTTGTATGTTTTATTTGAAGGCCCTCTGATTTGCACAGCAAAACTACTTTTTGAATTACTTTATCATACTTTCACCCAAATTGAAATTTTCCTTTCAAAGAACTGGTCCCAGGACCGGATTCCTGGTTCAATTACTTATGTGTGAAAGTGGAACCAGAACTAGGATGCATTTTTTTTGAAAAATATCAAAGATTGGAATGGGGGCTTGACTAGCCATTCCACTCCCCCATAGTAAAAACTGAACCTGAACAGGGATTAATTTCCAGAACCATAAGGTTCTGGAATGTACTCGCAGTTCTATTATGTGTGAAACCAGAAGCTAAAGACATTTCCAATTTGTTTTTGTGAACCGGAACTGCCACGTTTCGTCATAAAATAAGAAAAGAAAAATGTAAATACACATTGCAGCTCGTGGGCAAGCATGTACACAAAGTTCCCACACATTGCAAGCTTCCACAGCAGGAAAGATGACTCATATATGATGTGGTGACCAACAGATCAAATCAGGACAATCTTTAGTTCCCACAAGGAATCAGATCAAATGAAGTTCTCAGGTAAGATATAATTAACTTAGCAGCAATGAACTCTGTTGAAAGTACCTAACTCCCAAGTGCAAGCTTCCTAGCCATAAAAGCTACTTATAATCGGCTTGATGTCATATATCTCCTTTGAACCTGGAGCTTTAAGAAAGCCTACCAAGGAGCAGCTTGCAAGGAGCTGCTGCAGCTTGTACCGTGTACACACCCACTAGTTTTAGCAGCTGTAATGTAACTGTAGCTCATTATATATAATTTCGGCTCTGCAGCACTACCAGTGATGATCAACTAACTATTTTTATTTTTTATTTTCTTAATGTTTTCATATGGTTTCCAATAATTCATCATTATTTATCTCAATGTCAAATTTAAAATTTGACTTAATATAATTTTCATGGACATGAAAGATACATACATGTTTATTTTTTTATTTTTTCATATCCATGTTGGCGTTTAGGAAAAAGGAGTGCGATAATTAAGCTTGAAAATGAAATAAATTGTTATTTGTAATTATCTCTGGAAATGTTCAAGGATTTCATGACTATGTGATAGGAATTTGTCTTTGGAATCATTATTTATGTCAATCTCAATTTTAATTTAAATTAATATAAATTTCATGCACATGAAAGGATTTGTCTCAGGAATCATTAGTTATGTCAATCTCAAATTTAATTTGAAATTAAATTTATTAAAATTTCATGCACATGAAAAGACAAGTTCAATTTATTCGTTTTTTCGTATCCATGTTGATGGGTTGAGAAAAAAGGCAGTGAAAAAATTCAAGCTTGAAAATGAAGTAATTGCTATTTACAAACTGTCTCTGGAAACGTCCAAAAGGATTCAAAACTCTATGGAAATGTTCAAGGATTCATAACTATATATGGAAATGTCCAAGGATTCATGACTATATGATAGGAATTTGTCTCTGGAGAATTGTCTAGGGAGAAAACCTTACAATAAATTCCCCAAAAAATCAGCCACATGTATATATATATATATATATACAGGTTCCTCAAAAAACAAATTCACTGAAATTAGATTTGTATTCAAGTGCTTTGCTACAAGCATCTACTATAGTACCTAGTCAGTGCTGAGTGATCAATGTTGCTGCTGCAGCTGCTGCCATCTGGCTGGCTGCATTTGGACAATAGATGGACAAATGTAGGTAGATAATGGGAAACAAACAGCTGACAGGAAACAAACACCCAAATGCTGCTCTTGTTTTGCAGTGAGGTTGTGTCCTTGTGACAGAAGGAAGGCTAGGTCGCTGCTTTGTTGGCTTTTGCCTACCAAGGCAAGGAGATTGTGTTTAGATTCATTATAGAGTATAGTAGCTTAAGGGATTTTGGCTCCTAGGTAATAATAATAATAGTAATAAGAGGTCTATTTTGATATGAGGATTTTTGAAAGATGATATTTTTGGCTTGTGTTGAAACTTGAGATTGGTTACAGAGTTGTAATATCTTGAAGGATTTTTGGTTTCTTTTTTAGAGCACTTTTGGAAGATTATATTTTGGCATGGTGAAATATTTGAGTTTCCATAATTCTTCTTTTGCCTGCTTAAGATACTTTTTAATGTAAAATGGCAAGGCGATGTGCAGTGGGCGATGTGCAGTGTGACACAACACCCCTTGTTTGCATTTGCGAACCGACCATACTTGACTAATTTCGGAAAAATGTCTTGAGGTACTTCGTGCCGGTGCGGCTGCTGCGGTGCAGGAAAGTTGTCTATAATTCGTCGAACTATTTCCTTACTATATATATATATACATGTATGTGCAGGTAGTATTCGAGATCGATAGCTAGTGCCGCAGGTTTCGAGTTCATGTAGCAAACTTTGTCCACTCTAGTCTGATCAGCCGGCAGCTACTACTGTCATTCATGCAGCAGCAGCAGTAGCAGTTCTTAGAATTCTTTTTCATATCTTTCTCTAGACTGGAGGTGGAGCAAGTACTTAAGATCGATCGATTGATACTACACTTTCTCTGGTTCATCTAGCTCCAGGATTTTAGACATGGAAACTGCAACCCTTTCGCGGGAACTGGGATCATATTATTAAAAAAATTCCTTTTCCAGTCTATAGATGATGATTGTAGTCCTCCTGCAAGGAACTCATTATATCAAATCTGGGCAAAAATTGCCGCCTATAATTTCTAGAGGCCCACTGTGCAATCCGTCTCAATGTGTCGAGGAAAACTGATAGGATCATGTTCCTGCTACTAGCTCTGCTTGTCAATCTTTGCCTTGATCCTTGCACTGATTTCTCTCAGCTAGTGTTGCGACATTTCTCAGCTGGAGACTGGGATTTGAGCACCTGGTTAGACAGTTTAGGAGGGACAATATTCTGCACGCGGTTAAGAACCCGTGATCAAATCTTCGTCCGAACCAGCTGGTACTAACTTCACAAGACTTGCATTAGCTTGAAATCCTCCTGCTACTTGTACTAGTTCTAAATCTTTTGTTTTCAGTAACTTGTAGCTCCTGATCATGCATGAGGACTCGAGTATCGATCGGTCGAAGCTAATTGGTGTTGTTCTTATTGCGATCTAGATCGATTTCGCCATTGCAATGGACCGGGACTAGAAGTTGATGAAATCCGATTCTTTGTAAGCGTAGGTGCAGGAATATTCTTCGAGATGCAGCCATAGCTAACCGCTAGCTTCGATCAGAGTTATCACCGGCAGTCTGCACATGAGTATGGACCAAGTGATGAGCCTTGCATCCTCTAGCTGCTGTAGACGTTCTCCGATTCTAGTTCGGAGTATGTGGGTCACTGGCTTGATCTTCTGCAGTGCGCTGTTGTTCTCCACCCCATCTATTATTGCACGCGGAGAAAAGACTCAAGCTGCTGCGGCTGCTGCTGATATCAATGATTCCTCTGTCTGCCAGAATTTGGTGCCATCGCCACGTCTAGAGCAATTTGTAGATGAATTGCCTAGACTGAAAACCATACTCGTCAACAACCGCAAACAAGTCACGCTCGGCGCCTACAAGATTAAACAGGTACGTGATGTTTCTTCTTCTATTGGGCCGGCGTGCATTCTAGATCACCTTCAAGCTCTAGAGCAATTTCTCCTCTTCGAATACTTATGCTCAATTTTGTCGAAACCTTGTTCCTGAGAGTCATCTGATCAGCGTTTTGTGCTCGAGAAGGCACCCCCTAGGGTGATGCTGATAGGCATAAACCTGAAGGCGAACTAGGTACAGAAGGCACCCCATTGGGCGCATTCTGCATCGTGGTGAGCTTTCATGGTGATGCCGATAGGCATAGACCTGAAGGCAAACTAGGCGCAGAAGGCATCCGATTGGGCGCAATCTGCATCCTGGTGAGCTTTCATGGTGATGCCGAAATGCACAGACCTGAAGGGGAACTAGGTGCTGAAGATTCCCCCTAGGGTGCATTCTGCATCCTAGTGAGCTTTCATGGTGATGCCGAAATGCACAGACCTGAAGGCGAACTATGTTTATACAAGCACAGTCCACACCTTTCCTTCTGTTTGCACCCCATATGATTTGTTTCTACCTGTCTAGTGCTCTGAGAATTGGATGCTGTTGTATAATACTTTGGGCGGGGCGCAGAAGCTGCACAGGGATCTAGCACCAACACCTCTGTATGCATTCGGCACAAGCCGCGGAACTGCGACATATCCAGGACCAACTTTAAGGGCACGAGCACGGCAAGAGTCTTATGTGCGGTTTGAGAATCACATTCACGACGAGGAACCGATGTTCGCGGTGGACAGAACGGTATCGTGGGCGAACCCAAAGCGAGGAGGAGTACCCACAGTCACTCACCTCCACGGCGCGGAAACAGAAAGCATCTCTGACGGCAACCCAGATGCATGGTTCACAGCCAAAGGAGAATACGGACCCGCTTACATCACGCAAAACTACACTTATGCGAATTCTCAGTTTCCCACCCTGTTGTGGTATCATGATCACACTTACGGAATCACGAGACTGAACATACTTGCAGGCCTTGTCGGACTCTACATCATCAAGCCTGGCCCAGCTGTTGCTGCTGCTGCTGCTTCTGCAGTAGCAGCAAGCCGATCAGATGAGCATGATCAGGATGAGACTCCTGCGCCATATAATTGGTTGCCAACCAAGAGCTTCGAATGGTCCCTTGTCTTAGCAGACAAACAGTTCTTCCCCAATGGATCCATCAACTTTCCCAACATCGGAAACTCTCCCAAAATCCACCCAAACTGGTGCTCGGAGTATTACGGCGACACGATCTTAGTGAACGGGAAGATCTGGCCTTATGTCCGTGTGCACGCGCAGTCCAAGTACCGTTTCCGGTTGCTGAATTCCGCAAACGCGCGTGTGTTCTGCTGAATTCCGCAAACGCGCGTGTGTTCGTGCTCTCGCTCAGCAACCCGCGAGTCTCTTTCGTGCAGATCGGAACGGACGGAGGTTTACTAGAGAAACCGCAGACGGTTTCCTCCATCACTATCAGTCCTGCGGAACGCGTCGATTTCATTCTCGATTTCTCTCCGCTTCCTGTGGGATCTGAAGTCGTCATGAACAACTCTGGTCCTGCTCCTTATCCCAATCCTACTCAGTCCTTGAGCCCTGTGAGTACCAAAGCTGTCATGAAATTCATAGTAGTACAGGATGATTCACCTGCATCACAGCAGCAAAAACATCATGATCAGAAACAGGATTCAGCTGCATCATATGAGCAGCAAAGGAATCATGATCAGAACCACGATTCACCAACATATTCACATGAACACCAGCAGAATCTACCACCAGTTGCAGCAGCTGGAAGCTGGATGGATGATCATCAAAATTTGGCAGCAATTCCTTCAATTCTGAGAAAACCCGACCCACACATGAGCATCAAAGATGCACACTGGAGGGTGACAAACATGACAGAGATGGATGATGATGAAGGGAATCCCATACAAGATCTGCAGAACAACAGCACATGGAAGAGTCCTGTGTTAATTGTACCTGTGGTGGGATCTACAGAAGTTTGGGAATTCATCAACTTGACACCAGATGCGCATCCCATGCACATCCATCTCATCCAATTCCATTTCTTAAATCAGCAATCTTTCAATTTGTCCCTCTATCTTGCAGGTGGATGTACCTTCCATGACCGAGCGGCTGATGTGGATCATGTTCATGATGATGATGATGATGATGATGATGATGAGTTCCATCATCACCACAACAGATCTGAATTTTCCAGGAGTTGTTACACTGAGGAAGCTAAAGGTCCACTTCCGAACCAGATTGGGTGGAAAGACACAATGCTAGCTTGGCCCGGCAATGTCACCAGGATTGTCATCAAATGGACCTCCCAAAATGGTGGCCACTTTCCATTCGACCCAACAAGTGGACCTGGGTATGTGTGGCATTGTCATATTTCGGACCATGAAGACAATGATATGTTGCGGCCATTTAAGATGCAGTATTAAGTTCGGTGGTAGATCATAACATGAGCAACAAGGCTCTCCATTCTTCAAATTTGCAACACCCAATTATGCTATCAAGACATTGGGAAAATGTTAAACAGGCTAATGGTCTTAGATTTCATAACTTAGAACAAGTCCTCTCTTTCCTCCTCAATGGGGTGGGCATATAGAGATAGTAAACAATGCTAGCAATTCATCACACACATGAAACAAAATGATTGTTTTCATCCATTGGCCATACGGATTCCTCCATTTGATGGCATTTAAATGGTCTCTCTCTCACTTTATATTGTCCTATGTTTTATGTTTATGGATTGGGATGGGGGAAAACAATTAGCACTCTAATATCTCAAATGTGGGAAACACTAGTGAAGAAGCAATAGGGGGGTGGGGATGGAGATGCTAGACTTCCACAAATTGTCATTTCAAAAGTGGTCACCCTAAACCCTATAACCCATTTGGAGAGCATCCAATAAATAGTACTGCCTAAGTAGGCCAGATTAGAAAGACTAGACTTCAATTGATCAATATAGTTGTAGGAGTGCATGATTGTAATTATGTTTGGGACACATGAAGCACAAAGTTCACTTAAGATCACAAGTGAATCTTTTGTGTTTATGAATGCTTTTGCACAACATTTGTTGTTTCAACTTTGTTCAACTTTTCATGGGAAAATAATAGTGTTGGCTAGTTATTCAGAAAACATTTGGTTATCAATAAGGTTATCAATAAAAAATTTGTTGCATATTGATTTTTTTAAGAAGCAAGTAGGGAACCTATTATCTTAGCTAGCATTTAGAGAACTAGCAAGACCCTTATGAGTTAGGCATTGAATTGTCAAAATTAAACAATCTAAATGTTTGAAATTTTCACCAATGTAGGTTATCACTTCTTAAACTCTAAACCCATTTAGTGTATTTTGCATTTTCATGTTCTTGTGTATTCTCGTGTACTCTTGAATTGGAAATGTCATGGAGATTGAGGACTCACCTTGTCTCCTCGTTGATTTGAGTGATACAGATTTGCTTTCAAAAGAAAAAAATAAGTTTAAACCTTAAAACTACTTGCACAATAGACTAGGCAGTTCCCAAGGTGGGTATTTGACAATCAATCTTTATGCATAACAAACAACACCAAAAAAATAACCATATTCGTGCATATTTGTTTGACAATGAAAAAGATCACAAGCAAAGTCTAAAACATTTGCATCACCCTTGTTCCCATGGCTTCAAACAGAGGCCATTCCTTTGTTCAATACCCTAATCTTAAAGTTCTCTGTATTCACAAGGTGGGTTCATAGTGTCATACAAGTTTTATCCCACCCAACAGATTCTACATCTGTCTTGTTTAATCTTGTCATGTACACCTCTTGGAACTTCCAACTCCTCAACATGATCAAATATTGTGCCATTATGAACTTGCTAAATTTTTGAAACCTTAGGAATTGAAGTAAAGCACATTTAAACCAAGTGTTGGGCCATTATTAGAAACTGCTGAAGCAACTGATATGGGTATGAACCTTAAGAACCTCCCTGATACCCAGAGGAGGTTCTCATGGCTGGGTATCAGGGAGGTCCTTTGAGGTTCATACCCATGGTTCTCAGAAAAAAGTCAATACCCAATTCTGGCATAGAACCATGGTCCTCAATTTTTTTGAAAACAAGTCAAATAGGACCAGAAACCCACCAGTTCTTACATGAAACCCAGCAATTTTTTAAATGCCCAGAACCAGGGCTTCTTTTATTTGTGATGTTATCCCAAATACCCAGATCGGCAAGTTCTCTGATTCTGAAATGTTTTTAAATCCAGAAGTGACGGGTATTAAAAAAATCAAATATCCAATCAAAGTACACCACACAACACCATTCATGTTGATTGCACTCCTTGAAAATGTTTGTAATGACTAAAAAGGCAAAGTGTTAAACACATTATAATGTCTAGAAAGTTTAAAGCAATTGCTCTTATTTGTGTTGGGGGCATGTCAATTTTGAAGAGGCCTAAATAGTGGCCAATACAAACTTGAGATTCATTGAGATGGCCTCTGTAGTTTATTAAAGCCAGTTTTATCTCATCTCTATTTCAAACTTTCTGTTGAAACATTGAGCACCTTGCAGCATTGTATACCATTTGCATGTAAACTATACATGCGCCAAGATATCCATATTTAAATACCAAAGTCTTGGCTTGAAATAGATCATTGGAGGCACATTGCTTACTTCAGAGGAGCACAATGATAGAATGTAGCTATGAACACACTTAGTTGAATCCTCATTGCCACCTTTCGTGTGGTGAAAGATGATTCAATAGAGGCTCCAAGCTTTGCACATAATGCACAAAAAGTTGCACCAAATCTCTTGAAGAGTGTGCCTGGATGCATTCTTACTGCACTCTAAGAGACATGTTAAATCAAGGAAATAAAATCTCTGTGGGCAAACACTGTTACCACAACTTGTACATTCTTCAAAACCAAGTTATGCAGTTCAAACTGGAGCAGAAACAAATACTCAAATGTGAGCAGCACATTCAAAGGAAAGAAAACCTTAAATTCCACATGGTAATCACAATGAGCAACTCTTGCACTCTGCCCATTAGTCTGCCTGCACCTCCTTGGACTCTCTGCCAATTCAGAGCTACTGGGATCTGAAGAGCTAGCAAACAAAATAACTTCAATTCTCCTTGGCAAAGCAATCTGCCCTAGGCCATGATAAATGGTCAAATCCTTCCACTAAGAACCCAAGGTAAATGAAGGGGTCAGGGCCAAAGTTCCAGCAACAATTCTTCAACTATTATTTATTTTTGTTTCCTATGAACCTGGTCTAAGTCCCAACCAAAAACTTGATTAATCAATTTCCTCTGTGATCCATCAGTCCTCAAGCACACCCATCACCCACAACCACTAACAATGAAGCCAGAATCCAGACTCACAAAACCAACTGCCACATCCTCACTCCTGAAGGCACTCCACAACCTTTCAATGCAATCCACTACGAGCAACCCAATCCACTAGGATGCACAGCAAAAAAACTGTTCTTATGCATAACTGCACATAGGTGATTACATCCCAGTACACATGAGGATCCCTATTCTTGAATCTGCATTTCCAGCTACACAGAGATGGATGAAGCAAACCAGACAGAAAGGTGTAGCATTCAAGTTGCCACAAATAAATTCCACAATGTCCTCAACAAAGGCAACAGCAGGAGGATGGATGTTCATTGTTACAGGTATGAGAGAGAGAGAATGAGGGTGGTGGATATTGCAGGAGATTTAGTAAAACAGAAGCTTGCTAGATGAATTGTAAGGTGGCCACCAAATGACAAAACAATTGCAACAAAGAAGTGAAGAATGAGGGAAACAGTACCAAGTAGAAAAAGAACAATGCTGTAGTTACACACACTGGCAAGAGTAATCATTGAGGCAGTTATAATAAGGCAGAGCCCAGGCATTGTCAAGGAATGCTGATGACAATTCCAATTGATGAATAAGGTGAAACAAAAGAATTAGGTTTATTACACATCTAGAGAAGAATGGGCACCCTGGACAATGGACACCCCCACACATCCAGCAAGCACCAGCCAAGCCTCTGCTGTAGCCAAAGCACCCACTGGCTGATTCTTCTAAATCTACAAAACCTCACTGCTACAAACTTATACAATTTTGCAAACTCAGAAATCTTATTTGGTTTCCAGCATTTCGAAAACCCCTAGAATCATCAAATCAGACAGCTGCTCTGCTGGAGCCAATATGACTGAAATCCTCAAGAATCCAGTGGACCAGTTGAGAGCCCCTTTTCTACCATTCCCACAAAAAAACATAGCCCTCCAAAGTCCTTCCCAATACAAGAAGAAGCTCTACATCAGGACCTTCACAAAAGCCCATCAATCATTGAGCTCTTTGCAGCATATCTAGGGTTTGCTCTAGGTATGTGATTTCAAGCAGACTCACTTCAGAGAAATTCCTGACAAGGGTTTGGTGTAAAGGGAATAATATAACCCCAGAGAGAATGCACAAGGAATAAGCTCTGTGAGATGGATCAAGCAGCTAGCCTGCATCATCGGGAGCAACAGGTCAAAAAAAAGAATGTGAAAAAATGAATGGGGTATGTCTTGACAGACATGAAAAGCTCAGAAAAATCATCACTTACATCTCCGTTTTGCTTCACTGTAAAGAACAACACCAAAGACTGTGAGACTGTAACCCACCATTCCAACTACGGATACCGGGTTGCGGAAGAGAAGAATTGACACCACCACAGCTACAGCACCCTTGGCATTGCCCAACACCTGTAAGGTCAAGGCACTGGTGTGCTTGGTAACCAAGAAGTTGGTGAGGTTGACAAAGTAAGCCATGGCAGAATTCACAACCAACAAGAAGAGGATGAGCACATCTTTGCGCGCAAGGGCAACAGTGATACCCAACACATTGGGTTCCAACAGCAGAGTGGCAGGAAGAAGAACTACTACAGCAATGGGTGCCATGTAGAGAAGCAGATTCATGGAGTTGAGCTTCTCGCCTTCGGAGGACAGCAAGATCCCTTGCACTACAGACTTGAGTGCTCTTGCCGCCGTTGCCATGATACACATCACAAAGCCATACAAATGGAAACTGGGTTCACCGCCACTAGCAATCACCACACCTGTGACCACAGGGATGAGGGTCCCATACACCAACCATGCTTCTCTTCTGAATGTCAAGAAGTAGGCAAACACAGCAGTGAAGAAGGGAGTGGTGGCTCCAATGGCTTGATTGAAAGAGACTGGTAAGAAGCGCAACGAGATGTTGCCACTCACCACCGAGGTACAGAAGATGACACTCAGAGCTGTGATCTTCACAAACTGGGTCCTGGATCTGATTGCTTGCATGGGCACTATCTTCATCCATGCGATTGCTATGTAACTGAACAATGCACATGCCGTCATGTGACACATGGTCAAGAAGATGGGGAATTTGAAGCCGTAATTGCTCAGTAGATACTTGTTCAACAGCAGCACTCCGATGTTGGAGAAGTACCATGCCCCGATCAACCCTACGGTGAACACACTCCCTGACATCTTGGCTGCCCCCATTCCTAGGGTTTGTCCCCCCCCCTCCCCTCCCCTCCCCTCCCCCCCCTAAAAAGAGGACTCTTCTCACGTCCTCCACCAGCAAACCTGATGATCCCACTTCTTCTTTCTCCCTCCCTCCAGTCTTCTGCACTACTAATACTACTACTACTACCCACCACCCAAAACCCCTCTTCTTCTCACCTCCACCACCAACCTGTTGCTCCACCTCCTTCTCCTTGCAATCTGCTGCAACACCACCCACCACCAAAACTCTGATGCAACCTGATGATCCTTTTCACCACCACCACTTCTTCACTCTTTTCCTTGTACTCTTCTTCTTCTTCTTCTTCTTCTTCTTCTTGGATCAATGTAAACACCCATCTCTCTCCCTCATCATATCTCTCTCACTTTGTTTGTCTGTTGCTCCCTCTCTTTCTTTCTGGATCTCACTCCCAATCTCCTCTCCTTGTGTCCTCACATGACCTCCCTTCCTCTCCTCCCTTCTTTTCTCTCTCTCTCTCTCTCTCTCTCTCTCCTACACTTTCTTTTTTTGTTCTGCAAGGGCATATTCACTTTCTATTTCTTGTTGGAAGAAAAAGGGAGGGGGAATAAATAAACCATAAACCTCAACAAACAAACCCAACAAAAAAAAAACCAAGTGCAGATTTGTGGAATTTGTATTTTGTATAGGAGAAGGGCCCGGTGGTCTTGAGCCCATTCCAGGTTTCAAGGTGCTGGGAACCACAACGAGGGTGGGAGGGCCCTTCCAGTTCCCTAGGCATTGAGAAACATGGAATGGCTGAAAGACCAGCCCCCCTCCCTCTCTTGCACAAAGACTCTAGGGATTTATTTTTCTTCTCAAGCATGGCATTCCTTCTTGTTTTTCTTTTTGCTACTTCAAATTCAAGAGGGATGTCTTGTGTTTTGTGTTTTGTGTGTGTTTTGTTTTGTGATTATTGTTTAAAAGATTTGTGTTTTGTGTGAGTTTTTGGTATTTGCTCCAAAAACATGCTCACTCACATTTTGGGCATTCAAACTTCAAACCAACAACAACAGTTCAAATAAGGAAATGTGTTCCATGAAGTTCCCCAAAATGAACTCACAATTTCACAATTAAAACCATTGTGTGAACAATCCCCAAAATGCAAAAATACATTGTTCCCAGCCAAACAAATACACGTTTAAATACCTATAAAGCACTTGGAGAAAATTTGTAGTGTATATGGAGGGCACCTTCATATCCATCAATTTCCCTCCTACAATACAAATTGGGAGCCATATTATTATGCCTACTCCTTCAAGGATGAGAGTAAAATTATGCCTACTTGCTTGTAGGTGTAAGAACCCTCGCACTATTGAGGAGTAGGCACAAGAACCCTCCCATTCATACGCCATATGATTTACATAGGTTTGGGTTCATGATAAATTTTGCCTCGTGCTTTAGGATAGGTAAAAGCCCATCATGGGTGAGGGACATTCTCAAAATGTAGGGTCGAACTCGGCTATCATCACCTCATCCTAGGCCCCTTATTTTGAGAATGCTCTTATCCTAGGCCTTTACCCTACACCTAAAAGGGAGTAGGAGATTTGAGACAACTTCTACTACTACTAGGTACTACTTTTGTGTGTACAATTTTGTTTTAACCACCTATTTTGAATCTTTTCTAGCTTTTACTACTATTATAGGCTACTACTACTATACTACTATACTACCTTATTGTTATCATTTTTTAATGATTGTGGCTATTGTTTTTTAATTGAGAACTTCTTTGTGGTGTGTCATCACACTACAATAATGGAGGTTCTCTGAAGGGAATCAGTTGATTTCTGGTGTAGTGGGGAAAGTGGGAATAGTGAATTTTAGTGATTTTTTAACAAAAAGGGCAAATGTCAGTTGCCTTTTTTTTTTGAGGAGTGGGGGGGGGTTATTGGCCTCTCAACTTTGAGCAATTACACCCTAGCCTCCACCCCTCTCTAACCACAACTATTTTTTTATTTTTATACCTTGCTATTGTTCATCACACAACATGATCTAGTAGAACCACCCACATTCCCAATCTCTATATTCTCCTCCCCCCCCACCTTCCCCAAAGTAGTCCAACCAAAGGTCCACTTACTTATTGTGTGCCCACAAAGAAATATTAGATTGAGTCCAACAAAATCTCCAAAACACTTGCAAAATATCCCATGTTCTTCGATGTTAATAAACACGTATCGAATGTGAATCTTTCGTTTCTTTTTTCTATTGCAAGTGAAGAAGTTGCCTAGTGCAAATTCCACAAGAAGTACCAAGATTGAGAACAAATTCATGCAAACCCAAAATTCGTTTCACTTCTCAACCCTAATATCAAAGTGAGTCCACTCTTTTCTTTTATTCAAAATCATACCCACTACAACCAGAAAATTTAAGCTCTTTGGGGAAGCCTAATGATTGTCAAACAAGGGGTGTTGTGTCACACTGCACATGGCCTTGCCATTTACATTTTTAAAATATCTTAAGGCAAAAGAAGAAATATGGAAATTAAAATATTTCACTATGCAAAAAATTTAAAAATCTTCAAAAAAAATCCTCTAAAAGAAACCAAAATCCTTCAAGATATTATTATAACTCTCTAATAACTAATCTCAAGTTTCAACAGAAGCCAAAAATATCATGTTTCAAAAATCCTCATATAAAAATAGACCTATTGTTATTTACCTAGGGGCCAAAAAATCCATTAAGCTACTATACTCTATAATGAAACTAAACACAATATCCTTGTCAAATTGCCATACATTTGAAACCACAAAAATTTTAATAAATAAATAATAAATGCAAAGGCATATGAGGGGAAGATTCTTACACCTACTCTTGAAGAGTAGAGTTGGAGGGATCTTATACCTATACATAGGAGTAAGATCCCTTGCAATTTTAAAGCAAGAGACATAAGAGCCCTTCATAGAGTAGGACCATTTCTCTGGAGTGCTTTACAGCTGGAAATTTTCATCACACATGGAGTACTTGGGAGCTTTCCTTTTTGTTCTCTTTTTGCTTTCCCTTTGCCCAAATGCACAAACTTCTGAAGATTCTCAGAAAAAAACTTTCAAGAAAATGTGATGGGGCCATTGTCTTCCATTGCTCAACACGAGTTGAGATGGGATCATTTCCAATTCTATTATGATGCAATTGGGCTTTTCTAGGGTGACTTTTAATGAATTGAAATCTATCACCATTTCTACACTTGTAAGGTGGTCATGAGTCCCAACCCCATAGAATTTATTAGGTGTTGGCTTATGATGATTGGGTGATAATACCTATGCTATTCCATTCAACACATTAGGCTACCTTGCAAATTCCCTATTCATTTTTTGACCAAATGTTCTCAAACATTTTGGCACCCAACCCATTATTAATTCTTTACCTTGAAAATTCCCTATTCATTTTTGGACCAAATATTCTAAAACATTTTGGCACCCAACCCTTTATGAATTTCTTACCTTGAAAATTCCCTATCCATTTTTTGAACATGCATTCTAAAAAATTTTGGCACCCAACCAATTACTAAGTCTTACCTTGCAAATTCCCTTTTCATTTTTTGAACATACATTCGAAGTCATTTTGGCACCCAACCCATTACTAAGTCTTACCTTTCCGAATTCCCTATCCATTTTGTGAACATAATAAGTTCTAAAACATTTTGGCCGCCCCCAACCCATTAGTAATTCATACCTTTGGAAATTTGCTATTCATTTTTTGAACAAAACATTCTCAAACATTTTGACACCCAACCCATTAGTAATTCTTACGTTGCAAATTCCACTATTTGTTTTTGGAAGATTACAACCTCAATCATTTTGTCAACCCATTACCAAATACCTAACTATTTCGTATTCATTTTTCAAAACATGCATTCTCAAAACATTTTGGCACCCACTCAATTACCCAATCACATACCTTGCAAATTCCCTATTCATCTTTGAAACATACATTCTCAAACATTTTGTCACCCAACTCATTACCATTTGAAACATACATTCACAAACATTTTGTCAACCAACTCATTACCATTTGAAACATACATTTACAAACATTTTGTCACCCAACTCATTACCAAATCAAGATTGCCAACTAGAGAGTATCCCCATCAATTGTAGCAATTATTCCCCAACAATAGTAGTTCAAAAAGTGTGGCACCCAAAATGGTTGCTAGAAGTCCATTTGAAACATATTCTTGTCACTCTCATGATTCCTTTTGTTCAACATTATTGATAAATATATTATTGCCTATGAAACATTTTGACCATTTGTGTACAAATGCAATGATATAATGGAAAGCCCGCCGCCGCCTCACCGCACATGGATTTTAAGACATGCCATGTTATTGCTAAGGTTCTTTTTGGAATTTCATACAATGTGATCTCTTTCAACTAGGAGATTTTTGAAAGTTAAAAGAAATCTTGAACTTGGAGATTTATGGTGACATATTATCAAACTTCCACAATAAATTCAAAACTCTCACAAAAATTTGTCTATGCACATCAATATCAATTATGTTTGCTAATCAAATTTATTCTTATCCTACCTATAACCCAATATGTCCTGATATTGATTAATTAACCCCTAAATTTGTAAATGATTATATCAATCCATCCATACAACTTTAGATTCAGATTTTATTTGTATTTTATTTTATTTGGTGGAGGCTAGAGAGTGCATGAGCCCCTCTTTTGTGTAAAAAAACTTTATTACAATTGAACAATTTTTTAGACATTGTTGAATATAATTTTACAATGTTGATAAAGTATTCCATTTTTTTTATTCGCATACAAATAGCATTCTTTTCATTAAAATTATAGCAGGGTGGCATGATGATATGCTGTGTGTTTAAATATCATAAAAAACAAATGGTGACTAGTAAACCAATATTTCTTTAATTAAATAGATGAAAGCTTAAATGTTATTCTGAAATAAAGTGTTAAGCTTTGGCCTTGGATCTAGTTTTGAAGAATTATTTCATAGTTAATTATAATTAATAAAAGAGGGCACAATGAGGATATTCACTCTAAGATATAAACTTGTGAAACATATTGCCTAACACATTAAAGGTCTATTCAAACTTTAAAATGGAACCAAAACATTTGTAGAAACATTTATTTAATTAGACAACTTCAAATTTTAACCCTATGAATTGAGGGAAAAAAAATCTAACTTTCTCATTTCCATTGTGTTATGTCATGTAACTTTTGGTATTAGCACTATCATCTCTTTCACAAGTTTGCACCTTTACATTGATGACAAGAAAGGTAAGTTGATGGTGTTTAATTTATTTTTCTCCTCTCTCACATTCAATCATGAATTTTATTTTTTTCCTTGTATATTTATGCTCCTTGATGTATTCCTTGCATCTTTCCATTTGGATATATCCAGTTACAACTATTTCACATTACTTTATTGTTAGTTTTGTGTTGTGTTGCAATGATTCATTTGAACTTTTTTTTTTGGGTATTCGATTCAAAATTGTTTAACTACAACCTTCAATGCAATTTTAATTTTTGCAAACTTGTAATGTTACATTTGAAATTGATTTTTTTAAAAGCATACTCATGTTCTTGATTTGTTGTAATTTTGTAATGTTCTACTAAACCTTTTGCTTATGTTCCTTAGTTGTTGTTTTTTCTAAATTATGTTGCCATGGAGATTTGTCAAAACAAAGCATTCTTTCGTAACTTTTGTTGTTTTGTTCATTTAAAATGGTCTTGAAGTTGGTGGAGATAAGGAGAGTTGAAGATGCATGTTGTGTAGTTCAAAAGGTGAACAATGAAATGCAAATTGTGACACATCTTGTGATCTTGCATCAATTCAACTTAACAAGAAATCTTGGATTCTTGGGGTTTGATCTGGGACACTGGATAAGACCTTGTTTCATTACTTGATTTTCTTATTGTTGCTTGGTGCTTATGATGATGAAAGGTGAATTCATCACTTTCAAACAACCAAGTGCACTTTTTTTTGACATTGCACTCCATGTTCAATATCTTCTTACAAAGCAAAATACAAAATATTGATTAGTCGTGCATGTTGAAATACAAGTTAGCTTAAGGAGCAAATTATCTCATGTGTAACTAAATGTTTGCAATTTTATGTTTTGTTGTTTCTATTATCATACGTGAAATGATTCAAGCAATGAACATGGTTTTCATAAATATCAAATTTGGCCAAATATAAACAAGTTGCAAATTGTCATGAAAGAATTCATAGACTAGTGCAATCTACCTCACATCCATGTTGTTATGGGCAAAACTTATATTGCAATCCTTAAACCTTTTGGACATTTTGCAAAAGATTATTATTGCCACGAGATTAGTGGACATCTAACATTAACACTAACATAACATCCTTAGTGATCAATTAGCTTAGTTGGACACAAAATCCAAGTCCAAAATAAGTCCAAAAGATCAAATGGGTAAATTAAGATTTTCACCTCAAATGTACTTTTTGGGTTGGAAAATAAATGCAATTTGAATATTACAAATTTTGATTTATCTAATAATTTGATCGGATTAGATTTACTAAAATATGTAATTATTGATGAATCCATCATCATTTTCTAAGGAATTTTATAAAATAATAAACTCCAAAACAAGTGACATATCATGAAAGTCGTTATTGCACATCTTAAAAATGAACATTCTTGCCACTTGGGGCATCTATATTTGAGGGTTAATCACACAACATTTTTTGCACACAACTATTTAAACAAAACCATTATCACCTAAAATGCCATAAATAATGCTTTAGGGTTTGGGATGCCATGTTTGCATAGCCAAATCAAAACCCCATCCACACATAACCACATAACTATCAACTTGGATTTGAAGGCCAAAGTGGTCATTTTTTAAACATTATTGAAGTCAGAATTGATTGACAAGTCAATGTATTGTTTCTTTCATTCACACCAATTAACCATTTCACCCAACACCTTTTGTGTCCAATACATCTCTTTGTAAACAATCGATTCAACTTATTTGCTTACTAGGGTCAAGCCATCAAACTTCACAAACCAATCAATAACTTTGTCCTTGAGCTTACTCCTTAAAACATTGTGCATGATGCTTAAAATTATGGAGGATCTTAACAACTTGGCAATACTTTCTAAAAGTTCAAAGGAATAACTTACACATGCCAAGGGGTAGATTTTTAAAGGCCATGGAGTTGCTTCAACTACTCTTATGGACATAAAATGGTGAAAATTAAATTGATTTGATATTTTGAAAAAAATTAATGACCCATGCCCATAAAATTTTGAAAATTGATGCCCAGTGAGTGAATCACATGGGTTGCTTGCAATTGTAAAGGATCCATTCTTCCTTTTAAAATACTTCAACATGCAAGATGGTGAGCAATATTAAACATACAAAATATAAATAAAAACATGGAACCAAACATAGAACCCACATGTGTTTCATGGAAGGTTTTAATTTTGAATTGCATCATTGAGAATAAGTATGATGTATAATCATTGCCACTAATAGAAAAATCGTTGGCCAGTACAAATTGGGATGACATTGGGAGGTATGGTGGAGGAGAGAATCATAGGATGACAAGGGAGAGATGAGTGTTGGGGAGTTCTAAGGGCCTTTGGTGGAGGTATGAATACATCATAAACTACCTTTCACAAGATAACTAAAGCTACTTTGCATTAATTTGTCATTTTGGCATTGACCACATTAATTTCAAATGACAATGATGCAAAATGGGTTTCTATGCATCATGGTGCAAAATTTGGCATTGAGCATACTAATGAAAACACAAAACTAGTTGGGCAAGATAGTAGATGGCACATTATGGAGGCTAAACTTGGAGGAATGTGCAATTGCAAAAATATACTTCCAATTGGAGAGGTCGCAAGAATTGCCAACTGAAAATTTACCAAGCTCTAAAGCTAAAGGTTTTGGAAGAAATCAAAAATTGGATTCATAACTTAATATTGTCCAAGGCTTGGAGACTCGTAACTTTGAAAACAAAAAACTGAAATATTTGTGACATTTGAGAAGTTGGAGCCAAAAAAAAAAATGGAAAGTTCTATCCCAATAGAAAACTAGAGGATGAATTGTTAACATATTTGTTCTTCAAAAGCCCTTATACTCTACCTACAAAGCAAAGGCAACAACCCAAATCATAGTTCTTGAGCTTTAAAGGGGAGGTTGTAGCTGAAGGTACAACAATGAGTTCAAAACACTTGAAAGTAGGATATAACTCATCTCATGTACAAAATTAGTTTGATAACAGATTTCCAGCAAGGAAAGCCTAAGGCCCAAGGATATGAGAAAGAGAACAAAAGGGGGGAGAGAACAAGTACATGGCATTTGAGTAGAAACAAAGTAGAGCAGTGATGTAAAGCAAACAACTTACCTAGTATGCTCAAAATTGAGTCCTTCCAAAATGAATGTATCATTTCAACACCCATCACAAAACTTTCAAGCCAGGTATATGTTTGCTTGGCACAATTTATTCATTTGCATTAAAAAATAATTAAGAAAAAACCTTGAGCAAATCTGAAAGAGAAACACACTGCACCTTGTGAACTAAATGAAAAAAAAAACCTGAAAAAAAAAAATCCTGACTCAAATTCAAGAAACTACACTCTAGTGTTGTACATGCACAACCCAAGTCTACTAGTAGTAGTAGCCCAAACTCATGCCATGAAATGCATGCCTATTTTATGTATATATATGTGCCAGTACAGTGCATGAGATGTGTCATCTACATACGCCTTAAGTTTCATGTACTATCCAGATCATAATCAACTCACAATTATATAGATTGTGCACAATTGCCTGAAGAAATTTACTTTGAATTGCGCATGTAACAAGCTCATCTCAAAGGAACTCAAACAAAAAGTCATCAAAGGATTTTTCGACTAGGCCCTCTCTCTCATGATATTCATCATTTTACAGGGCAGCAGAGCTTGGGTCTCTTAGAGTCTGCCATCATCCATGGAGTCACTGTGAATCCCTGAAAAGACATTTGGTATCTGTGAGTTCCCGAGTCATACAAGTATGGCATGACTTCAAGATCATCAGTTGATCTTCTTCTTCTTCTTCTTCTTCTTCTTGTTATGAGTGCACTCACAAATTGTTCAATGTGATACTACCTCCATCACCACTTCAAACACAAGGCCTTGTTGATCATATGCCACACACGTCAGTCTTTCCTGCACTCACAAAAGAGCCCCTTCACATGCAGATCCACACAAGAGTTTCGGTGGTTGGAATATGTGCATGGTGACACCATAATGAATAATTGAATCACACGGCCTACTTTATTCTGACAAGCAGATACACTGGATTCAAAGCATTCCACACTAAATAGCCAAGGAACCATGTTCTCTACAAACAATTGCTGTAAATTTTGCCTTATCTTCAATTTCTCTATAGAAAAGTGATAGTAACTCTCTGCATTCATTGCTGCTTTCATGCTGCATTTCATACATGGAATATATTCAATGTTGTTTTCAAAGAAATATGAACCCCAAGGTAGGCTTACAAATGGGTATCAAGTTAAATTTTGTTGAAAAAAAAAAGAAACTCCTAGGTTTGCAGAATGTTTGCACAAAGTCCTCCTAACAGAAAACACCCAAACAATTATAGCTGGTGCTTCCAGACCTGATCAGCTTTTTTGGGGCTTGAACAAGAAATTTGTCAGAGATGAATTTTCATTGAGTAGAGAGCAGAATAAGTGAGCACCAGCCTACATACTAGGGGATTACTCTTGTAACAATCTCTTCATTATTGATCACTGGATGGGGCACTGAGCACACTGGCAATCACTGTAGGGTCTTCAGAATTGCAGCAAAATCTGGGAGGAACAATAAATGTGTGAAAAAACAACAAAGAAATGAATGGCAGAGTAAGCGAGTATGGAAATATCCTTTGCCAGATTATTTTGCCAAGGTGACTTTTCTGATTTAGCTACTGAACTTCCCCAATGGCATGTATGGCAAATGGACGTTGACTTTTAGACTTTCAGCAAAGTGGACCTGGCAAACAGGAAACATTGGCTTGACAAAATAGCCAAATCAACTTGAAAAAATGGTGGATTGTTGTCCACACTTGTGTCAGGAATGGTTTTAAAAAATTCACATTTCCAGAAACATTTCCTATTTGAACTCTTCCTCGTTTGCAAGGACCAGCCAGTCTTACAAGCCAGTTCTTATGCAAACCTAAGTTGTGTTGGCATGCACCAAAAAGCCATGGACTGGGACACACAGATCTTATGCACCTAGCTGCTCTTTAAGCAAAGCACCAAAACAAAAATGAAGTAAAAATAGAAAAAGAATGGATTGACCTCTTCTCAATAAGCTTAAGCTTTATGCAACTTTTGGAGACCCTCAAAGACAAGGTTATAAATGCATTGAATTCATAAATCGAAAACAGAATCTACCTTTCTTTGTCTAATTGTGACACCTTAGCTACCAGCATACCGCCACCTGTTGACAATGTGCACACAGAGGGCAATCATATGAACCACTTCCTTGGCCATCTCTGTTGCAAGTCAAGTTGGGACTTATTCACTAACCTGCTGGATGCTTGCATTGATCTTTAAACTAGGCATACACAGCTGAACCCCCAAAACCACATAATGTAACTCAAATCCCCCTGACCCTTAAGAATCTGCCAGGAGTAAAGAAGCAAAACCATGTGAGGTTTAGTCTTTAGCAAAAAAAAGATTGCAGTTCAATAAATCACACCTCTAGTTTCAAGGGGCTGCCCAAGATGAAAACAGAAACATGCTTCCATGTTAAGCAGAGTCAAAAATGATGACTTCTATCAAGTTCACCCAAATAGAAAGAGTACTGCATGCTGTGATTTACCACCACTATTTTTTACTGGCTTTGGAGTCTGACTTTTCTCTTTCACGTTTAAGATAGAGCCGCTCCAACACCCTCCTGGCTTCACACTGTGGGAAATTGCTCAAGTCATAGTAATGTGGTGCAATGTCAATCAACCTGAAAATCCCCAACAGATATGCAACATGAATAAGAACATTGAGATCCAGCAAATGTGTAGTGCCAGTTCATACAGAGCTCTCTCATCACAAATTACTTCATTACCAAGAACCAAAACAAATCCTGGTGCCACATGAGAACAGATGCCTCTCATCAGAAATGGCCATGCAAAGAGGCAGAAAGTACATATGTAGCAAACATCAGAGAACTCCACAAAAACACTTTGAATAGAAAGGCCTTCATAGCAAATAGAGGTTGGGACCTCCTGCAGCCTCAGCATATTGCTTTAAGCACGTCATTGGTGACCACTTCGATGCAATACAGCCACAGGAAAGCATATAAGCAGAAAATAGGGCCATGAGTATTTTGGGACTCATTGGTTGTAGTTCAATGTTCTCTGCACCAAGCCTAGACATCTCCTTTGCAGGCAGCAATGCAGTCTTGAATCTCAACACTTTTCATTAAAAAACAAAAGGCAACTAGAACTTACCATTCCCCACGAACATCAGTTACAATGCGAATGAAGTTACGGCTTGTGAGCACGAACTCATTGTATATCACCCACTCTGGCTTGTGGTCCAAACAAGTCGATGGATGCAGGTGCACCATCTGCAAAACCCCAAATTCCCCTCCATTGTAATGTTAGTACCTACTGACACATGCACCAATGACTGCCAATGGTACTTCACCCCAGGCAAAACACAGGCAGTAAGCAAATCTGGAAGTCACCTAAAAATCTGTGCAAATCAATGGAAAAGCAAATGAACTAGAAATCCAAAGGCTATATGTGAAAAGTTATAAGTAAAGGTGTTAACAAATAAATTGAATCTAGCCAGTTCTTGCAAAAAGCATGTGCCTAACAGAACCATATCTGCAAGATGAAGCAAGCCCAAAACTATACAATTCATACCTTAATGTGTTCACAGAAATACATAATATGAAAAGAATAGGTAGCAGCAGAACTGGTCACTGAAAAGTGGATCCACAACTGAATCGTAAACTATGGTGTTGAAGGCAGAACTCACCTGATTATCTTTGACTGTGAGGTAATGGCCCGTTCGCTCAAGGTGTGCCACCTGCATGAAGTAACCAGCAAGCATTGCCTTCCGGATGTTCACATAATATTCACGGCTATTGAAGTCTGTGCTGCACATCTTGAGGTTGTAGCGGTTCATAATGCGCATTAATTGCCCTCGCACATCATCAGCTGACTTCAATGCTCTTACATTGATGAAGTTATCATAGCACCAGGTAGCATCCTCACCTGAATGAGTCAGTCCAAAATACTTTAATATTCACATAAGCCTGTCACTGCCTCTATTTGTGAGATGTCCTTGATGAGTCTTACATAATAAGTCAAATCATTTCTTCAAGGTAGCATATGATACTTCACCAAATACAAGGAGCTTCAAAGAAAGTCACAGACAACCATACACAAATGGCAACTTATTGAAAACTTTTCACAAACATTTCTGCTGAAGGAAAGAGAGCACACCATTGGAGATTGTGAAACAAATTCAAAATAGTGTAAACAAGAAAAAGTTCAATAAAGAATAGCTAACTAGATACACCCTCAGACCTGAATGAAACCACAGACCCTACATCATAAGGTGGGCAGAAAGTAACACTTGCAAAATCCGTATAATAAAACCAAGTATTCAGAAAGTTACTGAAGGAAAGAGAGAACACCATTTTGCTTGTAGGCATGGTAGACGTTGAGCAGTGTGAGGTGGTCACCATCAATGTGTGCAAAGCGAGCCTTAGCTTCATCTGCAGCTTTCTGAGCGTCCCTTGGGCGGAGGAAGCTATTGGGAACTATAATATATGTATGTGGGAGCCACATGAATTTTATGTGTGCAACAAATTGTTTATCACAGGGTGAGGGAAGCAGCACCACGGAAGGTCAGCAGACGCAGAGAGTGCGGACAGCCGAAGAAAATGATGCACGCTGAGATGACTCTGCAACACTGCTTTACACTCTATCAACATCATAACTGCTATTGGAATATAACTTCTATGTATTCCCCTAACCATCCATGACACCGGTGATCAATGAGAAGAACCTCTTTGGAGGAAGACTCAGTGCTACAGTAAAGGCTACAACAAGGGAGAAGTCCTCATAGATTCTTCCTGTGCTCATCAATACTGATCACAGACTTGCACAACTGGAATAGACCTTCATCTAGAACATCAGACCTCTCACATCCTCTAGTGTGGCTAATTAAGAGATCAAAAGTTTCTGGTCATCAACTGTATTTCAGCACCTGCTAGCCCTTTCACCTCCAATAAACATTGCTCACTGCGGGTTTGGCGGAACTATATCAACCCCACAAAACCTGTAACATGTTTTGGACTTACCACTTCCTGCCCAGTCACCAGTGGAAGGACAAACAGAGAAAAGGATGAGACTGCAATACCTGAGAGCATGGCAGTAATGGAGAGTATCTCATTGGAGCAATTGAAATCAGGGCTAACCACCAGCATTTTTGACATCTGGGGATCCAGAGGAAACTCGCTCATCAGTGTCCCAAGCTTTGTCAGATTTCCATCATCATCCAGTGCTCCCAAATAGTTCAGAAGCTCTAGAGCCCTCATTAGAGTCTCAGGAGCTGGTGGATCCATGAAGTCAAAGTGAACAAGGTCATCAATTCCCAGCTTCTTTAGTGTCAGCACAACATTTGCCAGGTTTGATCGCAAGATCTCAGGGTAGGTTTGAGGTTGAAGATCATTCTGAAAACTCTTTTCAGTATAAAGTCGGAAGCATTTTCCTGGTTGTGTACGACCAGCACGACCAGCTCTTTGGTGTGCACTAGCTTTAGAGATGGGGGATACCAGCAAAGACTCAACACGGATACGAGGATTGTAAACCTTCTGTTTTGCAAACCCAGGGTCAATTACATACACAATCCCATCAATAGTCAAGGAAGTCTCTGCAATATTTGTAGAGACCACAATCTTCCGGCCAGGAGGACCTCCTTCCTTAAGGGGGGGAGGTGCAGGATCAAAAATCTTCTGCTGCATAGATGGAGGGAGGGTGGAGTAGAGAGGAACAGCTTTCACAGGTCCAACTTGATCACCAAGGTTCTGAATCTCTCGTGCTATCTTTCGGCATGCATCTTCAATCTCCTCCTCTCCAGTTAGAAATACAAGGATGTCTCCAGGAGCCTCACAAATGTGGATCTGCACAACTGTTCGAATTGCTGCCTCAAGATAGTCCCTTTCAGGCTCTTGAGTGTAGAATATCTCAACTGGATGCAACCTTCCTGGGACTTTCATGAGCGGGGCTCCATTGAAGTAAGCCTGAAACTTTTCAGCCTCCAAGGTGGCACTCATGACCACCAGCTTCAGGTCAGGTCTGTTTTTCAGCACTTCTTTCAAGAGACCAAATAGAACATCAGTTGCGAGAGTCCGCTCATGTGCCTCATCAATGATGATAACTGCATATCGCTCTAGCAATGGGTCTGTCATTGCCTCCCTCAACAACATACCGTCTGTCAGGTACCTGCAGAGACAGCATATGGGACACGAGGGCTGGAAACTTCCCATCTCAAGAGGAAAAGGAAAAAGGAAGCTCAAGCACATATGGAATGAGGCAAGCTGGAATGCAACATTGAATTTTCAGAAACATAAATTGCTACAAAGAGGTTTAGAAACAAACTTGAGAACAGTCTTGGCCCCACTGCAGTCTTCGAAACGAATGCTATAACCAACCTCATCTCCAATTGTCACATCCATCTCCTCAGAAACACGGCGTGCTACTGACATGGCTGCCACTCTCCGTGGCTGTGTGCATGCAACCTGCTTTCTGCTGCTTGTGTAGCCAGCCTCCGACACAAATTGTGGAATCTGCACAATGCCAAAGAGTGTCAATCTTGAAACTGAAAAATTTAAACCAGGGTCCCATTCTTTCCAGCAGTAAGTTTCCTTGATGTGTGGTCTGGAATAATAGAAGCCCAACCTGAAGGCCTGAAAACAGTTCTATCCTCACAGCACTCCTTTGTGGAAGCCGCTTGGTTCCGTTTCTTTGTGATCCAATTCTTTAGGAAACGACCTAGGTTCGAATGTACAGTTGATTTGCAGCAACAGAAGAAAGTACTTCTGGGTACTTCTACGAACTTCGAATTCCCCCAACTTCGAAATACATAGAAACAAATAGCCTACAATAACGGTATCCACAAAGCCCTACAGTGTGAGTTCCGCTACTTCTACGATAAATGTGAAGTTACCATCCAGGGATAGGAGAGAGAGAATGGACTATGCAAAAGTTGGAAATGTGCATTGAGGCCTCACCTGCGTCGTCTTCCCGGATCCCGTTTCCCCGACGAGAATCATAGTTTGGTTCTTCGCAAGGGTGTCTAAGAACTCCTGCTTCTGCTGCCACACAGGCAGCTCTCGGCGCCTCTCAAGAATCTCATAATATCGCGTTGAGTACGGTTTATTGGTGTAAGGGTTAAGCGCGGGGAAGCCATTAGTCTTTGTCCTCGTGGTTGCGTTTCCGTCGTCTACGACATCGAACAGGCTCAGTTTCCGCTTCCTCTCTGACGCCATCGCCAGATACTTTTGAAAAAAGCCTAAGCGAATCCTTAGCAGAAGGACAATCCTCCACACAAAGCAACAACACGGAGAAACAACAAAATAAAAAAACACCGCAAACGGCAAGAAAGAAACCGCACTCCAAAACAGAGGAGTCCAAGAAGAGCTTGAGGTGCAAACAAGATGGAGAATGAAGCGGAATGAGATCCAAACCCAGCAGGAGGAACAGCAACTGAATCCAAACAAGGAAAGAAAAAAACCTAGCAGTTACGCGTAACGGAATTCAATTCCCTCCTCCCTTTCCCTTCACTTCCCTTTGCCACAAAAGAACAAAAAACACTTAAGAACCAAAAAAAACGGCGCAAGAGAAATGCACCCTCCGAAGAAATCGGCAATGCTTCTTCTTCACAACCCGCGAAGATGACACAGCGACAAGAAGTGAAGTAAACGGGACGAACGGGGGCGACAAGAGGAAGGTCGGTGAGGACGACGACAAGCGCAAAACCCGCGAAACCACTCAAACCCTAAAAGAGGGACTCTCTCTGAAGAGACAGCAGCAGCAGCCTGATTCCAGGTTGCGGAGAAGACGATGACGAGAGGAGGGACATTACAGCACAGAATTGTTGAGTAGTGAAACCGGAGGAAAATTCCGACAGTGGAATTGTAGAGTACGGAGCCTGGAATATATATATATATATACGTAGAGATAGATATATATATTCTTGTGAATCTGGAATCTTCTCCTTCCTCCTGGACTGGAACTGTCAATTACACACAATTGTGGAATATTTACATGGAGCGGAATTGGACAGTGAGTATGGAACCTGTAAAATGACTCTTCACAGTGTATGGAATCTGCAGTCATCTCTTTCTACTGGACTGGAACTGACGAATACACCAGCATGGAATGTTTTCTTGGAGTGGGATTGATGAATATAGAACCTGCATATATACATACTCCTCGGCATGGAATTGACGAATTCTGACCCTGGAAATATACTCTGGGCATGGGAATTGACGGATTCTGACCCTGGAATATACTCCTGGCATGGCATTGATGAATACTGAATTCTGGAATAGGCTGATTTTAGCTGTGGTAGGCTATTGAGCTGAAGTTCTCCAGATCTGCACTCTGCAGCAGACAGAAAGCACACCAGCCCGATTCCAGGGTTAGGAGAAGAGAGACAAAGAAGAGGCAGACATTACAGCACGGAATTGTTGGGTTCAGAAACTGGACTCAACTCTGGGACTGGAATTGGAGAGTAATGGAACCTGTGAAATTTCTCTTCACAGGAGTACAGAACAGAACCTGGAATCTTCTCTTTGACCTGGACTGGAATTGACGAATACAAAATGTGGAATTGATGACTACAGAACCTGGAATATGCTCCTGGCATGGAATTGATGAATAGAATTTAGAAAGAGATAATTTAAACATACCCAACCATCCCATAACCATAACAAAACAATGTTTATTATTTTCTATAACCATTACTTGCAAAAAAATTCAAAATTAAAAAACAAAGTGCCAAAGTTAAAGATTTTAAAATTTAATTAATTATTCAATAGTCTATTGCCGAATCCTATTGGGGAGTAAAGTATTTTGGTATGTAATTATAATATAATTGAACTTAAGATAAAAGAAAGCATCTTTTCTTCAACAATACATGCATTTAATTTACTACAATTCTTAAGCCAAAAAAACCATTTTACTCCTTGAAATGAAGGTATATTTCAAATGGAAAAAAGATATCAATGTTTTATGATGAATGTCAAATGTTTAATTCACTTTGTGAATGATTCAACATGTAAGGACAAATGGGGTTCCATATGTGGATATTTCAAAATAATTAAATAGTTAAAGTTTTTGAAAATTGTCATTCAATGCAACCATAAACTCATGGAGCATTAATGATACAATGGATGTTTCAATTGCAAATAATTCATTGCAAATGAGGAAGTTCATGCCATGGGTCAACTTATAATAGGACATGTCACCTGAATTTTGATAGGAATTGATTTTTGATACTAAATGTCTTACTTCAAATAGACTATAATTTATTAATAATGTTTTAAATAGTGGACTTGGACATCTTAAAATTTTCCACCCATCTATTATCCTCATATTTCATGAATAAAAACCTAAAAAACCATATGGAGCTTCTTGGTTTCATCTAGTGGCTCAAATCTTCAAACAATTCATAACAAGAAAATTGAACAAATGAAGATCATGGAATGAGACCATTGCAATTGAATATTTAATGTTAGGTTGGATAATACCTGGGTTTGGGATTTATAAATTAAAATATGCACCTAGAAAATGTAATCAAAGCAATCGAAACATGATTAACAATTTCAAAAATAAAAGCTTACATCCATCCCATCACAATTTTTTTAAATAATTGTGTTTTGTCCAGGTTTACTAATAGGAACACAAATATGCAAACTTGATGCGATAGAAGAAAGACAAGCATAAGTAAAAGATTACACATAGTTCAATGAAAATTTATGCAAATTAAATTTATTTATTTTGGATTCTACAAAATAAAGAAAAAAAAAGTAGAAGAAGTTGGAGTAATGACAATTTGCATGGTTTATAAAGAAGATAAAGTGATGGAATGCCAATAAAAAATAGGCGGTGTAGAACAACAAAGCATAGATCCATTAGACAAGGTGATGGAGGAGCAATGTGAATTATAAACAACAACAACAATATTAATTGAATTATGTTTGTACACTATGGACAAAGTGAAGGATTTAGTTGGGCAAGTGTTTAACTACGTATGTTGCTACATTATTTGTAATAAAAGAATCGATCTTACAGTCTCTTACGATTCATTGTTAGCATGGATTCTACTACAACAATAGTTCTCCATTACATTTGTTCCATCTAGTTGTGCTCACAACATGCTATTACAGGTCAAGCATTGACCAAATGCATTGGTTGTGAGAGCTATGATTCAAAATGTGTGAATCATCATCATAAGGTGACATCTGCCATTTTAAAAATGGGTTCTTTTGAAATTCTCCACCAAGTTCCTTTTACATTTGAAACGTTTTCAATGCTGCTCCAAACATTGATTACTACTTAAACAAGTTCCGCCCAGTTTGCAGCTTTCCAGTAAGTAGACAGTGCATGTCCATGTAGCAAGAAACAACAACAAGGCCACCCCCCCCACCCCCCATTTCACTGGCTTTCCATTAGGTTGATTGGATCACAACACATTGTGGGTAACTATGATCACAGCAGCCTAATGGAAAGAGACCCTTAGTGTTTGTTACACATGGATGTATGTTCTTGATTAAAATCAAGAAGGTACCCTTTGTACAATTCTCTTGACAATAAGAATCATTATTTTGCCATTGTTTTCTCATTATTGTTCCGTGTTTTGTTGGCCTTGCTTACCGAGGCAAGAATATTATTGTGTTTAGATTCATTCTAGAGTGTACTAGCTTTTACGGGGATTTTGGCCCCTTAGGTAATAATAATAATAATAATAGGTCTATTTTTATATGAGGATTTTTGAAAGATGATGTTTTGGCTTGTGTTGAAACTTGAGATTAGTTATAATAGAGTTATAATATCTTGAAGGATTTTGGTTTTTTTTCCGAGGGTTTTTTTGAAGATTATATTTTTGCATGGTGAAATATTTGAGTTTCCATAATTCTTCTTTTGCCTGATTAAGATACTTTTTAATGTAAAATGGCAAAGGCCACAATGTGACACGCCACCCCTTGTTCATTTCCTAATGTAGGTTTTTGTTTCTACAGGATGTTTAACTGCTGTCTGAATAGGGATTTTTATTATTCAAGGGCCAATTGCATGGTATTATCATCCCTAAATTTGGTGACCAAAGTGGGTACCAAATTAGATACCCATATTTCTAAATGTGGTGGGTTATGGGAATATTAGGTACCCAGAAAAAGAAAAATTCGGATTGACTTTGTTTTGATTGATTTTAGCAAATCCATTTAGGCCTATTTCCCATCTCTTTTTAATATGATTTTTATTTCTTGGTAAAATAAAAATCTACAAATTGTTTACAAAATAGGAGTGAAAAATTTCAGGCATTTTGGGCAGCTAATTTTTGGGAAAATAAATTAAATCATCATTTTTTGAAAATGATTTAATTTCTGCCAGAATAGTAAAAAGGTGCTATGGTAACCATCATTTGTCTTAGGTTATGAAGCATGATGCAATGGGCTTTAGCTTTAATGTGATGATGCATGTACCTAAGTTGCCAGATTTTGAGGAATGTTTTCTTGAAATTGCCATAATTTGGACAATATGTTGGGAGCAGGTTTTGCCAAAATATAGCAGGATTCTTAATTTTATTTATTTTTTACTTTCCTCTTTCACCCATAGCCAAATTTCGCTAATTCCTCTTGTCGATGATGTCCAATGTGGCTACATACAAAATTGAAATATAAAAATAAAATAAAAATCTATGATTGGCTCCTTTTAATTGAAATAGAACGATTCTATTGGATGAAAGTCATAAATTGGACCCACGGCCTTTAGATGACAGTCCAAGACCAAAAAAATTGGCAAATTGAGGCTAAACTCAAAAGGTTGTTAGGAGGTAGGTAGGTGAAGAAAAGAGCAACTGAGGTAACCACCATGGTTAGCTAAGGGAACTGGAACCCAACAGAAAATTGTTTCCTGTCCACTTACCATTCATCCTTCATCGTGAGCTGGTCGGTGCTGGTTCACTCTCGCCAAATCTGTCTACAAATTAAAATATCAATTTATTTATTTATTTATTTTTATTTTCTAAAGACCCATTTATATTTCTGGCTACCTACTTGACATGACACCACTGTGTATAAAAAATATGGAAAATTTTCTTAAATTTTGGTTGAATTATGGCTACTGAAAATCTTTTTAAATCACATTATTCTAGCACTTTTAAATAATAACTTTTTTTGGCTATAAATAATAGCCAGCCAAAAATAAAGGCTAGTAAGATCCCCAAGCATAGTACCCTAGACCCATTGAATTGAAAAAGCTTTTTTTTTTTTTTTTGGGTTGTTGTAGCCAAAGTGGGGATGATCCACATGAAGATTTTGCCAAATCTGTCTACAAACTATATATATATACATCCAGTTATAGTTTAGGCTACCTAATTGACACCATGAATAAAAAATCTGGAAAACATTCTTAAATTTTGGTTCAATTATGGCTATTGAAAATCTTCAAAAATCACATGATTTTAGCACTTTTAACTTTTAAATAATAACTTTTTGTGTATATATAAGGCTACTAAAGATCCCCAAGCATAGTACCATTGAATTAAAATTATTATTATTATTATTATTAATTTATTTATTTTTAATATGCGACAATTTGTCAGAAGCACAAAAATTTGTAGTCTAGTGAGACCACTGGAAAAGCCCAAAAGAGACTAAATTACTCATTGCTGCAAGGCATATGATTACCATGTGCTAAAATAGAATTGTAGTGTTTCATACTACTAGAAATGTACTAGTCTTTTTAGGGTACTACTTTTCCTCCTTTCTAAATTATTTTTTAGAAAAAAAAATAAAATCTTGTAAAGGGTTGGTTAATGATTATCAATTCTCTATTTTCCCCTTAGAAATTATAAAATATTTTAATTAATTAATTAATTAAATCCTTTTATTGGCCTTGGCCTACTACCAAGGCAAGGAAGGATATTATTGTGTTTAGATTCATTATAGAATATAATAGCTTCAGGGATTTTGGCCCCTAGATAATAATAATTATTATTATTATTATTATTATTATAGGTCTATTTTTTATATGAGGATTTTTGAAAGATGATTGTTTTTGGCTTGTGTTGAAACTTGAGACTAGTGAGAGAGAGAGTTAAGATATCTTGAAGGATTTTGGGTTCCTTTGGGAGGATTTTTTGGAAGATTATATTTTGGCATGGTGAAATATTTGAGTTTTCATTAATTGTTTTTTCACCTTAAGATAATTTTTAATGTAAATGGCAAGGCCACATTGGCAATCATCCACAAGAGGAATTAGCCAAATATGGCTAAATGTCAGAGAGGAGAGTAGAAAAATATAAACATCTCCACCACATTTATGCTTTCTTAATAAATATGGATTAATATATTGAAAATTAAATTAACTCAAATATTATTTTCCATGGATAACATAGGACAAAGGATATAATACGATGAAACCAACCAACATCAAACACAAGCTTACACACAACACTTTCCAATATTTCCCTCATATTATGTGTATATATATAGAAAAAAAGAAATATTTTGAATAAAAAATTACATACAATAATTTTTAAAAGACTTCAATTAAATTCCTAGCATGCATAATATATTGGCCCAACCCAAATAGGGGTTTTTGTTGTGTACTATGTACCACACCATCTAGTTACCTTGGGTTGTGCCATTTTTCCACTCTATTCCAAACAAATATTTTTTTCCCAACACAAGTACTTACTTACCTACCATTGTTTTCAATTCTAAATCTCGGGATTCAAACCTATTTGGATAGCCTTGTAGCATCAAGAAACTCCTAGGGCAACTCTTCTTCAAAAGGAATTCTTCCTCAATAAGGAGGAGGAAGAAGAAGAAGAGGAGGAGGAGGGAACTCAATTTTTTAGGGTTGTTGTTCTCCTTCCCTAATAACTTCATGCTAGAAAACAAAACGAGAGTTTGGTGTTTGTATGATAACTAGTAGTAGTACTACTACTACTAGAGAAAATGCTAGAAAACAAAAGAGTTGTTTTGTTGTTTTGTGTTTGTCTTGTAGTAGACTTGGTGCATCCTCATAGTGTTTGTCTTGTAGTAAGTTAGACATGAACTTGAGGTCACTCCAAAGCTTTTGTTGCAACCAAACACATGGTTGCTACAAGCTTTGTAAAATTCGAGAATCTCAAGTGGTAAAAATTATCATGTGGGTGTCGTGTAGTTCTTCTACATTCAAACAAGCAACAACAAAATGGGTATTCGGTAGTTCTCTCTTTGGAGAAGCAACAAGCAACTTTGTTACTCCAAAATAGTCATTTGTTTACATATAACTTCCCCATACCTCTCTCCTAGGGTTCACTCTCACCCAAGTGTGAAAATGGCCTTCACAATATAGCTCAATTGTCTGAAAAAAATTTATTTTTGGGATGGGTAAATTAATTTCCAATTATGAAATGAGTCAAAATTCAATATCTAACCTTAGGTCTAAAACTTATGAAATCAACTCAAGAAATCCCATTTGTAAAGTCTTTCTTCTAGCAATACCAAGTGCACACCTAATTTTTCCAAAATATTTAAATATTTATTTTATTGCATTTTTTTGGGGATAAAATTAATCAATATTCAATAATTCTTGCACCGTAGGCTTAAACACTACCAAAGCACCTTAATGCACCGCTTATATATTGAGGATTTTCCAATGATACCAAGACCATGGCAAGAGGCATCGTGGTGCTTTGGGAGATATCTTAACATGACAAATAAAACGAAATAAATTACCTTCTTTCACAAATAGATACCTACCTACCAAGCTAGATACCTACCCACCAAGCTAAATACCTACCCACCAAGCTAGATACCTACCCATCTTGCTAAACCAAAAGGAAGGGTTAACATGATTTTCTTTCTTGAGAGTGCATATAGAGTTAGCATTTTAATTTTGATGATGGGCCAATCAAAGAGGCCCATCACCCCTTGAAAAAAATTTACTTTAATAATAGAATTGACAATAGGCATTCGTGGTGGGAATGGGGATGTAAATTTGAGTTGAGTGAGTGGTAGATTGACTCTTAAATTGACCTTGGTTAACATGTTGTATGGTAAGGCCCTTGAACCTTGGTTGAGATATGGAGATTGTTAGGTTAGGGTTAGGGTTAGGGTTCAATACTTTTTTTTTTGCTGTTGACTTCAAACTTGTTCCAAGGGGACTTTTTTTTCCCCCATTTGTTAGACTTTGCTATGCTATGGAGAGAACACTTATTGTCAATTTGGACATAGGTGTCGGTCCTTTAGGCCAACACGGCTTATAGGCTAATGTGCATAACTTGAATAATTTCTCAAGTTGGACATAAAGGAACACGAGTATTTGGGTCCTCTCTCTCTCTCTTAGGCCAACACGGTTTCTAGGGTAATGCTCACACTTGCAATTCGAATGCCCAACTACTAACATATCCGACATGATTTTCCCTACGAATCCCTTTGTCTTGCCATACTTCTTCTTTGGTAAAATTATGCTTCATATAGATAGATGGAAGCAAAGGCAAAGTATTACTTGTTGGTGTTATTTTTTCAATTTTTTTTATTTTTGTTTTTTGTTTTTACAAGCAAAAATTGGGTTTTTTTTTTCTTTTCTAGTATAAATTTGACCCCCCAAAAATCTCTCTTTTAAAAAAAAATTCACCAAATTCTTGGTATCACAAAATTGAAAAAGTACTTGTTCATATTACTTAAATCCAATTTATTTGTCATTTACACAACTTAAAAATAGCTAGAATTTTTTTAAATGGTATTAATATTGGGAATTTTAGGAAAATTACTCATCTCATTACTATCGTAGTACTTTTTTTAGGTTCAGCATTAATGTTTTGAATGATTAAGATAATTTGAAATTTTTGATATTTAGTGTTTTTTTTTTTTTTTGAAAAATTTGGCAAAAGTGAAAGTAATATAATTTTTTGGCCAAACTTGAAAAGATACTATGATATTTTGATCCAAGATTTTGGCATTTCAAATACTAGCATGGAATTGTAAGCTAGAGCACTCAAAAGGTGTGTAAATGTCATGAGTACAAAAACTAACATGAGCTCCAAAAAAATTATTAATCACAAGCACAATATATGACAATTCATAGCTAGATATGTCTAAATATAATCCTAAAAGTTTATGAAAACATGTAAAGATGTATGAAAGTGAGATTGTGTTTTTAATATGAAAACAATTCATGTCATGGGAATGTAAGCTACCATGATCCAAAGAGTTTCCTTATTCACACAAACCACCCAAAAGAAAAGAGTTTAAACATAATTTTGTGAATAAATGAACTTGAACTAAAGTGTGCAAAGGCGTATAAAAAAAAAAAAACCCTAATGATGTTTTACTTCATAGAATTGAAGTGTACAAAACATGGAAATTGAACAATCAAAAAACATGAAATCCTTAAACCCTAAACCCAATCAAGACCTAGGTCTTATATACTTGGGCTAATCATATTAAAAGTAACAAGTATTGCATATTGTTGGATGAATGAATGATGAAATAAGTGATGATGGATGATCATCATGTACAACGAGTAAAATTACATGAACGTTTTTTTGAAATGTTTTATTGACTTTGTGCCCATATAGGCATGAAATTAAGCATCGGTGCAAGATTTGGGTATAATATTTTTCACTTGGATGCGACCCAATGTGTGAGCGACATGAGTGAGTACTATGTGTGCATATTATGGATGGGCATGTTTCATAGAAGTGCATACATGTTTCATATTATGGATGAGAAGTTCTAGATCCATTTGAAGTTTGAAAGTGCCACAAAGTTTGACCCTTCCAATGGGCCCAAGTGTGAACATGACAATGTATTTGCTTCAAGTGTGAATTATTTTTACTTAATTAAATTAATGTTCATTGATGAAAATAGCTCAAAATTCAATACCCCCCAAAATTTTGAGTAATTTTTGTTGCTTGAAATTAATTTTTTTTTTAAAAATATATGTTTTCACAATTGGGCTTTATTGTCAAGGTCTTATTCACACTTGGGCTAGTAGCATAGGACACACTAGTAACACATTAAGAAACCTTGTTATTAATTTAAAATTCACTTTGGGCTAACCTAAACTATGTCCAATTTGAGGTTTTATTTTGCAATCATAAGTAATACAAAATAAGATTATTTTGGAAAGATGGTTGTTCAAGTGGAAATTTTGAATTACCAAAGTTTTACTTTTAGGCTATTTGAAATTCATGACATCTTTTTGGAAATGTGGCTACTAGAAACATGTTTATTTTTGGCAAATTAAAAAGCTTGTTGTTTGAATTTAGTACAACTTTAAATGCACACTGATAGGGCCAATTAAGATTTTCAAATAATAATTATTTTTGGACGTATACCAAAAGAATCAAATAACTATATATTTGACAAAACTATTTTTTAAAAATAGTTTTAGCATGCTTGAAAGATTATTTTGCATGACTAGAATATGAATGTAAAATAAATTTTTAAATAAATAATGCCCAATTTCTTCCAATGGCTTGAAGTTTGAACACTGAACTACATGATCTTGAGGTGATTTTTGGTGACCAATTTAACCTAGTGACCATACTTCTTCAGGTGGGTTGAATAATAACTTAAAATAAAACAAGTAGGCTAGCTAATGTCTAACATGACCTATAGTTGTTTTTGTGTTGATTTGAACCCACAACCACATGCCATGTAGAGATGAATCCAAACCAATTGGGCTACCAATTTGGGAAACAAGCAATTAGCAACTAAACCATTTTGTTGAGGAGGGGAGGACTTGAGAAGGGGCTTGTAAAATAAAAACATACGGGAGTTTGTCAAATTAGAACAACATAATATTGAAAAATTATACCTAAGTAAACGCATTAAAATATTACATACCCAATAAAAGGTATGTACCAATAAAAAGTTGTAAGAAAAAAAAATAAAATATATATATATATATATATACACAAAGAATTGAAAGAAAGCTATACACATAAATACATGTACATAAACAAATTTTGCCTACACAAGAAACAAAAACATATAGTACAAATACAATAAACCTACAATATTATATTCCATCTAAAATATTAAATAAAATTAATAAACATATATCTAATATTTTAAATAACATATTAATTAGCATATATCCTCATTTATGTGTGTGTGTGTGTGTGTGTGTGTGTGTGTGTGTATTTCATTGAATATTAAGTAGAATTAATATATAATATTAAAATAGATCGAATACATATTTGTTATTTAAATAATGTAACCTAATAAATGTTATCCTTTGAATTATATTTAAAGAAAAGGAGGGGGGAGGGGGGAGGGGGGGAAATGCATAGTAAACATATGCATATATGAGGATAAATAATAATAGTAAAATAATACTTACTAGTAACTACCTACAATTTTTGGGGAAAAGAAAAGGAAAAAAAAAAAAAAAACAAGTGTGGGGCTGCCCGAAAGAAAAAAATTTGAAAATATGTATGGCACGTTTATTACACGTTTGTTATGTGGATAAAAAAAAACCTATAAAAAGTAAAAATAGGATTTACTACCCTACATTTACTAGGGATAAATAAGAAAAGCAATGCTCGGGCTGCCTGAAGGAAGTATTTTTGGAAATACGTACTTGGAATGTATAATACACGTAAAGACCCGTTTATTTTTTATTTTTTAAAAAAAAAAGTGTATTCGAAACGGCATGTTCTACAACGAAATTTTGATTTCCTAGAAATCGTAGGGCATTCCTGGAACTGCCCAAAGGGAGAATTTTGGGAGTTGGGCAGAGTGTATGGTCCCAATAATACACGTATGTATATGACGTATAGGGAACCATATACGTATTCTGATAAAAATACCTTAGAAGAGTAAAAATAGGAATTACTGACCGACTGAGCTTTTTGGGAAAACAAAATTCTGTGGTGGGACTGCCCGAGAGAAGAAGTTTTTGAAAAAAAACATTTTGGGGGCTGGGCAGATAGTGCGTTGTTGTTCCATGTGGGGTCTTGTGGGCAAACGCAAAAAAAAAGGGCCGAAACGCGCAGGCACACGTTCCCATGAAGCTCCCTTACCGCTCGTTCTCTTGTTCCCATGACGTTCCCTCCCGCTCCCGCGCTTGCTCCCCTCCCCCGCTCCTGCTTCTTTGCTCTTGCTGCTCTACTTCTGTTGCTGCTGGCTTGCTGCTTTGCTCCCCGTTCCTTCGTTGCATCCCTTTTTGCGTCCTGCGCGGCCCCTCACCATCGTCTGCCGCCGGACTCTTCTCTCCTCTTTTCTTGTCTCCTTTGCTCTTCTCCTCCTCCTCCACCCAACCCCCCCACACTCTTCTTCTCTTGGCTGGATTTGCTCCTGTTCTTGTGTTTTGTGTGTGATAGGGTTTTGGGTCGCAGCTTTTGTGACTGAGAAGCTGCTCACAGAGGTGTTTGTGGTTGGAAGCCCTTCTTTTGCACATCCTCCTCTCCACACACACGCGCGCGCGCGCACACATAGATACAAGACTCTGACAGACATAGAAAGAGATACAGGGAAAGAGAGAGGGACAGAGGAAGAGAGAGAGAGTTGTGAGCCGGTTTTGAAAGCTGTCTGTGGGTGTCTTTTTTTATTGGTTCCCTGAAAGCTGTGGTTGAAGAGGTGGTGTTTTTGTTGGGTTTTTAAGGATTGTGGATTGGATGTTGTGTGCAGTTGTTTTCGGGGAGAGTGTGAAGGATGTGAAGAGTATGTGTTGTCCAGGGGTTGTGGTCAACAGGATGACGGTGAAAGGGTTTGTAGGTCTCTGAGGTGGGGGGGGTGGGGGGGGGGGCGGCAGAAGGAGAATAGGTGGCAGCAGAAGAAGAAGAAGAAGATCCGGGAGAGCTGGGGAAAGCTTGCATATCGGGGGGAGCTTTAGGGTAGCTGAACAAACAAAGAGAGGGGTGTTTGCTCAGATGTGGAGATCGAGAGCTTGGATAGAATAGAAAAAAGACGGATAGGGAGGTGGGGAAGAAAAGTGTGCATAGCAGAGGAGCAGAGTGTGAGTTTGTGTGTGTGTGAGTGAGGATAGCAAGCAGAGATCAAAAGAGGGATATAAAGGATGGGCTGTTTTCCATGCTTTGGCTCCCAGAAGAAACAGGACAAGAAGCCGCTCAAGAAGGAAGACAGCAACAGGGAAACAACAACCACAACAACAGGGCAATCACCTGTCGGCTCGGCTGTGCATCTTGCCAGAGTACCATCTGGTGAGCTTTGAATTTTCTTTTTCATTCTTCCCCCCCGCCACATCTTGTCCCAGGCATGTATGTATGTGACTTCCACCCTCGCCATGGTTTGCTCCATGGATCTGTGAGCTGGGGTTTTCTTCTCTGTGTGTAATGTGGTCTAGCAACCCATTTGCTTGCTGATTTTGCCGCCACCTTCGGCCAGGATTCAAGGTTTGAACACCTGACTGTAGAGCCCTTGTTGCACGTGGGAGAGAAGAGCTTTTGTGTCTGCAGAGTATTTTTTTCTTTAAAGGAGAGAGTAGTAACAAGAGGTTTGCGTGTGTCTGGGTGTGCTGACGACCAGTGGCATTGCTTTTTTTTCTTTTGCAGAAAAGCTGAAATCAAGTTCCTCATTTGACAGCAAGAAGGAGGGTTCTCGGGATGGAGCAGCCACCACACACATTGCAGCTCAGACATTCACATTCCGTGAGCTTGCAGCTGCAACAAAGAATTTCAGACCAGAATCTCTCCTCGGCGAGGGCGGATTTGGTCGTGTTTACAAGGGCCGCCTGGAGAACACTGGACAGGCACACAACAAAATACATTAACCAATTGAACTCTGTTATTTGAGGAATGCATACAGTTGCAATGACATACAGCTTCTTTACATGACTAAAAGAAAAAAGACTACTATGCAATCTGGAAGAAGACTGGATGTTGCTGAGCTTCACTGTGGTATGTGATTGCAGGTAGTGGCAGTCAAGCAGCTTGATCGCAATGGACTTCAGGGCAACCGAGAATTCTTGGTAGAAGTCTTGATGCTGAGCTTGCTTCATCACCCTAATCTTGTCAACCTAATTGGATATTGTGCTGATGGGGATCAGCGTTTGTTGGTATATGAATTCATGCCTCTGGGCTGTTTAGAAGATCATCTACATGGTAAGACACTCCCTGGCTCAATGAGCATTGATCCATCGTGTCAATCTACAGGTTGCTTTCTAAGGAACCAGACAGGGATTAGAGATGGCTGCTTCTTGCAAGGATTGGTCAATAAATCCAGATCATTGAATAATAGTCCTTGCTGATTGAGGATGAGTTTTTAGGGCTGAGGCATAATGAGGTCTTTGGATTTAGGTCAACACCGTGTGCAGCAGAGAAGGAGCTCAGTTAGTTCTGTTTTGTGGTACAGATCTGCCGCCGGACAAGGATGCTTTGGACTGGAACACAAGGATGAAGATTGCTGCAGGTGCAGCAAGAGGATTGGAGTACTTGCATGATAAGGCAAATCCACCTGTGATATACCGAGACTTCAAGTCATCAAACATTCTCTTGGATGAAGGTTTCCATCCAAAGTTGTCTGATTTTGGCCTGGCCAAGCTTGGGCCTGTTGGGGATAAGACTCATGTCTCCACACGTGTCATGGGCACCTACGGATACTGTGCACCTGAGTATGCCATGACAGGTCAGCTGACATTGAAGTCAGATGTGTACAGTTTCGGGGTTGTTTTGTTGGAGTTGATCACTGGTCGGAAGGCTATCGACAATGCTAGAGCTGCTGGGGAGCATAATCTTGTTGCTTGGGTACGTAAAATGTAACCCTTTCATGTATTTCGAAAATTAAAAATTAGGGCACATGTTTATTTTTGTCAACGGGTAAGTGTTTTTGTCTGGTAGTCTCCAGACTTTGTGTCTTCAAGACTCTGTTGCATGCCAATACTTTCTCTGTAAGTTCTGGAGTGTAAAGCTCTATTCAAGCTCAAGGGGTTCAGAAGTGACCCGGGTCATTATGGTTTTGTGCAGGCACGCCCCTTGTTTAAGGATAGGCGCAAGTTCCCATCCATGGCAGATCCAATGCTTCAGGGGCGATATCCCATGCGAGGTCTGTACCAGGCATTAGCTGTAGCTGCCATGTGTCTGCAAGAGCAGGCTGCCACACGCCCACTCATTGGGGATGTTGTAACAGCACTCAGCTACTTGGCTTCCCAGCAATATGATCCTAGTGCACACCCAATTGGCAGCAGCCGATTTGCACCATCCACACCATCTCGGGAGAAACGGGAAAAAAAGGTGACCGCAGGGTCAGGGCGTGGTGGTGCTGCTGATGAGCGAGTGAGGGACCGTGGGAGTAAAGGAGGTTCTCGTTCACCAGCGTTGCATCCTCTAGCTTCTCCTGATGTACGGCCAAAGGATGGTCTGCCTCGTGGTAGAACTGTCAATAGTGGCTTTGAGTCAGGTCGGGGTCAGGACTCTGCATCTGCAAGGAAACGAGATTCAGATGAATGGGATAGATATGATGGATCCCGAGATAGCCCTAGCAACTCAGAAAGGGCTCCGAAAGAGGTGCCCAAGCCAGTTGCTCCTACCAGGGAGCGGGAACGGGCTGTTGCAGAAGCAAGAGTATGGGGAGAAAATTGGAGGGAGAGAAAGAGGGGTACCAACAATCAGGGAACAGGAGATGGGTATGATGCAGGTTTTGGCTAAATGTAGGAAGGCTTTGTGAGTAACAGTGCCAACAAGATACGCATCTAAAGAATGTGGAGTTTGTGCAGGCATAAGTTTTTTTTTGTTTACTGTGGGAGGATGGCACAGGATCTTGTTGGACATCAAAGTTATGTGCATGGGTTGTTGGGTCCACCCTTATGTTGAATGCACCAGCTGGGGGTTGAGGATGTTAACATTGATATGAAGAGTTGATTTTAAAACCAGGCATTTCCAGGGAGTGCTAATCCATACAGGCTAACAGGGATCTGGAATGCATTTCTCATGCCTTGTGACTCGCTGTTGAGGCGGGCATCACTAAGACAACATACGGAGCATGGTGAAGCACACTGAAGCCTTGGGTGGAAAATTGTGAGGCATGATCTAATAACTTGTTTTCAGCCTCATATGCAAGGCAAGGCAAGGCAAGGCAAGTCCGTGTAAGCAAGTATGCTGCTGCTGTAAGGTAGAAAGGAAAAGGGCTTTTGCATGCAGTTGAAGGTCAAACTTATAATATGTAGGGCAGTCGTTTAATCATAGTTTTAAGTGCTAGCAGACTTGTCTTTTCTAGGTTGATTGCTAGCCTGACAAAAAGTGACATACATCCACTGAAAGACAATGTTTAACAGCTGATGATAGCATTCTGTTTTGCTTTGGATAGCAAATGTAGCAAAAATGCAAATTGATTGTTTGGTCATGTATGCCATTTTGACTTGTAATTTTTGTGTCGGTTGCAGCTGGATACTTCTATTCCTCCATTAGCAGCTGAAATTCATTAGAGGCCTCTTGTTCTCTTCTTCTATGCCCATATTGGGTGGTGGGTCAGTACATGTCCAACCACTCCCCTAGTTTTAGTGCTTTTGTACTTTGTAGCAAGGCTGGACGCGTTTGAAATCTGAACAAAATTTAGTTGTGCAGGAATAGGAAGCTCCCAGAAATAGTAAATGCCTAAATAAGGTTTCATTAATTAGCAATGGCAGGGGTGGACTTCCATTCTTGTCACTTGCAATTGGGGTTGCCTCAGTTTAGCAATTGCCAGTAAGGAACTTAAACCTGTGTCAAGGAGGCCCTTTTCTTTTTCAAGTTCGGTTTTGGGTTTTCTTATTCGGTGCCATAATCAGCCAAGTTTATGAACTTGGTGCACTGTGCAAAGGGAAACCTGATGTTAGGATTGATGGGAGTAATACAAAGGCATGTTTGTGGGATGTGGAGCAAAAACAAGAGAACAAGCAAAATTACTCTAAGAAACAATTGTCTCTTGCAAATACAAGATCAATTTGGCAAAAGAAAGAGTACACCTTACTCATTGAGACATAAGAAGATGGAACAACCATAACAAAAGGCAAGAAAAAATATACATAATTCCTTAGTTTAATGTTCTAGTTTGACCAAAAAAAATTATGCACCAATCACACTTTACAAAAAAAATTTATCAAGATCTAGAACTCTTGAAATAGCAAAAGAAAATCAATTGTAAATCTCAATCTTTCTTCTTCAAAAAAACTTAGGTATTGATTGCATTACCAAAAAATGAGAAAGCATGCCACTTTTGGGTATTCAAATTTAAATGAAATAAGATAGATCTATTGATAAATGGGAACCACATCTTGTGGCCCATGAATATACACAAGTTAAAGAAAGTTGATTACACAAACATTATCTCCAATTGCCAAGATAATCTCCATCCATGTTTTATTAACCCTTGTAGCCCAATTTGATTAGGAGATACATCAACTTGATGTCAAGCTCACCTTTTTCAATGGCTATCTTGATGAAGATATATATATATATATATTAAAGGGTGCATTCAAAAAATAATCAGCGGGTTTGTGTGACTACTTAATTTGGAACATTTTAAAGATATATTAGAAATATTTTATTTGTAAATTATTTTTTCAAGAAAATCCCTTTTGACCCAATATATGTTGCATTACATTATTATATAAATCTCTCTCTCTCTCTCTCTCTCTCTCTCTCTCTCTCTCTCTATATATATATATATATATATATATATATGCTTTAAGAATTTCCTCAAAATTATGTCATTTTCAAATCTTTTCAAATTCATTTAAGAGTCCATTATGTAGTAAAAACATTGATTATAATTTGTAACGAGTGCTTTTGAATATTTTATCTTCATTGGGATCATTCCAAATTATTCCACATGTTTCCATATTATATTAAAAATCAAATCAATTAAATACATTAAGAAGTTTACAATATTAATACAATTTTTCACACTAAAACATGAAAAACCAATCGTCAATTACTCTTGTTATGCCTCAATTATTTGTGAATGTAGCTCAGAAGGTTTGGAGAAACCTTCCAACCTTCAAATTGTTTATAAATGATTAAAGTCTAACTATGGATTACATCAATCATCTCAAGCATGATACCAATGTCATGACATGTACTTGCTTTCAAAAAGTTTTCAAAGAATTGCATCAAATCCCGACATTTGTGTCAAACATACACTAATTGAAAAATTAAATTATCCTTGTTATTTATGTTGATGATGGGATAATCATAGGCCATAAACTTCACCTTATACATGATCTTATTACTAGACATTAAAGGAAGCAATCGAATCATTAATGAAGGTGATTTACATTTTTTTCTTGGTAATGAAATCTCCCACAATCGCAAGGAAAGGTTGAATCTTGTTAACAAAACCAAATACTTTTGTTTTGCCTCATGTCAAACTACCATTCAATTTCTACACCAATGGAATATGGTATTGAAATATACCAAAGAAGATTGTCCAAATTTTAAAGACTTAAGCAAAAACAACTCAAATGATACAACAATCCATATGCTCGAACTATTGGCCATTTGATGCATGTTATTGTGAATGTACTTGCCTTGAATATGCTTATGTAGTTTCAAGTTTGTCCTAGTTAAAAGCATGGTAAAGTAGACAAATAAGGTGACTCCAGTTATCTATAATATCCATATAAAGACCACAAAGTAGCATCAACATGGGTGGAAGTATGGTAAAACCGTAAAACCCATTGATTCAGGCTCTATTAAAATTATACAAATTCATTCTCAAATAACTTGTGTTTTACACTACCAATGACAATTTAATAACAAAAAAAGAAAGTCCATGATTATTTTCACTATGTAGGAGTGGATGGTATGTATGACAACAATGTGTTTAAATTCACCATCAACAACACAAATTCCCCCATGTCATTTGAAATCGACTAGCAAAATCTAAATCTAAAAAATGAATAGTATTTTTCCAAAATGGCTTCTTTCCGTAGCATGGTGATTAACTTCAACTTCCTTTCCCAAGGGAAAAACTTGTCAATGATTATTTTCATTTTGCTTACATTATATAACTTAAAAAACTTCTTGCACAATTTTTGCTTTGTTTTCTTTAGTCTTATTATGCAAGTTGGCCCTTGTGCCACAAGAAGTTTCATCCAATTATATGCAACAATTACGTATAACAAGTTTATAGCTATTATTTGAACAATTGAAAGGCAAATACACAGCAAGTTACGAGGGTAAGTTTGATATACCTACAACTATGACATCGTTATTAAGAATTGCAAGATCCTACTCCTTTGCATGTTCAATATCATTTTTAACATGCTTTCTTTGTAGAAGTTGAGCTCATTTGGAGCTATTGTGGATGGGTTCAATGTACTTTTAACAATTGAAATATATTTCATATCCAATCATTCAAGAAGGTTAATTGGAGCATGTAGAAATTAGTTGTTAACAAGGATTTGGCTCTGCCTTTCCAACGTATAATGTATGCCAAACCCTACATACATTTAATAGAATTTTATCTACATAATAGCAAAAACAAATTAAAAATTTCTTGAATTAAGTGCCAACAAAAAGTACAAGAGGATTATAGGATTTAAGTAGCTGTAATTCAACATAAACATTTTTTTCTCATGGAATTAAAATCTTTTGTTTCTTTAAATACCATATTTTAGAAACAATTATGCTTAAACCTATGAAATCAATCTAATAGAGACACAAATTGTGGCAAGGAATTTTTCATGTTGTATATTTACCATTTGTCCTTGGAAAATGGTTGTTGTTCAAATTGCACTAGGGTAGCAAAAAAAAAATGATATAAATAGAGAAAATGGTGGAAATTTACTAGGACATGCAAAGCCTCATCTAGCCATTGAGAAATCTACATATGCTTGGATCTCATTTGGAAACAAAATCTCAAACTAATAGAGGGAAGTACACATTCTCTTGTGGACCAAAAGAGAAAAAACACCCTTGATTTCACCATGAAATTATTTTGGGATAACCTTCTTATGGCATGAATCATTATTTTGGGATTTTGCCATGAACAATTACGAATGAAAGAAAAAAACCCAATTGATTTTTATAAGGAAACATGGAAACACACACTAAATATATTGAGTTTGAATGCAAATGCAGAAAAAAAAATTGTTACTCAAAAATTGTTTGATTGTCTTTGAAAGCATACTTTCCAAGTTCCTCATTATGGTTTGAAATGAATCAACAACAAAAGCACACAAATTCAAATTGCAACATTTCCAATTGCCACCTTATTTCCTTTCTTCAAGGATTAGGTCCAACACATGAACTTGCACAACAATGTTTGAATCTATTGGCTTTTATAAGATTAATGGGTGTAATCACACTAATGCGTACATAAGCAATTGTAATCGATGTTTGGTTTTGCATATCTAACATTTTGGAGAAAAATAAAAAATTCCAAATGGAATTACTTTTACATAATGTTATTTTCAATGTATTGGTATATATATTCTAAAAGTTTGAAATCAATTTAATTAATGAAAATAACACTTTGAAAACATTACATATCTAGTGTTTGTAAGCAATAAAATGAGTTGTAAATGGATATGGTTTTTTTGAAAATGACATATTTTTAACAAATTTTTAATGTAAACCATAACATAATAATGTGATGAAAAATTTCAAGATTTTTTGAAAAGCTTTTGTTCAAAATATTCCAAAAAATTCTATAATAAAGATCTAATCAATAGTCAACCAAATGGGTGGGTGTCCCATTTGCACCTTGATTCAAAACATTTCAAGATCATAACGTAATGACACCAATGCATGAGTTCTAATTTATTTCATTCATGATTGGCAAGTAATAGATGAAAAAAATTGTACTGACAATAATTATCTTGACAACATTACCATGTATTTGATAAAGGACAAAATATATTTGTTATTGAACAAAATCCATTCACAAGATTTGTGTAACATATGGAATGTGATTGAAAAACATTAAAAATGTGAAGCCTTGCTTTTTTTATCAAACAAAATTTCAAGCGTAATTCTTATAGGTGATCATCATGAAAAAAAATTATGATCTTTAAAAAATTTGATTTGAAAGGAAAAAAATGAAATGCAGTATTTGAAAAAATAACAATGATAAAAAGTTTTTTTTTTAATTGCTACATGTAATTTTAGCTAATGATATGTTATGATCATTATTATTTAGAGAACATTATTGCAAACCTCTAGAAATCCTATTGTCTCAACATCTTCAAACTTTTATAACAACCTTACATTGTTTATATAGAAATGATAACTCCCTTTGGAGAGGCGAGAAATTTTCCATTTTTTTTCCCTTCATATAACACACCGTTAATTTATCTCCCTTTGTTAATCATCATAAGAAGAATGTGAATGAACTTGCCACTTTTCATAGGAGAGCCATTAGCAATAACACCACCACAAGAGATTGTGTTGAAACCCACCAAAACATGCTATGAAAGACCAAAACACAAGAAGAATGACATAAAGAGAGACATACAAAGAGAGAAATTGAGAGAAGAGGAAATACACATGCATACATGTACACACAAATGTCCAAGTATCAAGCATGATAACCTAATTCCAAAATAATTTTGGAAGTATATAAAACCCTAAGCAAAGGGGGAGGAGGAGGAGGTCTAAAGATAAGAGAATGTCATTCGTGAAGAACATAAAAATAATTTTAAAAATGATGATGTTACCAAACAACACAACAAGATGAAAACAACAACAATGACAACAAACACTGTCCTCCAATTATGCAAGAAATGATTTGATGAATTCCCCATCAAAGAACCAAAAGTAACACCTATTTGGCATTTCATAGGGTTATTCAAATGATTCACATCACAAACTTCATGGGTCACAATTTGACAATAATAGTTGTGTGAAATTAAATTTTCATAAGCTCATAAATATGGATGTCATTCACCTACTTGTATTGTTTGAACATCAATGTTGTGTGCATTATACAAACACGAATGTCATATGCCTATTCATATTGTTTAGATACATATGTTGTGTGTGTATTTATGTTGTTTACATACAAAAGTCATGCACATAACTTTTGTGTTTAGATAATGCACAACATTCATGTTTAGACATTATGAACTTATGAAACAACAAATTTTATATGAATTTGGAACAAATCCATGAAGCTTATAAATTTTTGATGCACAACAATAGAAGCTATTTTGCATCACACATTTTTCTATTTTCATCATCATCAAAAGTAATCATAACATCATCATCACTTTCATTGCATCAATAATACAACAATAAGCCATAAGTGCCATTGCCAAACCTAGAGTTGCAATTTAGAAGAACAATAACAAAATTGTGCAATAATCATGATCATAATCATTTTATACAAACTGCTTCTTGTAGTTGTGTTTTCATCATCAAATGAAAAAATCAGATATTTAACTCTTGCACTTTCATTTTTGTCAATTTGACATTTGATTTTATGTTTTATTATCAATCTAATGTTTCAAAACCCGTTCACAATGCAAGAGGTCATGAACCCCAATTGGATAGAACAAGGATTTTACATGAACAAAATGTTCATGCTCGTAGAATGAAGCAATGCCCATGTTTGTTGAAGGGTTGAAGGTTCATGGGACTTTCAAACATTTACAATTGTTGATTTTTAAGCCTTGTCTTAGATTAGAGTTTTGCCATCAAGATACAAATGTGAATGTTTTTGTGAAGGATTATGTTGGTTGTTTACTTCATCCAATTTGTTGATGGGGCTAGGTAATATTCATTTGTGCACATTTGACTATTTGGCTATAGGTTGCAAATGTATCATTCTTGGGCTGCCATGTCTCCCTTTATTTTTGTTCAAAGCTTTTGAGCCCCAAAACTTTGGGAATGATATCTTGCTCATTTCTTAACCTTTTTGGATGATTTAAAAGGTTACATGTGTGTCCTTTCATGCTCTATGTTTTGTCCCTCACAAACAAAAAACCAATATTAAATATATGATTGGCCTCTAAGTCACTAAATGTTTAATCACTAGCCTGGAATTAGCCTTGTTGCATTCCAATTTTGTCCAGTTTTTGAATTTGAAAAGAACCTTTGGTTTCACTACTTCTTTTAAAAAAAAAAGATTTTAGTGTAATTCCAAAAGTTATTCCTCCAATTTAAAAAATCTCTAGCTTTGGTTTTTTTTCAAGATATTTGGAACTGAGTCTTATTTGCAAGCGAGTTCAATTCCACCTTTATTATGTAGATAGTATAAGGCAAAACAATTGTGCAACAATTTTGTCAACCTCCTTCACACGATTTTCAACATAAACAAGGCCAAGCTCAACTCAAAGAATCTCATGATGGATATGTGGAAAAGGAAGTTGGAGTGTGGCCATAGCAATGACACTCACAAAGACATGGGCACAATATTTCTATTGGTAGGAGTTTTACCCGCACTCATGTCATTATGCTTGATTGATTAGCTTGGAATAGGAATGTCGAATTCAAGGACTCACTTAGATTGGTATCCAATAGAAATTAGTTTCTTATTACACAATAACAAGGCCATCTACAAATTCCGGGATGCTTCTTATTGGTACATCTTTTTGGCGATTGTTTCATTACTTGGGTAAAGGGTAAATGGAGTTCTATTTCATTGGGCTTCTTGGATTCATTTGTTTGTTTGCCATATGATCCTTTGCATTAGTAGGGTTTGTCCGCACTTTATGTGCTTTCATTCCTTCTTACTTAAAGGTTGTACTTCATCCAAACTTCTGTATCCAGGCCATAAAATACTCATGCTGGTGGACATGCTCTTAACTATTCAGATCCATAAGCAAACAACCTATGTAAATGAGCTAATTTTGGCCATGACAATGTTTAACAGAATTCCTATCATTCTTCTTCTTATACAGATTGCAGATCATTCAGTTCTGTAGGAAGTCACATTCTATTACAGTGATTTCCTTCATGTTTTCCGGATCCAAGAGAGAAACAGACCTGAAATCTTGAAGAGAAGACTATGGACTATGGGTGTTAGTAGCTTTGATTGATGGTGCTTAATGATAGAGGAGAGAGAGGCTGGAATTTGCATGCCTGAGAAGGTGTCGGACAAGGACGATTTTTGGTTGTTAACTGCAAAGAGATGATGTTACAAACTTTTTAGATTATAGTTGCCCACCTCCCAAAACTCGATGAGGTGCGGAACCCCAAAGAACTCAGAGAATTTTCTCTCTTTTCCGTGGATCGGTTATCATCATCACCATCTCCAGCAGAGATAGTTTAACTTGAGTTTACTTCTAAAATTTGGATTTTCTTCAATTCTGTTATCAGCAAGACATGGATGTTTCAAGTTCATATTCCCTTTTTGAAGAAACTCAGCACAGCATGTAACTAAGAAAACATATGAACAGTAAATGCGTATCTGAAAAAAAATTTAAACGGGGTTGTAAGATGTGTTAACCAAAGATGGCAGAAACCATCCTTCTTCTTTGTATTCAAGTAAAAATCCACAGAGAGACGCATCGAGCTGCCTACCCGGAATCTCTACTACTACCACAACTGTAGTTTCACGAAGTCAGAGAAAAAGATTGCAGCTATCTTTCACATACATTGTGAGGTAAAATTCAAGAGCGAGAAGCAATAGCCTAAACCCTGAACCCTAAACCCTCTATAGTATAGGACAGCTACAGATAATGATACCCAAAAGACAGAGATGCAGCAGGTTTACAGATCTACAAGCATAATACATCCTCTATAGCTTTTGTGCACTTATTAGTTCACAAGAATTTGAGGCTACAAAACTCCAAATCTTTCAAGGGCTGAGGAGGAAACCAAAAAAAAAAAAAACACAGAGGATTTTTTTTTTAAAAAAAGAAGAAGAAAAGAAGAGATTGTCGTTCTGGCAAACAATTAGTTTGGTGTTATCAAGATGCTTAAGAAGAAGCGCTGGATCAAGTCGGAGCTGCTGCCACGGCGTTCCAGAATGCAAAGAAACAGCCAGCAGCTAAGAAGTTCCAATCTGAATTCACCTCGTGATTTATCCCATATTCCTTGCCCACGTACTTACAACTGAATTGTATATAAACCCTCCCCTCTAGCTAGGATACTCATTAAGCCATGTGCTCAGCGCAAAGCGAACTATTCGTTAGCCTTTTACTAATGAATGAACGAACGAACGTTCTTCCCAGGTATCATCCATTGGAAACCCTAAAAGTGAAACCATATAACGCAGCCACGGTTATATTATCGCGGCGGGAGATCAGATGTATCTCTCTTTCGGCATCGCCGCTGCGGAAGTGTTGGCCGTGGAGCAGCGCCGCTATGTCGCAGAGAGTTCGAGCATCCCCGTCATGGATCCAGCAGATTCTTTATATTCAGATATTGAGAGAGAGAGAGAGGTGCGTGATTTTGGGGAGGGGTTGATATGGCTGTAAAGGGGTTGATGATGTATCATAAGCTTACAGGTACAAGAATGGTGGTGAGTAGAGCAGCAGTGCTGCAACCTAGGATTACAACAGCAACAAAAAATAGAAGAGGAACTGTTGTATGCACATTGCAAAACAGAGAAACCAAGAGTGACAAGCTTGAGACAGAGAAAGGCTTCCAATTAAAGATGCAACTATTTGACATCTGAAAAGAGAAAATTCACTCAAAAGCCCATTGGTTTTCCCGAACTTCCTCCTCTTCTTCTGGTGTGAAGTCTTTCTTAATATTGAATGTCTTGCGAATCTCCTCTTACCGAGAGACAAAAAAACCGGGACCATAGCTTGGCCTGCCAGTCATTGAGGAACTATGGTTGTGCCTTCAAAAGTGCAGAGAAGAAATCTACTGTCAATCTCTAGAAGCTTTTGCAATCAAAACCAGCTGCATTGCCAAATCTATGCCGGGTGCCTCATCCCTTGACATCAAGGTGAAAATCTTAGCCACCACTGGGTTTGTTTTCTACATAACAAAAAAAAATTCCACAAAATTAGAGAAAAGAGCAATGTAGAGAATTGATTTCAATCCAAGGAAAAAAAAAAAAAAACCCAAACTTCAATCGTCTTCCAAGTTCCTCTTACAACAGGAAACCTGAGAACTCAGCAGTGCAAGAGCGCTCCAAAAACTCGACAAAGATCTACCGTAGAGGACCTCAACAAAGATCTGTTGCAGAGGACCTTGTAGCTTTTCCACAGCTGCGTTGAACTCAGGGTTTCGCACAAAGTGAGTTTCTTCTTTTTCTTTTTTTTTCTGAGGGGATTTCACCACCATTGGGTTTGTTTTCTACTTAACAAAAAAAAAATCCCACAAAATCAGAGAAAAGAGCAATGTAGAGAATTGATTTCAACCCAAGGAAAAAAAAAGAAAAAAAGAAAAAAAACCCAAACTTCAATCGCCTTCCAAGTTCCTCTTACAACAGGAAACCTGAGAACTCAGCAGTGCAAGAGCGCTCCAGAAACTCGACAAAGATCTACCGTAGAGGACCTCAACAAAGATATGTTGCAGAGGACCTTGTAGCTTTTCCGCAGCTGCGTTGAACTCAGGGTTTCGCACAAAGTGGGTTTCTTCTTTTTCTTTTTCTTTCTGAGGGGATTTCACCACCACTGGGTTTGTTTTCTACGTAACAAAAAAAAAATCCCACAAAATCAGAGAAAAGAGCAATGTAGAGAATTGATTTCAACCCAAGGAAAAAAAAAGAAAAAAAGAAAAAAAACCCAACCTTCAATACGTAAGACTTGCTCAAGAATCATAAAATCAAATCTGTTATAAGAAGTGGGTTAAGAATCAAACATCTGGTAATGGATTGTCAAGAAGAATTGATGTTGTTGGCTGTGGCAATGCAGTAAGGAAAGAAGGAAGGAAGGAAAGAGAAAAAGAATTGATGTGGGTTGTAGCAATGCAAGAGGCAAGGAGGAGGAGGAGGAGGAGGGGGTTGTCGGGTGGAGCTTCACACACATAATGGGTGCGGCTTAGGTGTGTCACGGTTCCCGGACTTTGTGTATAATGCAGAGGGTTGAACATCAGCAGGGAATCAGGGAACGAGATGCCTTTGCCAGGCGTGTTACCAGGGCAGCCTAGTTTGCTGAACAACAACAGGCAGTTAGGGAACGGGATGCCTCTGCCAAGCGTGCTGCCAGGGCAGCCCAGCCTGCTAAACAGTAGTAGGCAGTGAGGAAACGGGATGCCTCTGCCAGGCGTGCTGCCAGGGCAACCCAACCTGCTGAACAGCAACAGGCAATGAAGAAACAGGATGCCTCTGCCATGCGTGCTGCCAGGGTAGCCCAGCCTGCTAAACAGTAGCAAGCAACCAGGGAACGGGATGCCTCTGCCAGGCGTGCTGCCAGGGCAGCCCAGCCTACTGACCAGTGACAAGTAGCCAGGCGAAGGGCTCGCGCCCGGCGAGTTGGGAAGCAAGCCCTGCACACTGCGGATGAGGTGGAGGGGTTGCTTTCCCCGCCCCTCCACCTCAACCACTCAGAGATTTACTCACCAGTGTGCCCAATGAGCACCAGCCCTTGCCACCTACCACTAAGGATTTCAGGCAGAACATTCGTGCATACAACTCTGCATTGCAGATGGCCTCAACGGGCCTGCACATCCATTCCCTGGAACAAGGGATCAACATGATTGCCATCAAAGGGGCTATGCATCACTTGCTGGGGCCATTGCAGCCTGCCGAGCATGATGTGCCACAATTTGCCCAACTATACATCATTGATTCCATGGATGCACAAGTCACAGCACGCCTTGTAGATTTGGGTGCTGCGGGCGCTGCTTTGCATCAGCCAACTTTGGCAGGGCTACAACAGATGTTGCATGATCACAACACATTTGTGCAGCATTTCAAACAAGTCATGGACATGCCCGCACACAACTTGCCTTAATGGGAAGTTGTCATCAGGGTCGACGGCAACGTTGACGAGCGCCGCTACAATGCTCCTACCGCCCCCGAAGTGGCTAGGCTGCTACCAGGTGAGGTTCTTCAGTAATGTGTACGATTGTGCCGTTTGTTTGTTGCCATCGCTCATTTGATGCAATGTTCTTCATTCATTGACATAAATGTTGTTGCTCCTACACAGGCGGCGGTGACGAGTCGGTTACAGGTAGGGACATCAAAGTGCGTGGACGCGGCGGCGGGCTATGGAGGATCAGTGACCTGCACCTTGCTTACGATCCGTTCCACTTTGTGTTGTTCCATCCTCATGGTGAGCTCGGCTGGTAGCCAAGCATGCCCCATGTTATTGTTGCCCCTGTGCACAAACAGGCTGCTGGTGGCGAGGAGGAAAGTGATGCTGGGCATGTTGCAATAGATGTAGAGCCAGCACAACCTGCACAGGATGATGGCAGCGAAGAGGAAGGTGATGTTGAGCATGTTGCAGCAGATGCAGGGCCAGCACAACCTGCACAACGCAAAAAAATCACTGCACGAGAGTGGGCTTGCTATCATATGCACGATAGGAACCCGACATCGCACGCCCTCTTTGTGTATGGCAAATGTTTGTATCAAGACTGGGGTGTTGACCAATATAGCAAAGTGGAATCACAACGGTTGTTTTACATACGCAACAACCAGAGCCCTTTATGTGCTGCAATTTATGGTGGCGTGGTTGATGCTGTTCCCAATAACGACGCCAACATCGACAACCTGAGCAGGCTCATTGTATTGCCATCCTCATTCATTGGTGGACACCGACACATGGCTCAGTTGTACCAAGATTCCATGGCCATTGTCCGTCAATATAGCAAGCCTGATTTGTTCATCACCATGACCTGCAACCCCAAGTGGGAAGAGATTTTTAGCACGCTGAAGCCCAGCGAGATTGCCAATGACCACCCTGATTTGGTCACACGCGTTTGTTGGCAAATTATAGCACTTACTGGACAAGCTTTTGAAGAAGGGCATTTTTGGCGAGGTGGTGGCTAACATTCATGTCATTGAGTGGTAGAAGAGAGGCTTGCCCCATGCACACATTTTGCTCATTCTGCACTTTGATCAGGAACCACGAGGGCTCGATGAGTACGACCGCATGGTGTCTTCAGAGTTGCCTAATAAGGATGCACACCCCACTCTTTTTGAGGTCGTTACAAGTTGCATGTTGCATGGCCCCTGTGGCACCATCAACCCACATTACACTTGCATGGCTGACGGCATTTGTTCAAAAGGCTACCCTAAGGCCTTCACAGAGCACACCACCGACACCACTGGCTCCTACCCAACATACCGCCACCGGGATGATGGCCGCACATTTGAACGGTAAATGTGCTGGCAGTAAGACCATGCATTTGGACTGACAACATGCATGACTATGCTGCCATGCTTGCGTTTATTGACTTGTGGCACCGCTCACGTGACAATTGTTGTTTAACTCCTATTGTTGCAAGGGTGGGTTTGCCTTTGACAACCGCTGGGTGGTGCCCTACAACCTGTACTTGTCCCTGTTCTTCAACTGCCACATCAACATGGAGGTCTACACCTCCGTCGCGGTTGTCAAATACCTCTACAAGTACGTCTATAAAGACCACGACCGTGCACAGGTGGGCGTTGGCCCGGTGGACGCTACTGCATCTGATGGCGCTACGCCCGCTTAGCCACGCATGCGGGATGAGATCAAGATCTACCAAGACAGCCGGTATGTGTCGGCTTCTAAGGCCAGCCACCGTTTGTATGGTGTTGATCTACACAAGGAGCACCCCAATGTCGTTTGGCTTGCTGTGCACTTGAAAGGGCGTTAGACCATTCTATTTCAAGTGGGCATTGATGCTGCGACCATACTTAACCGGAACCCTCACACAACTCTGACTGCATGGTTTACATTTAACAAAACAGCACAGGAGCATCTCAATCCATTTGCACCATTGCGCTTAACTCTCAACACGTTTTACCATGACTTTCCACGCATTGCCACATGGAAAAAAAAGGAAAAGCAATGGGCACTCCACACACGGATGCGAGGTCTGCCACCTATTGGCCGCATGTACGCATGCGTCTTTTGCTTCATCACGTGCCTGGGGTTACGTCTTTTGAGGACTTCGCGTGCACCAACAAGCACTTACAACAACCCACGCAGCACGCATCTTTCAAAGAAGCATGTCAGCAGCGTGGTTTCTTGCAGGACGATGCTGAGTGGACCCAATGCATGGAGGAGGCTACAAGCATGGCCAGTGCCTCATGCCTTAGGGCATTGTTTGTTGCCTTGTAGGTGTTCAATGTTGTTGCAAACCCATTGGCTCTCTGGAAGCGCTTCAAGGAGGACATGGCAGAAAACTTCCTGTATCAAGCACGCCAGGTTGATGCTTAGCTCTGCCCGTGTATGGCTTTGCATGTCAGCCTGCCTTGCGGCTTTGCATGGTCATGGTTTGCATGTTATGCGGCGTTCAATGCTCACTATGTCGTGTGTGTGCTCCTATAACGTGCAAGGCGAGCCAACATGACAACTCGATGTTGCCATTCGGAACATGGTGCTGAGGGAGTTGGCGCTACAGTTGGCACACCTCAATAGCAGCCAAGGCTTGGCAGCATTTGGCTTGCTGATGCCTGCGGCCCAGCCTACCAGTGCTATGGTAACAAATGAAATTGTCAGGTATGTCGTAGCAACGCAAGCAACCATGTGAGATGAGCGCGTGCTGCAACTTAACCCTGAGCAACGGGCTGTCTATGACAGTGTCATGGCCACTATCGACCGCCATGCATTTTTTGTCGATGGCCTTGGCGGCACTAGCAAAACCTTTCTCTACAGTTGCTTGCTGAGCACTGTGCGCGCACAGGGTCAAGTCGCTATTATTGTGGCATCGTCTGGCATTGCTGCATTACTACTGGACGGAGGCCGCACTGCACACTTATGTTTCAAGATCCTTGTGCAAGGCCTCAACAATAGGTCCACATGCTACATTAGTAGGGACTCTGAACTAGTAGCACTTTTACAAGCGGCTGCGCTCATTGTGTGGGATGAGGCTGTCATGATGCACAGGCATGTTTTTGAAATTGTCAACAGGTCTTTGCAGGACATCATGCTGTCATTAACCCAGCATTCAAGTTCTTGCCCTTTGGCGGCTTGGTTGTGGTGTTTGGCGGCAATTTTCAACAAATTTTGCTTGTTGTGCCCTACGGCACCAAGGGAGATGTCGTCGTTGCAACTTTGAACCGTTCCAACATATGGCAACATGTGCGTGTATTCAAGCTGCACACTAACATGCGCGTGCAAAAGTTGTTAGCTCAGGGTGGGGCGCATGCACAGGGAGATGCCACACGGCAACAAGCATTTGCTGATTACTTGCAACGTGTGGGGGAGGGCGCAAAGCGCGTATATCCCTTTGTTGGTGAAGACTCCATTTTTATTCCTCATAACATGTGTTGCAATGGCCCTATTGTGGCAGATTTGATTGAAGAAGTGTATGGCGTTATGTCATCTATTGTTGAGTATGCTGTAAGATCTACATACATCATTGAGCGTGCAATTCTTACACCTTTGAACGAAGATGTGGATGCACTCAATAAACTCATCAATGACAAATATGCATTCACAAAGCACGATGGTTTGCCCGCACAGCATCGCGTGTATTACAGCGCGAATTCTGTGGTGCATGGGGAGCAACATGTCATTTACCCCACTGAGTTTTTGAACACACTTAGTTTTTTGGGTGTACCACCCCATGAACTGCACTTGCAAGAGGGTTGTCCCATCATATTATTACGCAACATGACCAGCGGCCTCGCTAATGGTACCAGGCTCATTGTCATTCAACTCATGCAGCATGTCATTAAAGCAGAGGTGGCAATAGGTCCTGCAAAGGGCCAACGAGTGTTCATTCCACGGTTAAGCATCACATCTTCAGACACAGAACAAATGCCTTTCACTCTGCACCGACGTTAGTTCCCTGTGCGCCCTGCATTTGCCATGACCATCAATAAGATGCAAAGGCAAACATTGAAGATGGTCGACATTTTTCTGCCCAAGCCTGTATTTACACATGGCAAGTTGTATGTGGCCATGTCGCGCATTGGGTGCCTCGAGGGGGTGAAACTAATGGTTACAGATGGGTGGGAGGATGTTCATGAAAATGCACCTGCTGGTGTGTACACTCACAATTTTGTTTACACAGAGGTGTTGTAACATGATCGTGCACTACTGAATTCTCGAGTTTCCTGTTGTAAGAGGAACTCGGAAGGCGATTGAAGGTTGGGTTCTTTTTCTTTTTTTCTTTTTTTTTCCTTGGGTTGAAATCAATTCTCTACATTGCTCTTTTTTCTAATTTTGTGGGATTTTTTTTTTGGTTATGTAGAAAACAAACCCAGTAGTGGCTAAGATTTTCACCTTGATGTCAAGGGATGAGGCTCCCGACATAGATTGGGCAATGCAACTGGTTTTGATTACAAAAGCTTCTAGAGGTTGACAGCAGATTTCTTCTCTGCACTTTTGAAGGCACAACCACAATTCCTCTATGACTAGTAGGCCAAGTTGTGGTCCCAGTTTTTTTGTCTCTCTGTAAGAGGAGATTCGCAAAACATTCAATATTAAGAAAGACTTCACACCAGAAGAAGAGGAGGAAGTTCGAGAAAACCAATGGGCTTTTTGAGTGAATTTTCTCTTTTCAGATGTTAGATAGTTGCATTTTTAATTGGAAGCATTTCTCTGTCTCAAGCTTGTCACTCTTGGTTTCTTTGTTTTGCAATGTGCATACTACAGTTCCTCTTCTGTTTTTTGCTGCTGCTGTAATCCTAGGTTGCAGCACTGCTACTCTACTCACCACCATACCTGTACCTGTAAGCTTCTTATGCATCATCAACCCCTTTACAGCCATATCAACCCCTCCCCAAAATCATGCACCTCTCTCTCTCTCTCAATATCTGAATGTAAAGAATCTGTTGGATCCATGACGGGGATGCTCGAACTTTCTGTGCGACATAGCAGTGCTGCTCCACGGCCAACACGGAATATTAAGAATATGCTAGATCCATGATGGGGATGTTCGAACTTTCTGTGCGACATAGCGGCGCTGCTCCACGGCCAACACTTTCGCAACGGTGATGCCGAAAGAGAAATACATCTAATCTCTCGCCGCGATAATATAACCATGGCTGCATTTTAGGGTTTCACTTTTAGGGTTTCCAATGGATGATACCTGGGAAGAACGTTCGTTCGTTCATTCATTCATCAAAGACAGACAGACAGACAGACACCACTGTTGCTTTTATATATAAGATTTAGTTACAAATTGACAAATCATAATCAATAGAAAGTTAATTACATTAAGTATGCATGGTTCATATGTTTTTATCAATAATCTTGTTTAGCATATACATGATATAAATGTGATATAGTTGAGCAAACTCAATGATTGATGATTTTTTTAAAATGACAAAATTGTAATACCTAATTAAGCTAAATGTTACAATGAAATTACTGACCATTATCCCATGTGCATGCCAACCTTTAGGAGGCATACTCTAACCAGAACTCTTTCATTATATTTACCACTTCATGGGTTTCTACTTGATATCATTCATCAACACAAACATCCATCCAAGAAAGTGAGAATACAAGCAATTTGATGTTCAAGAGACAGTGGAAAAGGAGTTAATGATCTGACAATAGCCTCACTGCAACTACTCATTCACATAGTGTTCATTTTCTCAGATCACATAACAATTGCCTCACTACAACTATTCATTCACATATTGTTCATTTTCTTAGATCACATACAATTCATGTGATAACTACAAAGGCACAAGCAAAACATCTACAAACACAATCCCTTCTACCATAATTTCATAAATTTCTTTCCCTAACATTATTGCATAGAGTTGGTTTTTTGGTCGAACCTTCAATGACATTGACACACCATCTTCATTCATACCTTTTCACTTACAATGTCAACACTTACAGGCAATTCTACCCATCTTGAATGCCATATGAAATCTTTGCTTCACTTTCCGACTAACAGGAACACTTCAGCATTGCATAAGAGTCTTAATTTGAGCTATTATTATTCTGACGACTATCATGGAACCATCGCCAGTGAAGGAAAAATAACCTCAGTATCTTGCGAATCATCTGAATGTTGTTGTGAAGGAAAAGTTGTATAACCTTAAAAGGTTACACAATGTTGAATCCTTTTCCAATATGGGTTTGCCAAAACTCTGTTGGGCTGCAATTTCCTCTTGGCTTTTATGTACAACCTTTGTCAGACTGCTATGGTTCACACTGGTTGGTGGAAAATAAGAATCCATAGATAGTAAGCAGATGAGCAAGAAACAATAAGCTGCTGTAAATAAAGCATAGTCACCTCCAAATATAAGATAAGTTACAATTGGGCGTAAATGGGCTACCATAAATCAAATAGGCCCCTCTCAACAATTTGCTCTGCTCTTCTACACAACTGGATCTTTATCAGACCTTACATTGGGAACATATCTGTCCACAGGTGAATTTTGTCCAAAATTGAAACTAAGGAGCATCATAGGCTTGCAGATTAGGGTCAGAATGCATGGTAATGGTCTTGGCAGTTGATTTTCAGAACTTTCAATGTTATGGAGTTTAAAAGATGCAAGTCTGTCCTTGTATATCATACTTACTGCCCTGGACTAGGTGAATATTGAGCTATTTGCGCCTGTGTTGGCTGCACTAATTTACTCTGCTTCCGGCACCAGATAATGTAGTCATCAACAATACCTTGGAGAAGCGCACCCTCCATTGCACCAATGATGCGATCAAGAATCTCATCCCCAACAGACATCACAATACCCTCTGGGATCAAAGAAAAGGGCACAGGAAGATCAACCCCAAGGCTTAGGTTCACAGAACCCACAAAGTTGCACATGTGGGGTACTTGCTTTGGGCCCATTGGCCCTGGCAACACCCCAAGCTCACCTTGTAGAGAAAAAAGCAGGTCCAGCTTTTTAATGCTTTCTGGAAGCCCTGTTGTATCCAGTCTCAGTTTATTTGAGAACAGTTTATTTGAGCATCCCCTTTTCATAGGTCACCCTGCATCATGACAATGAACTTGAATATAGCTTTGCACAGACCAACTTTTTAGGGTTGGAAGAATTTTTCAGGCAAAAGAACTGTCTGCGATTTTGCAGAGAAAATCCACAATGGTACTGTGAAGGTATACTATGTTAGTTCAGGCCCAATAAATACAAATATATCATGAATGAGTGCAGTCATAACCTTGTGAGTGTCACTAACAAAGTATCAGAGCATCACCTTGATCATGAATTGTACTGATGAGCTGCTCTTACACCCCATTACTTCATAATCCCAGCAATAGGTGTACATAAGAATATAATAATCTGATCAAAGTTTTGGGCAAATCTAATTCTAAAAGAATCTACATCCTGAGTCTCTGTCAAGTTTCCGGAAGCAACCAGAGACTCAGTTTATGGTCTAAGCTAGCACCGAAACAACATGGCTAACCAAAAAAGATGGCAATAAGTACCCTCTTTCAAGCTGCAATGAGTTTTTGCGGGTAAGATTCATTTCATTTTAGCCTGCCACTGTACACATAAACAAAAAAACACTGCACATTTTGTCAACAAGGAAAAGAGGAATTCAAGAGGAAGTCTGGAGCATGCCAGGAAAGCAATTAGGATGGTTTGAATCTAGGGCTCACCTTAGTTCAACACAAGGTGTGGCTGACAAAGAGAAGAAAGTCACGGGCCGCAGGCGTGATTGCCATTTGGAATCCCCCAAATATTTGATCCGAGCTGAATCAGGAAATGTGACTCGCACCACCCTCTCTGTCTCCTTGAGGTAATTCGAAGCTGGCACTGACCTCTCCTGAAAAGGAATTTTCACCTCTCGTCTTGCCTTGAACTTTACTATATTTGCCCACACTGGACCCCTTGTAAAGAGCTTGGCAGGTTTTGAATCTATAGACAAGAAATGATTTGTCCCGGGTACAAATAATCCTTTTGAAGAAGTGGATGCATAAAATTCATTCAAGCATTGTGCTGGTCCTGCCAGTTTTACCAACATGTTGTGACAATGGCCTTTTCAACCAATTGTCTGATTGCAGACCTCGCAGCTTTCAACACCATTGACTAACAAATATGGGATCTTCAGAAAACCCTGTAAGCACAGATGACCGGGGGAGGGTTTTAGAACATAAAACAAACCCTTCTGTTAAGGTCACATTTTTGCCTGCATATGCTTATGCATGGAGAAGCACAGTTCTTCACAGAAAAACCGGCCAACAACATAGTTCTCCGACACAGGACTTGCACATGTTTGAATTTCACCACAACAAAGTGCTATTTTCTCTGTCCAGATATATGTAAACGATAGGCAGGTATTCCAATTTATCATGACATATCTTTATGTCCTCAAACGTGTAGAATTCATCACAGCATGATCATAATTGCTAGTTCAAAGAAGCATGCACATGTCCCGGCAAAAAAGGGAATTCTCTGCATGCGAAGCCAAAAAACACACGAAACTGAAGAAGGATCGCAGGGGAAGACCGAAAAGAAACGTACCAGCAGCTGCCGTCGGAGCTCTCTCCTTCCTCGTGAGGATGATGACTTCTTCAAGATGCCTAAAAAGGACCCAAAAAAAGATCTTCACAAATCTTGCAAATCCACCGCAGTTTTTCCACTTCCCTTGAACTCCGACTTTTGAAAAACGAATTGCACGTGACCAAAAACAAAATAAACCACACCACAATCTCTTTCCTCTGTTGCAGGGATTCTCTCTCCGCCACACACACACACACACACACACTCTCTGTCTCTCTCTCTTCCTTCGATCTTCTCTCCCATGGGGGTTGGAGAAGAAGATCTCTGGAACCCTAAACTTGTCTCTTTCTTATCCACAAACGAAAATCTCCTCATGCAAATTTCTTCATCCATAAGGAGACCCCCTAGCAACTCAGAATCTCACGTTTCTTTCCTTGACTTCCCTTGCGGGGTCGGATTTGTCTGGAACCCTAGACTCGTTAAGAACACGACAACGCTCCTTATGGATGTCTTACATCCATAAGGACGCCCCTATCTGTTGATAATCTAACCTTTCCTCATTGCCTAAACCCTAAATTATGGGCCGCAACAGAGTCTCCAGGAGGAAGAGCATTGACCACATTTGCTCCTGCAGTGAGATCTTACAATCTTACACTGCATTTGTCCTCTCATTGAAGAGATTCGAGCAACACCAATTCCACAAGAAGCTTGCCACAAGCTTTTCCTTTGCTTTTTTTTTCCCTCCCGCACTTAGGTTTTCCAGAAGAAGCTCAATGCTTGTTTTCATCTCTAAAGACACTCAAATGGCTGCTACATGAATCCAAGAAGAGGTTGTCAAAGTTGTTGTTGCACCTGCAGTCAAAAAGTATTCCAAAGCTTGCACCTCAATAATTGCCTGTCCTCAATGAAAGAGACTCAAGTAGCTGGAATAGGAGGACCTTGTCAAAGTTCAGGTGCTGTTACTGATCTAAGATCTTTGAGGAATACTGTACCTGATGCTTGATTTTACAGAGGAGATCCACACAGAAGCAGAAGAAGCAGAAGCAGAAGCAGAAGCAGAAGTAGAATGGCCAACTTGGATCCCCACAAAGATCTCTAAGCTGATGCATTCACTATGAATGTGCAAGTTGATGTTGAAAATGGTACTTGCATTTTGTGCTACTTCTTTTTGGTTTTATGCATCTATTCTCCACTCATCATCAATCAATCTGAGTTTGGCTAACAAACAAGCATAACCATGAGATTGTGGGATCACCTTCAGTTACCAGAGTAAGACATACTTGAAGGACCCAGCAAAATAATTTGTAAGCAATTCAATGTGTTGGCTTTTACTAGTATGGTGGGTGGTTCAAACACAATTGGTTGTCCCTTGTGACAGATTGGTCAAACTGAAGCATGGAAGCAAAAGGCTACATATATGCATGACAATCCACTGCTTCAAGACAAATGACAATCCATTTACATTGTGAGTTCGCACTGCAAATATTGACCTTTTACTTGAATAAAATTTGGCTTCCTTTTCCCCATGTGTATAAACATAATAAAACTGTATGCTTATGCTTCACAAACAATAATCATTGAACATGTAAACCATGATTAACTTGTAGTTAAAGATGCATTGTCACATTGCAACCTAAGTCTGAGAGGATCCAACAGCAACTGTTCCACAACTAATTACTTTGCCCTAACCTAAGGTTTGCACTCTTTGCATTAGCAAGTCCAAATATATGCTCCAATTTCATGCATGGTTGGATTTGTACGGTGCCACACCCAAACATGTACAAGTTTCCAAAGTTTTATGTATACTAGGATGCAACTTGTTCAATTAGTATTGGGTTTGCTGTGAGCACTTTGGTGGGATGTTGGTTGTTGATTCCTCCACCAAACCCTTCAAATGCATGTGCATCATTTGATTGCTCAATCGTTATGTTGTCACAAAGTATTTGTTGATTTGTGCTCTCTTTATGAAACTTTGTTGCATGAGTAAATTGTTGGATTGGCAATGTTTTGTGTGGGATGTGGAAATTGTTATTGAAGTTGCAATTTTCAGTTTCTGATTGTCAAATTTTGCACAAATTCTGAGGCATTTGGAACAACATTCAACTTTTTCTAGAATGCAACATCATGAACAAACATCAATTAAGGGGAGTGCTAAACTATTCATCAAATAAAAGAAATCCAACCCATGAAATGAATTGAGCATCTTTGCTTGTTTACCATCTAGATTGCATGGCTTGCATATGAGTTTTAAAATTACACTTTGTGATGTATACTTGCATGTTCCTTATGATGGGATTCTATGATACAGTTGACATATTGTATCAAATTGGATTTCGAAAACTTTGAACCAAATTATTTCATTATGTGAGGTGAGAAAGCTTTACAAATTTAAGATGTTATCTAAAAGATTTGAGAGGAAAGTTCATAATTTGGCTTTTCAAATCAAACTTGTAAAAACAACATCCATGACGTTTAACTTGTGTTGTGTATGATTAACACATTAAAAAAACATGTGTTGTAACATTGTGTCAAGAAACCTAAAAAGTAAGATCATCAAAAGATCTAGAACATTAGTGGTCAAGAAAAGATTTTGATGAATATTGCAATTTTTGGTGGAACATAGGAAAGGTGTTATACATCCACTTTTTGAAGTTTGGTGCAATTATGTCGATAGAAAAGGATGAACAAATTCAAGTTGGTGAAGAGCTTGGGGAATCTAGTGGAGAAATTGTTCCTGATGTTGTGAAGATACAAACCAATGGACATAGAACATTTATAAACCCTAAGACGAAAATGATCACGAATGAAGGTGGACCTTCTTTTCCCAATGCAATTGTGTCAATACATAAGGATGAAGATATTCAAATAGGTGAAGAGCTTAAGGAATCCAGTGGAGAAAATGTTCGTGATGTTGTGGAGATACAAATGAATGAAGATGGACCTTCTTTTCCCCATGCAAGTGCGTCAACACACAAGAATGAAGAGATTCAAATAGGTGAAGACCTTAAGGAAGGTAGCGAAAAAAATGTTTTTGATGTGGTGGAGACACGAACCAATGAAGACCTAACATTTCAAAACCCTAATATCAAAATGGTCATGGGTGAAGAAGTTGAACCTTTTTTTCCTAATACAAGTAGATCAATACAAAGGAATGAAGAGCTTCAAATAGGTGAAGAGCTTAAGGAGGCCAATGGAAAAAATGTTCATGATGTTGCAGATATACGAACCAATGAAAATATATCACTTCTAGACCTTGAAAACAAATTGATCATTGATGAAGAAGTTGGACTTGCTTTTCCTATTGCAAATATTATGTTATTAGACAAGAATACCCAAAATGTTGAAAATGTTCATATGGAAGCTATTGGAAGACATATTAATGTCGAAAAAGATGGACAAATTAATGAAACATCCTCAATCTTCAAAGACAACATGATTGTGGTTGAAGAAGTTGAATCATCCATCCTTGATAATACTAACTTGATTCCCCATGTGATTGAAGAACATGTGTTACACACCCAATTTGATTATAATAAAGAAAAGCCTTCTACTCTTAATGATGTTGATAATCCTTTAGTTGCAACTCAAGAAATAACATCTTCCAAGCAAATAGAAATAATGCCCCAAAATTCAAATCTAGTTGAAATGGATACAACGCAAAAGGAAGAACTTTCCATTCCTATTGCAAGGAGTTCATTTTTACAAACCAATATTATTCCATCCATCTTTCAAATGCCTTTGCATGTTCCAATAAACAAATTTTCAAGTAATGATGTACAACGCATGCTTACACAAACTAGTGATATTTCACTTATTAGAGGAGAGGTTGAGATTTCTCCTACCAATGAAAACCAAAGTCAATTTCTTGATGTTCCAATCCAAGATATTAATGAAAAGATGAATCTTAATGTTGGACATGCAATGGAAACGACATATGATGGAACATTTCCTAAATTGCCTTCTAGTGATACTCCTTCTAATGTTTCATTTGATACAATTCTTGGGGAACCACCATCACAAAGAACATGGATTATTCCTGAAGGTGTTAATGATCCAAAGACCACTAAGGATACAAACTTGGAAATTGATTCAAGAAATTGGAAAGGTTTGGAGACAAATGGTGTAGGTGATGAAACTCCAAATATAAATGGCAAGGGATCTTCACGACGCACATCCGTGATGAATATACAACAACACTTGCAAAGGGCATCATTTATTGATGACATAAAAAACGATTATGGAAAATCCACAAAAAACACATCATCTTTTAGTGGAGTTCAAAAAAAAGGGCTTTTACATCGAGTATCATTAACAGCAATTGAAGTCATTGAATCGATCACAAGGTATAAAATTCTTCCATAAGTTTGAGTCTTATATAATATGTAAAATGATGCAAAACATGCCAATTTAACTCGACTAAATATTTATTCACACCTTTGCAATGAAGTGCATGTTTTCACCTAGTGCTAAAGCCTTGAATACCATTTTTAAAAAAATAAGTGATTGATTTGGCGACCTTATATTATGATTTGGTTGGTAAATGTAATTAATAATATTTAACATGATTCAATAATATGTTGAACCAACCTTCAATGGTATATGCTAATGAGACATCAAGTCAATAACCCATGAGGTTGGGACCCATGGCACTTTTATAAGGGTTGTAGGTTAAATTTAAGACTACATAATGCTAAAGTCACATATTATATGAACAACCCAACTTTGGTAGGTCATTCAAAAAATATGGATTATCAAGGTTGAACATTGAAAGGTCAAGCAACATACACATCCAAAATGGAGGTCATGAACCTTTGTGGTGAAGGATTTGGTCATGTTTTGTCAACAATTTAATTACATCCTTATTTTTGTTAATGACCATATTGCAGTCTATTTAAAGTTTACACATAAATCCATTTGACCATTGGTGTTAATCACCTTAAGTTGAAAACAACAATATGATTGACGACCTTACAAAATAACAACATTGTAAAAAAACTACAAATAATTCCAAAATAATTCTACACATATATGTACAATAATACATTTAAAATTCATTGAATCCTCTTGGTTCCAATGAAAATGACTTTTGAAATTTTGAAATGGTAATGAAATTATGTAAAATTTTAGATGTTTTAGTTGATTTATATATTTCCATAAAAAAAGAACATACATATTCAACTTATGGGTGATTTAGGTATTACCACAAGTAATCCAAGCAAATCTCTTATTGACTATGTGAAAAAAAAACCCTTGTTTCACAAAAGAGAATTACATGTATAGAAGAGGTTTTTGAATTGTTAACTAAAAGTCTATGTCAATGTTTGTTTGAGGTGTGTATGTAGGTCACAAGATCCAGAGGATGATCCAAATTTTTCAAATATGAACCCATCATGGGAAGACTCATTAGAACAAAATGCAATTGAAGGACAAGGGCAACTAGAATCAAATGCAAAGCTTCAAGAAGTGAAGTTGCAAAAAGCTTTGGATACAATGGCAAATGCAAGTGGTGGTATAGTTATTTATGATAGTGACTCTATTGCTACAAAACGATGGAAAAATGCCTTTTTGACAATAAAAAAACTTTTGGTATTTTCCTCTTTGTATCAAGAATGAATCCATAACTAAAGCAATTACGTAAAAGACAACAAGAAATTAATTTTTAAATGACTTCATTTTTAATGTTAATTCTATAAGTTAACATGGAACAACTCTTGATTAACTAAATAGGAAAAGTGTTTAAATGCAAGCAATAGTTTTTCTCAATGTCATCAATAGTCATTGGATGACTCACAAACTACCCTTAATCATTAGCACGCACATATTCCATTGAAAAATAAGTGATAACTCAAAAAATGTCTTCCAAAAAAATTAGCTTTTATTTTTATCCAATGAATGCCTAGAGGCTTGCAAAACTAGTCAGCAAATTAAAATATAGATGTAAATATTCTTGCCTTTACCTCAAACAATTTCATCCTTTCCATATTGTTGAAGTGTTAATTACAAGATTTGTAAATGAATATGGATGGATAAATGTAACTCCACGCCAATTCTCATGTCAAGGCTAAAAATATCAATAGTTGTAAGATTATTAATAATTTTTTATCACATAACATTATAAATTGTAATATTCAATTGTATTTTGTCTAAATCTATGACACCTACAAGATTCAAGACTTCCCTAATGAATGTAGGTATTACGCAAGTGGGAAAAACATAGTAGTGTTGGAACTGGAGCAGAATTGGCTGGAGTCTCCATGGGTTTCATGAAAGTTGATCACCCAATGCGAAAGTTATTGTTTAAGAAAATTTATAATCAGTATCCATTCACATTTGATGCATATATTTTGTAAACAAATAACTGGATTATATGTCATTACACATTTATTTTGATCAGTACATGGTATAATGTCAGGAATCTCAATGCAATTCCTTTTGTGAATACAATATGAAATGTTATTTAAAAACCAAAAACCGAATTTTACACTTGAGGACATGTTGTTGTAATGCTCCAATGCCAACTTCTATCAAGTTGTTCAATGCCTATTATAACATTACTGTGTCAAAATATTTTTCAATTGTGCATATAGAGAAAAATAAAATTGATGGCAAATTATAGATAATCTTTAAATTTTGAAATGGGACATGAATTCATAAAATTGCATAAGGTATTAGATCGCTAATAGTTAGGACTTTGTAAATTCCATGAAGTTGGTGTTTCAAAATTTGCAAAAGTATCCACCATTCAAAATCAATTTATTCTTTGCCAAACATAGGCACATGTAGTATGTATGTAGGGCATGGAAAAGTTTTCTTTTATCAAACTACCCGCATTACTTAGGCATGAACATTGTATTAAAATGTAAATTTAATTACTTAGCTTGTTCATTTATACCTTGGCAATTTTCTCTTTAAAAGAATGATTGAAACATTCTTTCCATAGATACTTGTAGATCCATGTATTGATGATTTTTCATGTATACTTATTAAGCTCTTCAATTTGCATCCACAAATTCAAGTTTTATCCATGATCAAAGATTTTGATTGTCGTGCAAACATTTGTGAACAAAGAAAAATTACTAAGTTATTTTTAGCTTCTTCCTTTTTTTCATAACCAAGGGACCCCCCCCCCCCCCCCCCTTCCCCCCAACCCCAATATTGTTGTGTATTGTATTGCACAAACATAATCATTCCTTGATACCACTTAGAAAAGCTGAATATGTTCTATGTTGTCTTATAAATTGCCATTTAATTGTTTTGATTCTTACGAGTACACAAAAAGGAATTACTGTCAACAAAAGTTTTCTCAATGATATTGATATTGTAATCACAATATTATATACGTAAGCAATGAGCATCCCAAAATGTTTCCTTTCTTGATTATATATTACTTTTACGGTGGCATTATAATTGATGGTTGGGTTGCAAACTTGGAAAAGAATCATTGCATGCACAATTGAAAATAAGCATATGACATATAAAATATGTGTTTCTATGACACATGGAAATACTTACACAAAAAAATGTTATTAGGAACTATGCATATAAGCTTATAAATTAAAGCATTGTCAATTATTCATATATATATAATTATGGGGGTATTTAAAGATGCAATGCTTCAATTTGGCCTCACTATCTTATCCATTCTTTGAATTTCAGAATGGAAAGTATTTTAAGAATCGTGACCTTGGGTTTCTTCAAGGGGCCTACCTCATATTTGCGAAACAACTACAATAAACTTGACACAATTATTGTCATCGATTCTTGGTATTAAACTCACTTATATCTTGTTACAATTTTGAAAATGTTTGCATATGGGCTTATAAGGGAACCATAAAATTATTCTACAATTGGTGGAACCATAGTCTATTTGGAAATTCATGATCTTATGTACAAATACATTGATTCCTCGTGATTGCTCAAGTGTAACATTAGTTCTATTCAATTTTTCTTGACCTCACATGTGATTTTTTCCTTTTGAAGGGTTCACATTTATATGCGAGGGCAGGGGAAAGATGGGTTTTTTCGTTTTGCAATCTTTCGAACATTTCGAGCGTTGTTAGCTTTACACAACTTTTCATTTTTCACAAATGTCGTTGTAAGGGAATTACCAACAATTTGTGGATCTAAAAATAATTTTATAAATCTCATGACTTATTTTCAATATTGATAAATGTTTAATGTAACAAAGGCTAAGTTATCATATTCAATAGTAATTTAGGTATGTGTTGCAATTGCATACATGTGAAAGATATAATTTCCATATACAAATTTTGTATTCAATTATAAAAAAATGTCTTTCAATCCAATCAAGGACCATTTCCTTATACTAATCTTTTGTGCTTCTTGAGATGCATAGTTAACATGTACATATATCAATATGGGAATCATGGACAATGATTAACATATTGGATAATCATTCTTGCTAAATTGTTCTTATAGGCCATAATGGATGCAATCCAAGGGGCTTTTGTTCCTCTTAGCAATGTCCTTTTTTTTATTGGTATTGTCCTTGCATTCTATGGACTTGTGGGCATCCAATGTTTCGGTGGTCTTTTGAAAGGGAGGTGCGTAGTTGATTTTTTTTTAAAAACTAGTTTTTCAACATTTACTTACTAAGATCCATATTTAAAATCTAGTTCACATGTATTTAAATTTGAAAATCATTTTTTTGATATATAAACTCATGTTTTTAAATTCACAAATATTTAGGTGTTGATTATATATCTTGTGAAATCATGCATAAAATTCCAAAATATGTTCCACACTATAATTTGAAACATTTCCTCTATTGAATATATTAGAATGAGGTTTTTTTTTTGACATAATATAATAAATTTGTGTTATTGTGGCTGGTTTTGGTTTTTTGTGAAGGTGTGCACGAATCATAGATAATCAACCATCATACCTTAATGAATTTTGTGGTGTCCATGGTGTTGAAAAAACATGTGATAAGAACATTAATGGAGAACTAATTTACTCACAAGGACTTCAAGATTGCAATTTGGTAATTTACTTTACTTTACGTTAAGAATAATTTTAAAAGTTTGCAAAGAATGGAATTAAGATTTACTTCCATTGTATGACAAGTAACAAAATCTTACATATTAAGGCATCTTTTGTGGGTTTAGAATATCAACTTATTTCACTAATGACTATAAAGTTGAATTGTATGAGTGAAAATTTAAAATTTTGAACTTTGAAATTGAAACATCTCTTTGTGTGCATGATGATGTTTGTTCAATTCACATAAGGTGCATTCTAGTTAGGGTACATACACCAAATCTTGTAGGAGCTATGAAATTAAATACTTTTGTTTCAAAAGAACTCGGTAAAGGTGACCTTATAAGGTAATAGTGTTAAATGATTGAACCAATTCCCAAAGTAAGCCTTATTTCAATTTTCATTCATGCTTGCTTTAGTTATCACCAAAAACAACTATTCATTACATATTGACCTTGTACTTTAATTTGGAAACAACTTTTAGTTGTATTCTTAGGTACATATTTTAGCTCCAAAAACAATTTCTTTCAATCAATGTTTTTCATCATAATGTGTAGACAAAAGTCTCATCAAGTAATCACCAAACCTAAGTTCTTCAAATTCTGATAGGTTTTCAAATTTTGTATGATTCATATGTATGTAGAATTTGTATGCACTAATGATGTATTTATATGATTATTGCAGACTTTTGGTAACCCTAACTGGGGAGCAACAAATTTTGATAACCTTCCATATGCTATGTTGACTATTTTTCAGGTTTGTTTGCATGCATCTTGTATTGAACAACATTATGTGCTCCCAACATTTTTACACATGATACCAATTTCTTGCAAGTATGGACCTCACATATATTTGCACTGTCCAAATATCATTTAGAAGGATTACATGAGGTTTAAGAAATACAATAAACATTGTTCTACTTATCTTTATCAACCTTATATTTACTTCAATACCTTGAAAACATTTAAAGAAGGCCAATACTACATGCCCATATTCAACATATCTATAAAAAGCCATCATAAAAGATCATATCAATATGTTTTTATTTTTAATTGAAAAATCTTTAATTTATTTTTTCTTATGATTCACCTAGGTTTGGACATATTGTTCAAAAATAATTTCAAACAATCTTCAACTACAAATAACATGAAGCTAACCTTCAAAAAATATTATCTTGCATCAAAATATACATTTGGTTGGTAATTTAGTAGAAATAAATATTAATGGGTCTTATTTTGATATGGTTTTCAACTTTATAACAAAGATCAATGTCAAAACATTCAAATAATATTTTTCACATGAGAAATAAATTAATAACATTGGAATAAGAATTATCTCCTTGTATAATTAGGTAATTGATGTGTTATTTGTTGAATTGTAAAAACAGATAATTTCACTTGAAGGTTGGTCTTTGAATATGTATAGCATTGCTGATGCTGGAGGCAATCTTGCACGTATTTATCTACTTCCATTTAATGCCACTATATATATTTATATATTATTGGAAATGTTAATTTTTTAATGTTATGGTTAATGCATAAAAAATTATATTGTTGAAATAAAATCTCAAAAAATTGTTATTTCATTTTTATTAATCCCCATAAGAACTTACCAAATATTGGTTTCATTGGTGTTGGTTTTTTCAAATTTGCATTTGTCTAAAGTTGCCATGCAAACTATCAAAACATGATTGCCATGCAAATCAATTTAATGGACCAATTATGTAAAATTACATGGTTTTGCAATTCCAAATTCATAGATTCAAGGAAAAGAACAATAATTAAAAGAACCATGTCAATAATGATATTATTGCTTGGATACTATATGGGTATTAAATGCAACTTTTGAAATCAATTACAAGTAGTAATTTGAAACCATTGTTAACGTGATGAAATTAGTCTTCACATAAACCTTGAATAAGATTAATTGTGATGGTTTCAAGAATAAAAGGTTCCATTTGATGTATCACATGATAACAATTAAACTTGTGTGCTACATAATTTATTTCACTTCATGATTAAAATGTTGAGATCATTGTGTGAAGTTGGTTTCTATATAAAAGTGGATATTTAAGTGAATTGATAATGCAAAGAATGAAATCTCACTTTCAAATAATTCATTGACATTTGTTGCTTTGCATTCCAGGAATATATTTTATTCTTTTGGTCATCATTGGAACTTACTTTTCAGTAAATATATGTGTTGCTGCAATTAGTGGTGTGTTCCTTCGAGTGCGACATGAACACCAGGTACATCAGACATTGTGTAGTTCTTACATTAACAACAATAATTCAAAAGCATGATACATACACAAATTTTTACAAGTACTTCTTAAGTGTTTGTGGTGATGTAGCTTACTACTTCAAATTTCAACCACATTATTATATAAATTGGATTTGATCATATGTTGTTCAATAACGTTGTGATTCCCAACCAACAATTTTTTTCCAATTCAAACAATGATATCATCTCCCTTTTGGTGAATTTTTATTAACATTGTGACATATATAATTATATGCACATAATGCAACAAGTTATTATACTATTTTATTTGTTTTTGTAAGTAGTATAATAATTTCTTCCTTGTCCAAACTTTCAATTTAATGTTATGGTTATACTCCCACCCTTGGATAGGCATGTTTCAACAACAATCCATATGATAATTAGATAGACTTGAACATTTCAATATATTACAAGTTCAATATAACATTACATGATATTGGATATTACTTTTGGTTATTTTAATCTTTCGGAGGGATAACTACAAACATAGGGACCAAATGAAGGGCATCCCCAAATGAAATGACTTTAAACACCAAATCATTGTCTTACACAAATTTTTGTATTTTGAAAACAAACTATGCCAAATGAAAAAATGAAACATTGATAACAAAATTTGAAAGTCCATATGTAATGAATGTTTTTGAATATAATTGTACAATATATGGGTTGTAGATCCTCTTGAAAAGTCAAAAGCGTGTAAAGAAATTTTCCTTCCATAATGCCATTATATTGGCCAACCTTCTCAAGGAAGTTATCAATAATGTTGACACTAAGCCAACAATGTTACAATCCTTAAGAGGCCAATTTTTCTCTTATAAACAACATATGATAGGTTTTGCTAAACGAAATTCCATGAGATTCAAAAAATCATTTGGAGGTCTCACTTTCTTCCAAAAGGAATTTAGCAACACGATGTCCTTTGGTTTACAAGAGGACAATGATGAAGAAAATGAATATAATTTATCTTATAAACAAACAACACAAAATGAAGAAAAATCTCTTACTCAATATTTAAATCGAATCCAAACCTTTCAACCATATGCAATTCAAAAAAGACAGGCTGCAACAAAAAAATTGAAGAACACAATTCAAGGCATTGTCAAAAGTCCACTTTTTAGATATTATGAACTAGCTTCTATTAGCATAAATTTTGTTATTTTGTGCAACTATAAGGTAGAAATGTCAACAAGTCTATCACTGAAACTTTGTATCCTAAAATTGCATTTAACTTTTGTAATCACATAATTTTGAACACAATTAAATAAAAAATATTATTTATTTTATCGTTTATGAATCATTTTTTCAAATATAAAAAGGTTATGTTTGAAAACTTATCGAATAGGTAGATGTCTTGGAATTTATCATGCTCATAACATTTTGTTTGGAGATGACATTACGAATTATGGCTCATGGATTGAAAGCTTATCGGAGTGATAGTAAGTGTCTTTTAATCAAATTTTGCATAACATTAAGGTTTGAGCTCATAAATCATAATTTAAATTGTGGTAAGTTCATGTCCAAATATCAATGAAAGATCTTGACCTTCATTTAATTAATTAATTTTTAATTAACCCACACAAATGTAATTAGCATATGTATAGTAATGAATGCATGGGCCTTCATGGAACTAGTAGTTCCATGATTGTAAAGTTAAACTAATAAACATTTTCAAACAAAATCATATGAAAATTATTGTATTTGTTTTATAATGGATATTTTGTGATTTGGAACAGTTATGAATGTATTGGATGTCATTGTGGTGGTGATATCATTTTGCGGAATAATTTCAAGGAAATTTCCAAACATTTCAGTTGTGAGATTGTTGAGATGGTTTCATCATCCAAATGTGAAAATTTCTCCATTGGATACACCGCTACCATTGGTGAGCGATATAAAATATCAACCAATTTGGGTGTATATACATAGAAGACTTTGAAGTTTGGCACCACTAAGGTAGATGTTAAACTAATTTGTTTCCTGAAGTTAAAGGTTGGGCAACCCATTCACAACATATAATACAATTTGAATAATAAATAATGCTTGTTGCTAATAAAGGGTGTCCATTAATGTGGTGTGGATCCAAACATATGAATTTATGCATTCAACTATAATTTAGTGCTCAAATGTGCTATCTAAAAATACAACATCAATTAAAGAAAAAAAATCTTTTTCCATTCTAGTATCTATAGCTAGTGTGATCAATTGAATTTTCATTCTTTCAAGAGGTGAAATTATATGGTTACAAGTTGCAACCAATGTTTTCTTTTTTCAAATTTGTGCAATAGGTGGGTCAATGATCATGCATAAGAAGAATTAGTCAAATTTTGTTAAGGGTACGAGGGGGAAGTAGAAAATTTTCAAATTCCTTATAATTTGGCCATACCTATTCTCTAAGTATGGCTACTTGGGCCCATTTTTTCCAACTTTTTTTTTAAAATTTTTTTGTCAACTTCTCTTTTTTTCCCTCACCATGGTGCAAAAATTCACCAAAAAAAGGAACATTAGTTGGAACACAGTCAATTTAGTTTAGTTGCCAATCCCAATATGTTATTCAACCAACATTTATAATCACACTTGAATAAAATTTGGTCATTTATATTTCTTGGTAAACTAACACAACCCATTTCTTCATGTTATACATGAATATTTAAAATTATGTTAGACTTATGAAAACATTAACAAAGGTTTGAAATTTGCTAATACATTGTGAATGCATATCTCTTCATGCTAATTTTTCACCTCCTTTTCAAAGAAGACCATCTTTAGCTAATTATAACAATAAAGGCATCACAATGGCTCAATTCTTCCTTCAAGGATTTGAAAGTCCCTGTTTAATTTCTTTGATGTTTTGATGATCTCTAGCTCATCATAAATAATAGATGTTTTGGGTAGTATTATGCACACAATTTAGTAGTGTTACAAACATTTTAATAAATCCAAGTTATAATTAAGTATGAACAACAATCTAACAAATCACATGGCTATGATTTGGGTAGAATATTGAATAAATGTTCTAAATCATGTTGAATTATAATAATGAACACATCACTTATCAAATATATATCTACACACCTAATGGATAGTTTAAACTTGAAAATAGATTATTATTAGATTACAATGTTTGGTAATGAAACTTTGTCATGCTCGTGACAATAAATATTCTTTCATGCAATACAAAAAATTGCTACATCAACATTTTAAATTTGTGAATTATGTGTACATGAACATGTGTAGCCTATATGCATCAAAAGCCTCAAAGATTTAGGAAGCTTACTATTCTTTTTCATGGTAATAATGACTACTTTTTCAATCATTGGTATGCAATTATATGGAGGCCAATTTCATAATTTCCCTGAGGGTTACCCACGGGAAAATTTTGATACCTTTTTATCAGCCATGTTGACTTGGTTTAGTGTCACCACTACTGAAAGTTGGGTGGATCAAATGTGGAATGCTATGCGACCTGGGATAACATATAAGTAATTTTTTTGAAAATTCCAAAACATTCACAAAATCATAATGCAAATTAATTGGCCTTAAATTGTTTTTGAATAACCTATCATCAAAAAGTTCAATTTGAAGATGATTAAAACTACAAATAAGATTTTTTCAAACTTGTCATTTTCCATAATGGGAAGAGGTTTGTCATAAATTCAATGTTGATTGTGTAACAGGTGGGTATCACCATTTATATTTGTGTTTTATTTCATCCTTACTGCATACATATGTATTGACTTGGTCATTGCTATTGTACTTGAAAACATTGAACTTTCAGATAATCAAAGAAAGCAAATTCAAAAGGTATGTATGCATGATCCATGTATATTAATGTTTCAATTATAGGTGTGTGGACACAATAAGTTTATCTTTACATGAATAATTTTTATAATCAGTAAGTTAAATTCACATTTCAACATATTCATAGATTATGCAAAAATCTTTAAATTTTGATTCATAACATTTTCAGCATAAAGGAGAATAACTAAAATAATAAGAATTCAACTCGGATTACATGTAGCACCAATATATAAAATTCATGCAAACACAACATCAACGAGTTTCATCAACAAGAAGTGGAGATTGGTTAATTGCAACAATGGAAAGAACACAAGGTGTAATGAGAAAGATATCGAGAAGAATGACCCTTATATCTCCTACTGCTATGAGAGTGAAACATGTCAACATTCCAATGACGATAAGTAGTCAATTGAACCCATCCGAAACAAAATTTGAAATTTTAAAAATGCAACAATCACAAGAAGTTGAAAATTTGGACAAGTTTATATTAGAAGAAGGGCAACAAGTTCCCAAGGTTATGAAACAAATATCTGATTCAGAAAGAATATATATAGAAGCTCCAACTAAGACAAGAACCTTTGCGCACTCAACCACAAGTTTTAAGGAAAATGCTTTGGGTATGTGAAAACCCAAGAATGAACAACCAAACTAAGTTAATACATAGGTCAAAACATCAATTGTGTTAAAAATACAAAGCATCCCAATACCCAATATTTGAATATAATCATTATAATAATTATTGAACTTTAAATAGGATCAAATAATGGTTGATCAACATCAAATGCGTGTAAGATCCTTACATTGTGACCTAACCGAGGTGGACCCATCAAATCTCATTTCCCATTTGAACTCCAAATTCCATCACCTTAATTCAAAAGTATGTTGAGGATGTTTGATTTCCTTTAAGATAATATTAGTGTTGTCAATATGCATAGAACACACCTTTCAAAACAGGCAGCGTTGTTGGTCTTGTGAAGGGATTTTAAAAAAAAAATCACACCTATCCCATGATGAAACTTAGTTGTAAATATTTTTGTCATGGGATCCTTGATTATTTTTTTGAAATTTTGTATTTTTCATAATATATTTTGACGTAACATTCTATGTTTACATTTTTTGGTGCATGCATTTGTTCATTCAAGCCTTATAATCTTGTTGAACACACATATTTTGGATGTTACAGAAACACCAAATGGAAAATATGAAGATATCAATGATTCCTCCATGATTAGGACTCGTCATTTAAGTATAGATATTCCAAAATCAAATTTGAAAATAGAACAAGGAAAAATTCGAAGGAGAAGCCATGGTGATATGTTAAGCACAACATGGCAACCTTCACAAACTAGTATATCTACACAACAACCTAGCCAAGCAGCAACACAAGTTCTTATTGGAGCAGGATATTCAAGAAATATAGCTTTAATCCAAGAAAAAGGGTCGAGCAATACAACTCTACAAATAGCAATGTTGAATTTAGTTGAAGACCTAAATAATGCTTCTAAAACAACTAATGGTGCTGAAGAAAAAGTGACAAAACTATCATCAATAGAACCTATCAAGGAAGAGTTTACAAGAGGAAATGGAGAACTAGTGAACAAAGGAGAAATAACAAAGATTAGTGTTGTTGAGCCTTTATTTGGTTTACAATCAAAAAAGAAGATATCATTTAATCTCTCAGATTATGAAGGAATGCAAGAAAAGTTTGCAGACACACCTTGGTATTTTTCAAGTTCAGCATTGTTTATATTTTCAATAGATAATAAATTGCGAAAAGTTATGGCACTTTTGGTTGAATCAATTTGGTATGAACGCTTTATGATGTGTTGCTGCATATTGAGTGTTGTTGTTTCAATTAGGATGGGTACTATTGGCAGTGTATCACCTGCACAATTGGGTTCATTCGATTTTTTCCTTTTTGCGGTATTCAACTATCCACTTCCAACATCCTTTATAAATCTTCTTGAACTAAATGTGACCTAGGAATCTTATGGGAAACTTAATTAATTGTGAATTAGTCTTATGTCAATTCATCCAATGTGCAACAATAATTATTACCTTAGTTAACTTAAATTATCATGTTCATATCATTATGTGAAAATCCATTTCCAAATATTAGTGGGAGATGGGATGAATCACAAATAATCATTTTGAACATGTTATAAAACTATATGATGACCTTGAACTTTTCATTTTGTGTTTCATGATTTTGTTAAGACCCATTTGACATAGAAAATTTTAATATTTTTTATTAACTTTTAATTACACAAAAAAATGTTTCCATTCCTCTTCTAAATGAATGTACCAACTAAAACCCAATTATAGCCAATTTAATATCATTTATTCCTAATTTAAACTAATAAAATAAAAAATTGTCTTGAAGATAAAAAACATATTGACAAATGGTGTCCAAGTAGATTAATACATATAATATATATTTATCAATGTTGTGATTGGTCAAATTATCTTTTGCTACCATATTGGTTAGTTTATGGAAAGAAAGAGGGATAAAATCAACACAAGTGCATTTCTATTTAATCATCTTAATTAGACTTCATTCCATAGGGGCAAATTAAATAAAAAATTAAAACCTCTTAGGATAGGTTGGTCCAAGCTTACATATATTTTAAAATTCATGTTTTGCCATGTTAATCTTTTGGGCCACTCTATCACTTATGAAATAATGTGTGTTTGAAGTAAAACAAGTTTGCAAGCAAGGAGGTAGGTTTATAAGGGGTAGAGACTTAAGTATGTAGACCCATATGGTAGACAAAGAGGGAAGTTTATTGGGGAAGGGAGAAAGAAAGGTATTTAGGCTTCACACAGACATGTAAGACAATGGCCTAAACCATGGTCATTACTATCCATAAATGTAATTTTGTATGTATGTTGTGCAATCTCATCATTTGGTTAGTTTCATCGATGTTGTTGACATTTATGTGGCACTTTTCATCATCCATGTTATTACTTTCATTTATGTTCTGATCTTCACAAAATAAACTTTCATCTAGATGTCTAATTTCAATAAAGGTGACCACCTCTAAAGAGGAGATCATGAATAAAAAAGTGTACAATTAAAACCCCCAATTTGGAAAACTAAGTATTTCCTTGTTTTCATTGATAGAAAATAACTTAAAGTACAATATATCGTAGTAGTACGTTGGCCATTTCAACACATGTTCGTCGAATAATTAATGAATGAATTAATTTTGAAAAATTCATTTCAACAAATGGAATATTCTTAAATACACATTATTTTCGTTCACAATATCTTTTTGATTTGGAACAAATAATTTTTGAAAATCTCAACATTTCTGAAAATAATGTAATTAATGTCAAATTGGCCAACGTACTAGGGTATTAGATGATTAAGTTTGGATTGGTTGTATTGATGAACATGTTGGAATTGAGATATTTCTCCAAAATCTCCCAAGGTTTAAGTTGAACAAAATTAACAATAGAAGAGTAGCATGCTTCCCAAGTTGAAAGTTCTAACACAATCATTCAAAACTAGCTAAGTTTGAGACCTTGGGTAACTAACTCAGGTGAGTTTTAACTTACTACGCTAGTGATGGGATCTGACACTCTGGTTCATCAACCCAATGTCAGCATCTTCAAGGTTCATCAATTACACAAGCTAAGAGCAACTGCACAATGCACAGTTTGAAAAGAGTCTTAGTAGGTGACCCTGCAATTACAATTGGGTGAAGAAAAAGTCCAAACATGCCAGTTTGCCTAATGAAACTGGTACATACTTTCACACGCTGAGGCTGGTGAAAGGCACATCAAAATCTAACACCTATTGTTGAAAGGCTAAATAGCTTGATTGGTCCAGGTGGGTTGCTATTAGTAATCTTCGACCTGTTTGTTTGCAGTCCCAATTTTAGTTTTATGGGTGGAGTTGGAAAAAAGTAAAATAACTAAACTTTTGATAATGAAAAGTACTTTTGCAAGGTACTGATCATAATTGCAAAAGGTACCTGAACACACAATTGATGTGGACACACTGGGATGTCTTTTTGGCCGAAAAGACAGCCAGCCCACAATTGACATTGATGTTCAATTTTTCTCGTTGTTCATGGTATGTAATATATGGCACAATTTGTGGAAAGCTTTTTTATCTTCTGTTATCTTTCATCATATTTGATTGGAACCCTATTATTATTATTGCTTGAAAATGCATCCCATGGTCATAATACATGATTGTTGGCAAAATTTAGGTTGGACATTGACTATAAGTAGATTACCATCAAACTAAACAAACCTAGATGATGAGGTTTAGTAGGAGAGGGAGGATTATTTTGCCTTCTACCTCCCCTTCCAGGAGTAGGGCTACTAACCTTCCGCTATTCTAGGAGGGATATTCATGGATATAAGATGCCCTCCAATTACATAAGAAAAAAATTGAGAGTGCTTTACGATCGAATATATCCAATTTATAATATGTAGTGGTTTATCGTTCGAAGAAGGTAAGTGGTGGGAACTAAAAATTAGGTCTTTTAATTCTACCTAAGGACCCTAAGAAAGTATGGGGGTGTACCCTTCTAAAGTGGTTTGTGGTATTAAGTTGCATCTTGACCTCTCTTCCTCGATTTGCAATGTGACCATATGGAAAACCCAAAGGTTACATTTTGAGATATCAACATGAAGATTCACAAGATGAATTTGAAAATGGGATAATGATGTGAAATGATAGCCAATGTTGTTCTTTAACCATTACAATTTATTAATTTATTCATTGAATTCAATGAAAGAAGTATATTTCAACTTTCTTGTGGTTTTTTCCAAATACTACCATACTATCCTTAATGCCCAAAAGAATGGAATTCTCAATTTCTATATTTTGGTCTTTTCATTTTCCATTCTTCCTATAATGGGCATGTTCTATGTAATACTATTAATCAATTCCAAAAGAATTATAAGAATGACCTTTCCATCCTATTTGGGATGAATCTCCATACATGATATGTTTTCTAATGGTTGGTTTAGGCTATGGTTTGAAATTCAATTTCAATTATTGTATGGTTATTGCATTTATTTGTTTTGAGAGATTGGTTATATATATATGTGTGTGTGTGTGTGTGTGTGAAAATCAAGTAAAAGGAGATTTGGACTAAGGATGGAGTCCTTAAGAGTAGAATATTTCTAAAATTTGTAATTAAAAAATTTTGTTAAAAAAATTCCTAGTTCTTGTGATAAAAATGATGTTGCATCATATTATTATGTAAAGGTGTACATAAAAAAATTCTTAAAAAAATGTTGTTTCAGAATCATTTCAAATTTTTATTTTTTCTTAAGCTACAAAAAAAAACTTGTTACTTAAAGTTAAAGTGATTTTGGATTCTCCATATTCATTAGAATCATCTAAAATTTATACAAATATTCTCATATGACAATAGGAATAGTTTTGTACTAGTTCATCCAAAACTTTCGAAATCATATTATGTTACCACTATCAAAATGAAAATTAAATAATGGTTACATCCTTTGGTGCCCCCTTTTGCCCAATTTGGTCCTAATCAAAATTTTGGGTTATAGACTTAATTAAGTGGGGTAATATATTTTTTGTTAAATTCAAAATGCAATAAATTTTATTTAATATATTTAATGGATTTAAGCTTATATATATACCATTCACATGAATGATTACCATTGTGGGATTGAATTTATTTGCATTCATCGAATTACCACATCTACATAATCAACAAGTATATTCAATTGTAGGTCTTGTCAAAGGTTGTAGTGTCCAAAATAATATTTTAAATGTTTTTTGGTGTGATTATCTAAAATTGAATAAAAATGTTTATGGAATATTGGCCACAACCATGATGGGATAACCCAACAAAGCCTAGACTATGGATTTTGTAGTTCCATAATACAAGACAAACCCAATTTAACCAATTTTAATTGTGCAACACATTGTGCAACTTAATGAATATGCACTTGAAAACATTGCAATGTCTTTTTGTTTGTTTTTCATTGAGCACTAATCTACATTTAGTCTTATGTTAATTTGTTTGTGTTTTACAAGATATTAAATAATGTGAACATTAAAATAATGTTTGAAATGTGACATTCCTTTTGGATACCCTAATTGTGATTAAGGTCGATATTTTTCAAGCATCTATTTGATCATTTAAAACTAGGATTATATGCTTTATCCATTTGTTGTTTAGGCATTGATAAAATTACTTTGGATTCAACTTTGACATGAATGTATAATACATGGAAATTTTTAGATTATAGGAAATATTTTCCAATTTTAGATGATCTTATAACAATAATAATCTAATTTGATACACTTGGGATGATGACATTTTAGGTTTTCCTTCTTGACATAATCATGAAAAGCATAGCATATGGCTTCTTATTTGCACCGGAAGCATACCTCGGTGACCCATTCAACTTCATTGATGTGATTAATACCATATTTCAAGGATTGCGTTTTTTACCCTATAACTTTAAGAACGCCCCAAACATTAATATCATTAGTGGAGTACGAGTTACAAGATTTATACCTCGTATTTTTGGGTTAAAATTACTAGTTGGCACTTTGCTTCGGACAATCCCGTCTATGATATCGATATTTTCGTTCGCCCTTGTTATTTTTTTCATTTTTGCAACTATTGGTGTCCAACAATTTCGATCCAAATTTGCGAGTTGTACCGACACCAATGTCACGAACCGTGCCGAATGTGTCGGTTTCTATTGGAACAATGTGGGACTTATGAGTCCTCGTGTATGGATGAATCAAACATTACTACATTTTGATAGTTTTGGCGCCGCTATGTTATCCTTGTTCGTATGTTCCACCACCGATAATTGGCTTAATTACTTCCTCCATACAACGATGGATATACCAACAAACTTGTACGACAACCCCGAAAGGAACCACTCCCCTTGGAATGCATTGTTCTTTTGTGTTTTCATTGTTTTAGTAACATGGCTCGTAATGCGAATGTTGGTCGGCTTCTTCATAGACCAATTTGGCGTTATTTCGGGCTCCAAACTTCTAACCGAACGTCAAAGATTATGGCGAGACATGAATCGGATCATACAAAGCTTGACGCCCAAGCAAACACCCAATGTGCCCCAAGGGTTTATTAGGGGAAAATGCTACAAATTTGTGCATTCTCGAAACTTTGAAAGGGCAATGGTGTTGATTCTTCTTGGCAATTTTGTGTATATTGCAACACAATCATATGATGCTCCCCATACACATGCAAAAGATAGCCTTGAAGCAACATTTGTAGTTATTTATCTTATAGAGGTCATCTTAAAACTTGCGGCAAATGAGGTACAAAATACCTTTTAGTGCTAATATGAATTTTTCTCACTAAAACTCACTCTAATTACGTATTATCAAAATTGGAACATGTGAATAAATTTGTGTTAGAATGTGCAAATGAGTGGATTCTAGTTGAATTTTGAAATAGATTCCAATCCCATGATATGCATAACATGTCTTGATAGATTTATTTTTTTTTAAAACATTTTAAAAAATTAAGTAAAAATAAAATAAAATTGTCATTCCTTTGACGCACCCATGTATAATAAAACAAACTCCAAAATTTTGTAGTAATGCAGTTTCAAGATTGGATGATCGATTGGTGGAATTGGGTGGAACTAGTCATTGCTTTGGGGTCGGCTTCGTGTTTATTTCCAAGTGCCAAAAAAGAGACTTCGAGGAGATTGGTAGGGAACTTGTTTGCCATAGTGCGTATATTTCGCATCATCCGATACATTCCCACACTCAATACATTAGTGAACACAATTATGGTTAGCTTGCCGTCGCTAATCTATGTCATTGAGTTGCTCGGGATATCTATTTTTGAGTTTTCCATCATCTTTGGAAATTCATTTGAAAATATGTCGGCCGGTAATGGCATCGGCAACGACATCAACTTCCGAGAATTTCTTTATTCATTTGTGACAATCTTTCAGGTAATTAATTATGTATGGAGAATTCATGAATATTTTAATATTTAATTTTAGGCACCTGATTTATATTTAAATAAATTATAATTTTAACCTCTTAATGAATTATTTGTGCCCAAATAATGTTTTTGCACATCAATTTGGGAAAAATAAAATAGAAAAAAAAATGACTTCCCCTATTAGGAGATTACAAATTATCAACTTATGACACATACATTTTGCAAATTATGCTAATATTTTTAATCACAATGAATCTTGCATAATGCATTTCAATTTTTAATATTTGATTGACATAAATATATGTTTGCATAATGAACAATAATGGAAGAAACACATCTTTTGTAAAATTAATTAGAATTTTTGGTTTAATCTTATATATATGTCTATGAAATAACCATTACATTCATGTTATGTAGATTAGTACCGCCGACAATTGGTCAGTTATAATGACAGATTCCATGCTCGAGCAACCATTTTGTGTTTTATTTGGAGGGAATCCAAATAATCGAACTTGTGGGTATCCAACCGCGGTTACGGTTTACTATGTTGTGATCATCTTCCTTAACACTCACATTATTACCAATATTTTTATTGCTCAAATCATCGACAAAATCACTTTTGGATTGTTAAATGAAAATGCTATGGTCACACCCAAAAACTTGCTCCAATACCAAAATTTATGGGCCCAACAAGAATATGACCCAAGGTAAACAACAACATGGTTTGTAGCTTCTAAGACTTCATAGAGATGTAGGAACCATGCCCAACATGTCAAATTTTGTAAAACAAGTTGAATTGTAATGTGTACAAAGGTATTGTGCAATTCTTGATTGAAATATGTTCCCATTTTTAAAATATATAATAAGATCATCCAATAAAATTGGTTGCAAATTATGCACATTCTCCCAAACTTGTATTATATTTGCCAAATTCATTTCACAAAACATGAGTTTGGGCCAAACTTTGATTTTTTGTCATTAAGATTTGGGTATCAAAATAATAATTTATTTTGTGGTGATCACTCAATTACATGTTCACAAATAAATTTTCGTGTGTATTTTTTAATTTTTTTTAATTTTATTTTTAAAGGTGGGTAATTTGTATTACGAATGTTTGAACATTGTTAAACATTAAAACAATTTGATGGCCAATTTGCCATGGACTATTTTCACAATGAAATGTATGTATTGCTTTTGGACTTGACAGGTGTAAAGGGTTCATTGGATTACACAAATTGCGGAGTTTCATAAATGCTTTGGGGGTCCCTTTAGGTCATCGTCATAATGATCGTGAGAAATGGTAAAACAAAAATTATTGGATTTGTTTAATATTTTTGAGGATGAAAACATAAAATCAACTAACATGAATGCTTGGGGTTATTACAACCATTATATACACCAAAAAATCAACTTTATAATAAACTAGTCAAGTGGAACTAATTTGCAAAAACTTTACATGCATAATTCTTTAAGGTCTAATTTGGTATTGTTGTTGTAAGCCCTTTTAAAACTCTTTTAGTGACTGAAATAGGTCAAAATTAAATATTTTGACCCAAGGTGACCAATACATTTTTTGGTTGAGTTGTCTCACAACATCAATAATGAGATTAAATAATTTAAAACTTGTTTAAGATATATTAAATGCAATAACAACCTCTAATACTGAAATATTATTGAAAATCTTTAAATCATTTAAGATATGTTAACATGCAATAATAAGCCCCTAACTAAAGCATAATTAAAGGTCTTTCATAGTTAAATTAGGGAGGCCCAAGCAAAGAAAACAAATCCTTTCAAATAGGTAGATCTTTTCACTTCAGATACTAATCAATTAACCTTCATGTTTTAGTCCTCAACAACCTTCAACTAAACCATATGTTTTATCTTCAATTTCAAAAGATTGCACGTTTGTGTAAAAAAAGTGATGAAAATTTTCATTATCATTAATATGTCTCCATGTTCAACTTCCTTTCAAGAATCTAAACAATTTTTTTACAAACAATTTATGAACTATTTATTAACATGAATCTTAGAACTCAAAATATACTATTTTGTCCTAACTTGAACCTTTCCAAAATCATGTTGATGCATATCTAGTTTTTGCTATATTTAGCATTTGGGGAGATTTTTTATGATATCCTTTGTTAATATACTTTTATAAGTTGATTGTTCAATCTCTTGACATGTCCTCTTTGTGGCTAGGTTACATTAGCCAATTGTTTCATTATCACCATGGATGAGGTGGACTAGATCATATATACATCGCTTCCACCTTTCCTTTCATTTTGACAATCTAGAAATGACATTTTTCTTTAAATTGATAACAAATGACATTAGAAAAACTTTTGCCTTTTTCATGTTGAATCCTAAAGTACGTAGAAACCAATTATACATCAAAGCAACAAATATGAAGACAATTGCTTGAACTCAAAAGCTAAAATTAACAAATCTATTTTAACAATTAGGTCATAATCTTCTTTTCTTAAGTGCAACAACATGCATTGATGTTGTTAACCCCATTAGGTTGTTTCTATTGAGTCATTTCTCGGAATTTTTATAGAAAGTATGACCATAAATCATTATGTTACAATGTCCCCACCCTCTCACATATTTGCAATGGACCCCAACATGAAATTTTGGAATGGAAAATTTGTTTATTACAATGGACCAATATTTTAATTCTTGGAACACATAAACACTTTAAGTAAGAATATAATTCTCAATTCAAATATGTTTGGGTTTTCATGTTAGATGACATAAAGTCAAAAATTAATGCCCTTGCTTTAGACGTCTCTTTTTATCCTTTTCATCATACCCAAACTCGGTCGTTGTCATAATGTCCAAAAAAATAGCCTTCATTGCTTTGGGATGCATGTTAATTCTATGGTTTATAAATGTGTTGATTAACAAGAAATAAATTTCAAACATTGAAAAGACCATTATAAATGCACTTATTATCTTAGATATGAAACGGATATTTGAAAGTAGAAGGCTCATTAGCACCAAGCATATTGACAAAGGAAGACTAGATAAACATGTCCAAATAGTTGGCATTATTGATCCATTAACCTTTCTAGACAATTATGAAGATAAAATGTTGCTTGAAAATAACACTTAAATTGCTAAAATAAAAAAGGTCCTTTTATGGTGTGTAGGTATAGGATGATTGAATATGAAGTATATAGCTTTCATATGTATGGAAAGGGAGTCCCATTTCGAAATTTGTTAGAAACCCTTGTTTTATACAAAATTGGACCACAAGTAATGGTTTCTTTCTTCCTTGCATATTGACTTAATTTTCATATTCATGTTTACAAATTTGATCACATGAGGAAATTCATTTGAAACTAGTAACAATTGGACCATGAAATTCAATTAAAACCTTATTTGATATGTAAATGAAAAATGGTTTTTAATATTAGATATTCAATTTGTGATGTATCTTTGAGCATAGAGCATATTGTCAATTGCAATTCAATTATGACAAATTAGGGACTTGAACTTGCATTGCGCATTGCAAGAGAAAAACAAGTGAAAGAAATATCTAGAATTGGAGCGGTGATCAAAATCCAAGCAGCAATGAGAATGTATTTGGTCAGAAGGAGCTTCAAATCAAATTTGGCAATTGGATAATAATTTTATTTATTTTTCACTAAGGAGATGAAGAAACATCAAACTTCAATCAAAAAGGTCATCTTAAATTGAAGCAAAAAAATTGTATTAAGAAAAAAGAACATTGCCATTCCTTGAAACATGCAAGCTTTTGTTCACAAATCAGGAGTATGCATTTTCAAAAGTTAATAACAATTCAAATTAACATTGTTGCCCAACTTTGCTAAAAATGAGTTCATTAAATGTTAACATTTGTTGCCATGTCAACATTCTTGAACAATATCAGCAATTTGTCAATCATTATATTTTGAGTTAATATTTTATTTCAAAATAGATTGATGACAACTTACTACCACATTACAATTTCTTCAACATTTGTTCGTAATGTCCATTCGTATTTTGGTTGTTATGAATGTTTATTCCATTATATGAGATTATGCCTATTATATTATCAATCAATCATTAAATTCGTGTTTTAACCAATTTTTTGAAACTTGAAGACCATTACATAAACAAGTTGACATATTACATGGATCAAACCTTAGCCATCTCATTAGAACCTTTTCAATTATATTTTGTGTTATTCTATGAAAGTTTGCTTCATGTTGTCAAAACTAATTTTAAAAATCAAAATGACACCTTTTGAATTGCAAATCATATGGTTTGAAAATATGTGAACTCCATTAAAAACTCCATATGAACACCTATTACATGAAACTTGTATTATTGATTTGTTTTTGACCATATCAAACCCTATCACCTTTTGAATCTTTGCATCCCTTTTAGTTAATACCAAGGCATTTCATCCAACCTCACCAACTATTTCATCAAAAGGGTGAATGCACATTAAGGCGGATCAAAAGTGGTAGATGGAGAAGTCCACAATTTTCTTTTTTAGGTATTTAAATTTGAATGTTTGGTGTTTTGGGAATGTAAAATTGTCCATTTGAAAGTATGAGGTAAGTGGAATACCTAAACCATAAACTTATAAGTTTATAAATTGCAACACATGTTTCAATTTAATTTATTAGGGGAAAAATTATAAACAAAAACATGGGTGTTTCTAATTTTTATATTTGGCAGATGCTATGTAGGATAGTAATATCATTTTTTACCAATTTTTTTTTTCGATTTTTCCATTTCAATAAATCATGGACTTTATAAACTATTGGTAATCTTACAAAAATTTGATAAATTAACATATTAAATTTGCTTGTAAATTTTTATTTTAGCATCATAATAGTTTCACAATCATATTAAGGGAAATAAATCAACATTTCACACATGTTTATTATGTAATCCATAAACTTTTTTATGGATTGTGATAAAATATTTTACATTGTTTTAAAAATCCACCTTGTAATGAAATGATGCCATTTTATTTTCAAATTTTAAAATTAGATTCTACAAATGTTATAGATTAATTTGATGAATCCCTTCCATAATTTCCAATCATATCCCAACACATAGTATCCCCAAACTTAGAGATACCCCCCCAAAATTACCCCTGTGACACCAAAAAATGGACTATTTAGTGTGTAACTACCCAAAAGTTCAAGCAAATAACTCTCATTGATTGCCCTTGTGATAAAATATTTTAAAAATCAAATTCAATAAATCTTTCATAAATAAAATACATACATGTTCCATGGCACATGCTTAGAGTAAAGCCCCATTGGGCATCTTATATGCCTCGAAAATAAACAACAATTTTTTTATGCTCTACCATTAACCTCAAAATTTCAATTACAGTTGCGCGCTTAGAATCTTTGCTTAGGGCCATAACCATGTGGGTGATTTGGATAGAGAGAAATGATGTTATTTTTAACAAGAGATTTGACATACCCATAAGGTTCTTTTCATTTGGACTATCTTGTTAAATTATGGCAAGGTTATTTGGGATAGATGTTTAAGTTTGATTGATAAGTTCCCCTATGAATCAAAAAGTTATTGAGTATTTTGAAAAGATATGGCGTAAAAACTAGGTAATTTGTTCTACACAAGGTAGGTACCTCTAATTGTATCATGGTGGACCTCATAGAGGCTTTATTACATGACGGTTGGGTTGAGGGTTGCATGCACTCCCCTTTGTGGGCCTTGTTTTTTCTCTTCAACTTGTTCATTTGTGCTAGAAAAAAAGGAAAAAAAAGTAGTGGACAATTAACTACTCTTCGTGTGTGTATGTTTTGTTTTTATGTTTCTCATACTTTTTGGTTTTCACTTGCAACATGTTTTTCTATGAAATCAAAATGTTCTCTTTATTGAATAATCAAAACTTTCTCTTTGAAAAATTTCAAAACTAAAATGTTGGATTCATGACACATGGGCATTTCAATTTGTTCCTTCTTAATATTTGATTGCAAATACAATTGGACATCATGCATTGAAATTTTGAAGCTAAAGACCCATATGTTGTTACAAAGAGTCATTTCAAGTACAATTCAATGTTCTATTTGTTCTAAATTACAAAAAATCAATGATGCAAGACTTAATAGCTAAACTTTTTGTATACATATATAGTTATCCCCTATTTTAAAAAATGCAACTATGACAATTTATAATTACATAAATCATAGGGAGGTTGGTAGTGGGTATGGAGAATAAATAACATGTAGATGTAGTTCATGTGAATGTATGCATATTTGTGGCTAGTGGGTTGTGGATGGGTGCAAAAAGAGAGGGAAAAAAATGATGATATATGAAGTTGGGAAGAGTGTGACCATAGAAAAGAATTGATCTTAACCCGTTGCTTTGTAATTCTTGTTAGCTTAATCATCAATGATCACATAGGTGTTCGTAGGGTGGTGGATGGAAAGTTTCATAGGCATGAAAAGTACCATGTGACCAAAGTGATTTCTAGTGCGCACATGGTCTATCACAACTACACTAAATAGGTCTCAATTAATGTTGGCAAGTTCTAGGAATTAGGCAAGTTAAGGTGTGGGTTAAAGGAAGCATTGTGACAAAGAGGATCATGATGACCATTGTTAGGAAAAGGAACAAGAGGATGGACAAAATAAGGTGAGGATCACAATGACCATTACTAGGAATAAGAATAAGATGACTAAAAGAAAATGATGATATTGACCATCATCATGAATAAGAGAAAGGGGATGATCATCATGAAGAAGAAGATCATAGTGAAAAATGAAAAAAACTTGGTAGAAGAAGGTGCATCATGCAAGGAAGACACAAGGATGTTTTTTCAAAAAACCACCAATGCAAGGAAGATGAAAAAATGTCATGTAAGAAAAACTAGAACTGAAGACCACAAGCATGAACACAAATAGAAACCCAAACGCTTTGCATGAAAAACAATTGAGCTCTAGGAAAAGCACGAAAAAGAAAATCTAAGCTCTAAATTCTAAAAGACTATCAACCTTTAAACTTTAAAATGGAACCAAAACATAATTAAAAAAACCTTGGCATGGTTCTAGATTCTAGCATATTTAAAAACTAAACCTTGGGTTTGGTTGTAGTTAAAATTCATATATGGAGTTGGGGGGATAATTTTAGTTATGGTTCTATAGCTTGGGTCTAATTTCAATTTAGATTCCAAAACTTATGGTGATTTCAATTAGTTTTCTTTGAATCATAACCATAACCAACCTTTTGGAATCGTGGAAGCAAGTACCCATGCAACAAATTGGTTGAATGTGTATGAAGGCAAATGGAAAAAAAATTCTTTGTTTTATGTCAAAGGGTGAGAGGTAGGCAATGAAAATGCTTGAAACCTAAACCAAAAGAAACAATTGAACCCTAGAAAAAAAAACTATACTTGAAACCGAAATTACAAAAGACAAGAGGAATAGAGTTTGCAAAGGCTCATTTTCTTTAGCCCTTCACTGTCACTTGCACAATCCATATCATATCTAAAGAAACTTGGTTCGAGTAGATGATCTTGCATAATCATGAGCCACAAAAAAATGGCACACTTTTTTTTAGTTCCAATGTCACATTTAGGGAAGGGAATGAATCTTTGTTGTATCAAGTGGAAACAAAAGTGGAATCCTCAAAGAGTGGCCCATATGGTTATTAGAGATATGATAAAACTTAGTGTAATTCAAACATTGACAATTGTGTGGGAGGTTATAAATTAGGTTTTAAGTTGATAACCAAAATAATATTTTATAGCAATCATGCTTGATTATGATTAGGTTTTTTTTTTGGTTCCTTGGGTTGTGGTGGAAGTGCGCATTTCCATATCTCACCTCCACATGCTTATATGCCTCATCAAATCCCCACCACAAGTTTGTTTGAAAATCAAACAATCATAAACCTTGACACCAATCCCCTACTTGCTCGCCCCTTTTCCCATATTTCCTTTGTTAGAACAATAATACATTTATAAAAAATGCACCATAGCATTCCTCATCACTCCAAGACAACCTTTGTTTCACTAGTGATATATTGTCCCCCAAAAAATTTAACTCAAAAATTTAACATTGAAGTGATTTTTTTCAATTTCAATAATAAAAAATGAGAATGTTTTTGTAAATAGTACCAAATTTCCATATGTAATTTTCATTATATAGACAAAAAAAGTATAAATATTTTTTATTTTTTTTGCAAGTCAAATGTGGTCTATAGCTAGATTTGGTTAAATCTTGTTTTGGATGATTGTTACTTTGGCTACATTAAAAAATTCCGACAAACAAAAAACATTGCACAAGTCTAATAACAAACATTATATAGGTCATAGGTGCATGCAAGGAATTGGGATCCCAAGTAGAAATTTTTTATTTACAAAATTTTGCCAATAAGAGAAATTAAAAATTAAAAAAAATTAAGTGATTTTGGAAGGTTTCAATTGCCAAAAGTGAAAAAGCAATAAAAATAAATTAGAAGATTTCTATATTTGGATTTCAATGTGTAGCCATAAACATAGAAGGTTGATTCAAAATTTATACTTCATATCTAATTTATGGTTGGATTTGGTTAAATATTTCTATGTATGATTGCCATTTTTTGTACATCTTATGGTGATTGGCATTTAAGCTACATAAAAGTATTCTTTAAAAAAAAAACATCAATCCAAGTTGGTGTAGACTAGTGTTGGGTTTTTTTAATTTTATGAACCTCTAGTTTTAGATTTTAAAAAAAAGAGTTCAAATTTTTGGTTCTTAGAGGTTCGATTCTTCAAAAAAATAATTATAGTTTTTAATTATAGTTTTAAAAAAAAGATTTGACTTTGGTTTTGGTTTCAAGTGACCTAGAATGGAATTAAATGTGAACTATTGATTAACCTATGGTTATTTAGTCTTTTTATTTTCTTGACAATTTCGTTTTAATTTGACACATAAATAAAACTAGGAACCTAATTCCAAATCTAGTTATTAAAGTTTCAACTTTTTCATTCTAGTTTGAATTTTGCAAGTTAAAATAAGAAGGTAAAAGTATACTAAAGTATCATAAATTCATTAGATTAGAGTCCCTTTTTGGAGTCCTTTTCTAGTGTATGAATATTTAAATGATATTGAAAATACTTTTTTTCCATTTCCAATTTCAAATCATGGTGCTATAAGACATAAAAAAAATTCAAAAGAAATTATTTAAAAAGAAATTATTTTAATTTAAAAAAAAATCTAAAATAATTACACTTTTTGGAGTTTTAAAAAATCCATAACATAATAAATTAAAATCACATTCCATTCATTCAATGGATCTTTAATTTCTTAAATATAATTCATGCAATTTCCCAAAGTTTCAAACACATAAAATTAACACATTGTAAAATAAAAGTCCATATCCACGAGTTTTGTAGGTGTGACAAAAAATATGGGCAAAATTTAAAAGTCCATTATTATTAGCTATTCACAATTTTGATTTGATTTTTTCATTTTTGAAAGGTTGATTATGATAACTTTAGATAAGAGAATCCCTTTTTAAAATTATTTTAATGGATTTGATTTAATTTATTTTCTTGTACCTAAAGATTACAAGAAAAACTGCCATTGTGACATCAACATAAGGTCACTATAATGTGCAAACACATAAGAATTGATGGTTCTAACCTATCAAATTGTGTAATCACCTAACACTATTGCGTATCACAAGAGGGAGATCCAAACCAATTAAACATTAGTTAATATGACCTAAAAACTAACATGCACAAACACACCACCTTCTTTTCTAGTTTTGAGGCCATCAAATTTGGCAAACCACAATTCTAAAATTCCTAGCACACTTTTGAAACCTTTAATTATGTCTAGAGGTTAGTTAAGGAACAAGAACACAATGAAAAAATAAATCCATGCACCATCCATCCATGGTGGTGTGCTCGTGGGTGTTGGTTCGCTTTGGCCACAAACACCATCACAAACATCAAATCTAGAGCCATAGTAAAATACAATATCATTAGGACCCTAGGACCTCAAAAAAGGTTATGGGTTTGAACTAATGTTGGGTGGTTTTCTGGTTTTTCAAAGAATTGTCAATTTAAGGTAGTTGACCTTTCAAAATTTATATGACTGGTTGATTATGATTTATATAAATTTCTTTTGCAAAAGACTGTTTGGTTTCGGTTCTTTAAAATTAAAGATTTGTAAGAAGCGTTTAATTCTTAGGGTTTAGGAGATTGGAAGGGCGGTTCTTTTGATTGGTTTTTTTGACATAAAACTTGTTGGTTAAACAAAATAGTTTTAAAGCAAAACCTTTGACTTGGCTACGTCTATTTAATTTTTAGATTGATGGTGTGATTGTTTAATCCAAGTTTTTGAAAAAAATTGGTTGATTACAATCTATGTTTTTAAGTAAAGCACCTAATTGGTTGCATTGTTCTAGTTATTATATAAGCCAAATCCTATTATTTTAATTGTGAGCCATTGCTTCTAATATGATTTTTTAATAATGTGCACCAACAATATAGAGGCTTTTGAAATTAACCAAGTTTCTAGTTTTTTTAAAGTTAAAAGAAACAACACAATGTTCTTTGTTTTTATTTTCAATAAGGCATTAAAACTACAGATGCTTTTAAAATCAAATGTGGACAATAATATCAAGAATAACTTAGATGCATTTTCATTCAACCAAGATACTTTTATTAAAAATCTATAATCCAAAATACAAAGTAGCTATGAAGAGAAACCTCAATGATTCACATCAAAATTGTGGCATCTTGTGTGCAAGACTAGAATCTTAATGCAAATTGTTTCATTGTGACAAACAGTGCATCTCATGACTTGATTTGCCTCAAATTACTAAATTGGTTATTGTTGACTTTGAAAAAGACCCTCGTGTAAAAAGTCCTATGGTGAGGCCTCCAAACCTTTGCTTGCTTCTTTAAGTTTTTTAACAACACCTCTTGCACTAAAAGGTCATTAGTGGCAACATTAGATGGGGCCTCTTGCTTTTGTTTGTTCACAATGTTGTAATTGCTACACCTTGCCACACACCCAACATCAACGCAAAGGCCATTATGTTCAGCTTCCACATTAATGAAAATATTTGGAGTTGAAAATTTCATGATAGCTGTAGCAAAGAAATTGAGGGGGGAGAATAATGAGAATGAATCATGAGTAGTGATGCTTTGAAAGGGTTGACAAATGACGAATGTGTGGGTGATGGCAATGGAAGCAAATTGTAAAGCACTTGTACTTGCACAACATGCTTTGAGCTTGTTAACAAAACTTCAGAAGAAAAAACACACAATATGTTGAAAGGGGTTTTTATTTTCTCACTTTCATCTGATGCCTTTAATGTACCACCATTGCCATACTTGAATAAAACATGAGTAAATGGATAAATATGTAGGGAAAAGCAATTCCTCTCGTTCCAAGGTTGCATTCAAGGAGTTAAAGAAAAATTGTAGCATCGAATGTTGAATGTTGAATGAACTTGCTTTCTCCATCACAAGAAATAGGAAACCTAAAACCAAAAACTCAAGAACCTTAGACAAAAACACAAAACTAGATTAGGTGTTTTTGAAAGAACCTTAGAAAAAACTAGGTGAATTTCATGTTTTGCAACAATCAAATTTCTTTGAAAAAACCTTTGATAAAATGTAAGTACTTTTCATATTTTTCAAAGTCAAGTTTCTTTGAAAAAACCTTGGAAAAAATGCAAGCGGTTATCATATTTGGCAAAGTCGGGTTTCTTTGCCAAAAAAATTGGAAAAAGTCATGGTGGTTTTCAAACTTGTTGTACATCAAGTTTTTCATAAAGAACCTTAGGCATTTTTGGGTGTGAGAGAGAAATCAAGGTTAGAGTTTAGAAAAGTGAGGTTGCCAATTCGAAACAAGAGGTAAGTATTAGGGTTTCCAAAAATTGCCAGGTTGGAGGTGGGGGCAAGGGTTTGGCAAAATGGCAACTTTTGGATATATGCCTATATACCCGGTCTAAAAACCTGCAAATTACTACGCCAAATCAAAAAACCACCCAACTCTGCTTTAAAGTTCAACACCACTAGTTAGTGTAGTGTGAAGAAGGTAAAATCCTTGATGGCCCTATGCCATTGAGCTTGACTGGGGGTGCTAATAGCTGGTTGGTTGGGTCTACTGGTGTGCTTAAAAAAGAAGAAGCAAACATTAATAGACCTCAGGAACTCCAACCCTATCTCTCTCCTCTCTTCATTTGCTACATGCAAAACCCTTAAAGAAATCTCATTTGACATTTCAATTACACAAGTGACATGGCTGCTGCATGTGAAGCTGACATTGTTGATTGGCTACTTCCACCCACACACCCACTCACACAAAAACAAACAAAAGAAAGAATTCCAAAACACAAAACAATATCATCATCACTACACATGTTGCAGTTATTATTTCAAACTGATAATCACAACAGCTGATCATCATGAGCCACACTGACATTATATTATATCATGTTCAGCCAGTATCTTCTACAATATTATCCAAATTCCACTAGTGTGTTAATTAGCTCCACAAACAAATAGACAAACTGCGGTATTAGCTTCTCATGGAATGTCAGCTTCAAGCAGATAGATGGCCTCACAACACACCAGACCTTCTACCATTAAATTTTTTTTGGCACTAAAATGCCACTAACTACACTAAGTGGTGACTTGAGGAATGAAAATCCGAGGAAGAAAAAAAATAGTTAACTTAGAGGTTGTCACAACCCGAGGATGAAAAAAAAAAGGTTAACTTAGTTAACTATTGTAGTTAACTATTATAGTGGAAGAAGTTTGAAGAATTTCTGCTGCTACCACTAAAAATTTTTGGCACTAAAACGCCATTAACTACACTAAGTGGTAGTTAACTTAGAGGTTGTCACAACCTGAGGATGAAAAAAAAAGTTAACTTAAAGGTTGTCACAACCCGAGGATGAAAAAAAATAGTTAACTTAGAGATTGTCACAACCCGAATATGAAAAAAAAGAGTTAAAGTAGTTAACTTTGTAGTGGTAGAAGGTCTGCAACACACTCTCCCCAGTTTTTGATGACCAGCATTCTATCATCATTTACAATCAGCGGGCATCACGGAAGACGTAATGCGCACAGAGTGTGGGCAGCTGCAGCAGCCACCTCTGTGCTGGTGACAGTGATACCAATGATACCGCGGTTTGCTGCAACTTGTTGCCGCCAAGCAACCTACTTCACTTAACTCAGGCAATTTCTGACAGTATCTGTGCACTCAGTCTTCTTGTTTCCTTGCAGAGACTATGCTTAACTTACTCTGGTTCAGATGCAACTTGCTGCTTGAATGAGGAGTGCCTAAATAGTATGTACTTTTAGTGCTGGATACACTTGAGAACCAGGTAGGTTTTTATTGTGTAGTGTAAAAGCCCTAGGATGGGGGCATTCTCAAAATAAGGGGCCTAGGATGAGGTGATAGCCAAGTCCAGCACCGTATTTTGGGAATGGGGTTTACCTATTGTAAAGCACAAGGCAAAATTTATCATGAACCAAACCTGCTTAGGTAGATTGCGAGGTATAGGAGTGGGAGGGATATAATGTGCCCTCCAAACACACTTCAGATTTTTCTCTGAGTGCTTTACACACACATTTACATGTCTACTATTGGTAGGGTTTAGGACCTAGGGAGATGGTTTTGGCTTGTTGGGGAATAGCATGGGGTTCTCATTGGAGTGAGGTCATAGTTGATTGATTGTTACGTGACCAGGGGTTCTGGTTCTTCAAAAAGTTCAGTTCAGAATCAAAGAACCACTGGTACGGGTTTTTTGTGAGGAAAAATCAGAATTACAGAATCACTGGTTCTGGTTATTTCAGAAACATGAAAGAACTGGCAGTTTTCATGAAAGAACCAGCCAAGAATCGATGATTAGAAACGTGATTTTTTTTAAATTTCATTTTTTGGGGAGAACTCAGGATCTATACCGAAGCTGATTTTTCCTTTTTTTTCCTCCCCCACTCTCCCTTGGTAAGTGGGTATATACACCGGTTGATAGTTGGCAGGTATCTGTAGCAGATTCTAATAACCTTGATCCCGACATGTGCCAGGATATTCCTAAAGTAGCCTGCACACTCTCCAAACTAGCATAGTTGGTTTAGGGGCAGATCTGTTGAAGAAAACAAGTGAATACTGATAATACTGCTGCTGACAGAACCCATGTCTGCAGAAGACTTCAAGCTTAATCAGGTGCTTTCAGCTTGTCAAGTGAGGAGGAGGAGGAGGAGGAGGAGGAGGAGGGCCCATGCATATAGCTCGAGAAAAGCAAAGCAGTCCAACAATAATGTATTGGGTGGACGGAGGGAGTTGGGGAGTGCATAACTTGCTTTGGAAATTTTCTCCTACCAGATTGATTTTGGTGCTTTTTAAAAATCTGTAATTTGTCACCCAACTGATCATTTAGGCCGACTCAAAGGAAAATTCCGTAAACTGTTACAAATGATCATGTACACAACTACGACTTTAATTACAAAAGGTCTTCTCAAGGATGTGAGGATGTGAGGAAGATTCACCACAAAAGCCTTGGCCCTCTATGTTGTAATAGGTTATGGACAGGGTATTTCCAATGTTGGCCGAGTTCATGTTTGTAAGAACTGAACTAGAAAACCAGACATGGAATTGGGTTCCTGGTCCTGTTCCTGTGTGCAACAACTGGAACTTTGGTGGTGACAAGGGAATAATTAACATTGTTTGTTGGATGTGCTAACCAACAATGAGGCCCAAATAAGGGGTGCGGTGAAGATGCTCTAATAGCAATGAGAGGTGGTTGATTGCCTTGAGTTGTTTCTAAAACTACCTCAAATGATGTGTTGTCAAGTTTGGGATTACAAGCATCAACGACAAAGGTTGCATATGCCATTCGGTCATGTACCATGTAAGTAATCCTCTCCAGGCTAAGCCAAGTCGCAAAGAGCTATGAGACTAACGGGTAGGGTTAAAGCTGAGTGGCAAGGAGTGTTGAACTTGTTTAACCAAAGACTACCACTTGACAATTTCTACGGAACTGAGACTGCAAATCCCAATGGTAATCTTCATATCATCTAGATGAATTCCCCAAATAATTTACATATACATGGAGTTTGTCATTCCCTTGAACCGAGGTAATCATGGAAAATCACTATAATGGAAGAATTTAAGGACTCAAACATATTTTCTCAACTAGTAAAGAAAAACATATAGTTCTTGTCAAAGGTTTGCCCCATTGTCATACACTACACATTGCCTTCAACTAGGAGTGTGTTCATTATGCAAAAAAACACAAAAAGGTTTTTCATCATGATACTCGTGTATGTGGGACATTATGTCACCACACATTCATTAAATTTTCTGCCAATACCACAATGAATTCCAAGTATTGGAAAGGTCTTGTCCCCATTTTATTATTATACCCCTTTAAAACCATATAAGAATTGATGAAGCTACAAGTGGGATTTGTACTTGTAGAAATCAAAACCATTTGAAGTTTGAAATGGATAATCCTGTCTTTGTACCTTGCAATAATACAAAACTTTAATCCTCGGATGAAGAAAGGGGTTTGTTGTTATGGACAACAAGTCTACATCAATGTATTGTCCCTTGTCAACATGCATGCCATGTGTTTATCACAATGTATTATGATACCCAAGTTTTTTTTTTTCCTTGGTCAAATTCTGCAACTTTCCTCTTGAATTCAGTTGCCATTTCTTCTCCACATGCATCATCACAATATCAGAAGTGTCAAGCTCATAATACAAATCCTGAAAATACATTAGCATGATTTCAATTTCCTAATATAATGACAATCTTTAATAATCTAATTCTACAATCATAGTCTTCACTACTTAATTTGGTAAGCCATTTGGTTGGTTTCAACCATCCTTGCCCATACACATACCAATTTTGAAACTCTTAGAGTGTAATATTGCAAGTTAAAACCCAAATGTTCACTTTAGATTTTATGAATCTACTCTTTATGTATTTATTATTACTGTAATCATTCCTTATAACCCCATGTCATCATCATGTCATCCATAGAAGCAAGTTATTAAGATTGATCATCCTTTGATAATGTATGGGGGCCGACCATGTGTGCCATTTTTTATATCATATGATTTAATGAAATATTGCTGAAATCAATTAATTCTTTGAGGCTATATGAAAATACTCCAAATCACCTAGGGTAAAACTTGTTCCAAAATTATTCCAGATGGGTTTTCAATTGTAAAGCAGAAGGCAAAATTTATCATGAATCAAACCTAAGTAGATTGTGAGGGTTAGGAATGCGAGGGGTATTATGCCTACTCCTCAATAGTGGGAGGAAAATTATGGCTACTTATAGGTGTAAGAACCTTCTCACTATCAAGGAGTAGGCATAATATCCCTCCCATTTTCTAGGAGGGAAATTGATAGATATAAGGCGCCCTTCAAATATACTACAGATTTTCTCCAATTGCTTTACAAATAAGGGGTGATTAAGGCAATAAAAAGAATGTGATTGAAATTCTCCAATGGTTGAATACAACTTCTTTGAGCCAATTTCCATACAAACAACTCAAAACGATTTGGTTCTTTCACTCATAACAAATGAGCAATTAACTCATAACATAGTAAGGGAAATCACCCAAGGTGTCATCAATGGCATGCCTCATGATAGATCATTGGGTAGGCATAGAATGACCTCTGATTGGTAGTGGGCCTCTCAAGTTCTCTTCTTTGTTTGTTTGTTTGTTTGTTTGTTTGTGAAAGGACATGTAAAGTTCAGTATGTTCTGAATACAGTTCCAACAACTAAAGTATTGCTGAGACTGACTGCTTCTAAAAGACAAAATTCAGAAATCCATCAGTTGCTTTGTTTGCTTGCTCTTCCCTTCATAATAGACTGGATGTTATGGGTATGTTGTATGATCGGTATTAATTAGTTGGGGGGGGTTAGAGAAGACTTTTCTTTTCTTTGGGTAATGGGCCTCTTTGATTGGTCCAACCCAAAAAAAAACCCACTAAAATGGAACCCGTTCACATGGCCTAGCCATGGAAATGTGATGAGCAAACTTATGCTGCTCTCAAAATAGCCATCATGTAGTCTTCTCTTTTTGGTTAGCTACGATATATAGTTTACAATAAGAGGACTATGGCTAAAACATATGCTATTGAGAACTTATTGGGAACTTCAAGAACAAATTGAAAACACAATAAATAATCATTGGACACTTGGTGAGAATTGAAGGAATCATTTGGTAAACATTTGGGATCACCAAATTCCCAAAGAAATTCCCATTCCTCTCTCTCCGCTCCCCACCCACCCACCCACCCACCCACCCACCCATCCACCCACCAAAAGGAACAAAATTGGGCTCTTAGGTGCTTGTTGTCTCACCTGATTGGTTGGGAAGGATTTTTATTCTCAATTGTGCTGGTCAACATGTGAGTGTGGCCTAGGCTTATAATATATCAGGGGGATGAATTGTGGAGAGATAGTTACATATAAAAAACCACTTTTGAAGCCTATGTTGCAGAGAAGAACCCTCCTGAAGCTTTGGACTACAGATTCTTTCCTTTGAGAATGTCCAGAGTGTGAATAATAATATTATATTGTGATGGGCCAATCAAAGAGGATGTCCTTTGTTCATTATCGCACTCTTGTAACCTATATAGGTAGGCCAAATGGGAAAAAGTATAGATCTATTGTGTTTTGAGAGCATCCCAAGTGTGAATAATTTTTTAGGTGATGGGTGAATCAAAGATATTGCCATGTATATACGGTCAAATCTGAACCAAATTTTGATCCCAAATATTCTCAACATTAGACAAGCTGAAAGAAATCACATTGTGTGGGCTACAAATACTCTTCTTGTTCAATCAGTTGGGAACAGGCAAAACTTATGTCGACCTGACACTTCTTGTTAGGAGGTGTTTAATGTCTTCCCTTTGGAGTTGTTCATAGGAGGTATTTAGCGTTTCCCCTTTGGAGTTGTTCGGAGAACTTTAGTCGCTTGGATTGAGACAAGCAATCATCAACTTGGCCTCAAATGCACCAGGCATTATGTCACTAACTTATCTATTTGTTCTCACTAATTTCCAACCTCTTGGAAAAGAAAATTGCAGAACTTATTTGTTTTGTTTGTTCTAACCTCTCCAAACAATCGAGAGATTGTTTGACTTGTCGTATTTAAAAGAAGAAGTATGAAAATTCAAGTATATTTCAATGCAAGAAATATAATCTTTCCAAAAAAAATCCTCTAAAAAGAAACCAAAACCCTTCAAGATATCATAACCCTATAACTAATCACAAGTTTCAACAGAAGCCAAGATATCATCTTTCAAAAATCCTCATATAAAAATAGACCTACTACCTAAGGTCCAAAATCCCATAAGCTACTACTATACTCTATGATGAATGTAAAGACAACATCCTTGCCTTGGTAGGCAAAGGCCAACAAAAGCACAGAAGTGGGCCTGAATTGGGAATCCCTCACATGTCTTGTGTGTGCATATATCAGGAAGTTCTGATTTTATTCACTGGAAGTGAGGACAATGGGGACAGACCATGTCTGTTGCTCAAGGAACCACAACCACAGTTCCACTGACTGCAATATATGGAGGCAGTGAAATCAAGTGTTGGACACACACACACACACACACACATGAGCAACAACACTCCAAACACATGGGGCCAAGCCAATTTGATTCCTATATGAGAGAACATCCCAATTTGGGTTTTTTTTTGGGAGGTGAGCTGATTTGAATGAAACCAGGGTTCACCTGAAAAGTTGCAAAGTTCCTTAGAATTGTGAATCTGGGCAAATTGTAGGCAGCTTTTCCAGTCCTTTTTCAGTCTTTTTTTCAGTTACCTGAAAATGAATGAATGCTAGTGGAATAATGCCCCAATCCCCCCTGAACCTACACCCCATACTGGTGGGTGGTAGATTGCCTATTTAGAGTAGATTGCCAGAAATTATGATTTTGTCAGGCGTTTTGTGTCCGGCACTTTGTTGTTGTTGTTGTGGAGGCAGCATCCACTAGTGGTTGCCTTGAAACGGTAGCTGAAGAATCAAAGACACACACAATAAAGAGGCACACAGAGGGTGAAGTGTAAACTCCAGCATTCAAGGCTTGTTCATCACTAGGCTACTGCCCACTGCCTCTACGTGCCTGCCTGTCTTCATAACTGAGACTCCGCGTTTAGTGTGCAGCATCTGCGCCAGCTGCAAGAAAGAATCTCCAGCCGTGTGCCAGCCAGTGCAACAACACCCACAGCAGAAGAAGAAGAAGAAGAAGTAGTAGTAGTAGTAGTAGTTGTAGAGGAATTATGGCTACTTCCACCACCTCTCAGTACCATTTTGCAATAGTGCCACAACTCTTGCTGCTTGCACTTGCAGCTGCATTGCTTTTCGCGGGATCAGTTCAATGCGGAGGTTACACAGGAACTAGCTGGGGATCCGCACATGCAACTTTCTATGGTGGCGCTGATGCATCCGGAACTCAAGATACAAAGATCTAATACAACCCACCATGTAGATGTGTTCTTCTTCTTTTCAGCTGCAGAACTTCTTCGCCATTTTGATTGAAATTCTGGAACCAGAGCATGCAGAGTGGGGGTTTCTTATTTTTCCAAAGGCCGGCTGAGCAGGAGCTGGAGGTTCTGACTTTACAGTATGTGCGTATATGTGTGTGTGCATGGGTCTGGATTTGCAGGTGGAGCTTGTGGGTATCGCAACACCTACAGCACAGGCTACGGTGTGGACACTGCGGCGCTCAGTTGCTCTCTTCAACAGTGGTCTCAGCTGTGGAGCTTGCTATCAGCTCATTTGCGTGGATTCCCCTTGGTGCCTAGGAGGAAATCCTGGAGGGATTACAGTTACAGGTACTACTTAGTCTCAGTAATGTATACTTCGATGGAACAATAGATCTGCCAAATCTGATCAATCTCTTGAGCAAACTTTTCATATTCATGCCTACATTGGACTCTTCATCTGAGCACTGAACTAATTTTGTCTACGACTTTTTGTTTTGTTTTTGGAGCCACAAACTTCTGTCCCAACGGTTCTAATGGAGGCTTGTGTAACCCTCCCCTGGCGCACTTTGACCTTGCGGAGCCCATGTTTTTGCGACTTGCACAGCAGCAGGGAGGAGTCGTACCTGTGAGCTACAGAAGGTCCGTTCCACTAGAAACTTTGCATTATTCATCAATATTAATATAATGCAGCTCCACCCATGCTAATTACGTGGTCATGTAACAGTATTTCTCACACCCAAGATGAGTTCTTTACTTGTTCCCAACCTCACCCATAAAACTGAAACTAGGATTGCAAAAGGTGGGAGATTACTAATAGCAACTCGCCTAGACCAATCAGACCATCTAGCCAATCAACAGCAGATGAACATTAAGCTTTGTTGTTGTGCCTTTTGCCAACCTGAGCATGCTGGGCCAAACTGGCATGTTTTGGCTTTTCTTCATTCAAAATTTGCTATAGAGTGCACCAGTGGAGTTGTCGCTCCAAGTTCTCAGTGGGTTTTTTTTTTCCTTGGATGGATTTGCAGAGTAGCCTGCAACAAATCTGGGGGAATACGCTTCACCATCAACGGAAACCCCTTCTTCATGCTAGTTCTCATCACCAACGTAGGAGGCACAAGAGACATCCAGCAAGTGTCCGTCAAAGGAGCTTACACAGGAAGCTGGCACCCATTGAGCAGGAACTGGGGTTAGAACTGGCAGTACAGCGGCATGAACCTGCAGTCACAGCCACTGTTGTTCAGCGTCACCACTAGCGACGGCGAGACAGTGATTTCCAACGATGTAGCACCAGCGTACTGGCAACTAGGATCTACATACGAGGGAGCCCAATTCCCTGAATGAGGAAAATCACCCCCTTACAAATGTCGTTCCGTTATGGAGTATATATAACAATTCTCAAACCAGCAGCAATTAAGCGATGACAGTAACATAACTACTTTCGCATCGATTTGGCACTTGTTTTGCAATGGAGTGGAGCCCAGTGCAACCACATTGAATTTGTTGCTCTTGTTTAGTGGTTGTCCTGCTATTCTGGAAGCAGCAACAGCACCGTACAAGTAGCATCACCCATTGCATGAGAAAGGAGCATGTATGTATTATAGAAACTAGTGCGTAACCCGTGGCTACGCCACTCCAGCCACCCCGAACGCTCTGTTAAACTCTACTATTTGCACGATCATGTTACAACACCTCTGTGTAAACAACATTGCGAGTGTACACACCAGCAGGTGCATCTTCATGAACATCCTCCCACCACCCATCTGTAACCAGCAGTTTCACCCCCTCGGGGCACTTAATGCGCGACATGGCCACATACAACTCGCCATGTGTAAATACAGGCTTGGGCAGAAAAATGCGGACCATCTTCAATGTCTGCCTTTGCGCCTTATTGATGGTCATGGCAAATGTAGGGCGCACAGGGAACTAGCGACGGCGCAAAGTGAAAGGCATTCGTTCTGTGTCTAAAGGTGTGATGCTTAGCCATGGAATGAACACTCATTGACCCTTTGCAGGACCTGTTGCCACCTCTGCTTCAATGACATGCTGCATGAGTTGAATGACAATGAGCTTGGTACCATTAGCGAGGCTGTTGGTCATGTTGCGTAATAATATGATGGGACAACCCTCTTGCAAGTGTAGTTCATGGGGTGGTATGCCTGAAAAACTGAGTGTGTTCAAAAACTCAGTGGGGTAAATGCCATGTTGCTCCCCATGCATCACAGAATCCGCGTTGTAATACACGCGGTGTTGTGCGGGCGAGCCATCGTGCTTTGTGAATGCATATTTATCATTGATGAGTTTATTAAGTGCATCCACATCTTCGTTCAAAGGTGTAAGAATTGCACGCTCAATGATGTATGCAGATCTTGCAGCATACTCAACAATAGATGATAGAACGCCATACACTTCTTTAATCAAATCTGCCACAGTAGGGCCATTGCAACACATGTCATGAAGAATAAGAATGAAATCTTCACCAACAGAGGGATATATGTGCTCTGCGCCCTCCCCCCACACGTTGCAAGTAATCAGCAAATGCTTGCTACCGTGTGGCATCTACATGTGCATGCGCCCCACCTTAAGCCAACAACCTCTGCACACGCATGTTGGTGTGCAGCTTGAATACATGCACATGTTGCCATATGCTGGAATGGTTCAAAGCTGCAGTGACGACATCTCCCCTAGTGCCGCGAGGCACAACATGCAAAATTTGCCGAAAATCGTTGCCAAACACCACAACCAAGCCGCTAAAGGGTAAGAACTTGAATGTTGGGTTAATGACAGCCATGATGTCTTGCAAAAACCTGTTGACAGCTTCAAAAACATGCCTATGCATCATGACAGCCTCATCCCACACAATGAGTGCAGCCGCTTGCAAAAGTGCTGTTAGCTCAGAGTCCCTACTGATGTAGCATGTGAACGTGTTGTTGAGGCCTTGCACAGGGATCTTGAAACGTGAGTGTGCAGTGCGGCCTCTATCCAGTAGCAATACAACAATGCCAGACGATGCCATAACAATAGCGACCCGACCCTATGTGCGCACGGTGCTCAACAAGCAGCTATAGAGAAAGGTTTTGCTAGTGCCGCCAAAGCCATCAACAAAAAATGCACGGTGGTCGATAGCGGCCATGACACTATCATAGATAGCCCGTTGCTCAGGGTTAAGTTGCAGCACGCGCTCATCTCGCATGGCTGCTTGCGTTGCCACGTCATACTTGACAATTTCGTCTGCTACCACAGCATTGGCAGGTTGGGCCGTAGGCGTCGGCAAGCTAAATGCTGCCAAGCCTTGGCTGCTGTTGAGGTGTGCCAATTGTAGCGCCAACTCCCGCAGCACCATGTCCCGGATGGTAGCATCGAGTTGTCGCACTGGCTCGCCCTACACATTATAGGAGCACACACACGACATAGTGAGCATTGAGCGCCGCACAACATGCAAACCATGACCATGCAAAGCCGCAAGGCAGGTTGACATGCAGAGCCATACACGAGTAGAGCTAAGCACCAACCTGGTGTGCTTGATACAAGAAGTCTTTTGCCATGTCCTCCTTGAAGCGCTCCTAAAGAGCCAATGGGTTTGCAACAACATTGAACACCAGTAAGGCAACAAACAATGCCCTGAGGCATGAGGCACTAGCCATGCTTACAGCCTCCTCTATGTACTGGGCCCATTCAGCATCATCCTGCAAGAAACCACGCTGTTGACATGCTTATTTGAAAGATGTGTGCTGTGTGGGATGTTGTAAGTGCATGTTGGTGCACGTGAGGTCCTCAAAAGACGTAGCCCCAGGCACGTGATGGAGTAAAAGATGCAATAAGTACCTCTCCCCCTCGGAGGTTGCATAAAGTACATGTGGCCGATAAGCAACAGACCTACCGTCTATGTGTGGAATGCCCATTGTTTTTCCTTCTTTTTCCATGTGGCAATGCGTGGAAAGTCATGGTAAAGCATGTTGAGAGCTAAACGCAATGGTGTAGATGGATTGAGATGCTCCCGTGTTGTTTTGTTAAATGCAAACCATGTAGTCAGAGTTGTGTGAGGGTTCCGGTTAAATACGGCCGCAGCATCAGTGCTCTCTTGAAACAGGATGGTCTAATGCCCTTTCAAGTGCACAACAAGTCGAACGACATTAAGGTGCTCCTTGTGTAGATCAAAGCCATACAGATGGTGGCTGGCCTCAGAAGCCGACACATACCAGCCATCTTGGTAGATCTTGATCTCATCCCGCATGCGTGGCTAAGCAGGCGAAACGCCATCAGGTGCAGCACTGTCCACCAGGCCAACGTCCACCTATGCACGGTCGTGGCCCTTGTAGATGTACTTGTAGAGGTATTTCACAACCGCGACGGAGGTGTAAACCTCCACGTTGATGTGGCAGTTGAAGAACAGGGACATGTATGGGTTGTAGGGCACCACCCAACGGTCGTTAAAGGCAAACCCACCCCTGCAGCAACAACAGCCAAACAGTAGTTGTTACGTGAGCGATGCCACAGGTTAATAAACGCAAGCACGGCAACATAGTCGTGCATGTTGTTAGTCCAAATGCATGGTCCTACTGCCTACACACTTACCGCTCAAATGTGCGGCCATCCTCCCGGCGGTGGTATGTTGGGTAGGAGCCGGTGGTGTCGGTTGTGTACTCTGTGAAGGCCTTAGGGTAGCCTTTTGAACAAACGTCGTTAGCCATGCAAGTGCAATGTGGGTTGATGGTGCCACAGGGGCCATGTAGCATGCAACTTGTAACGACCTCAAAAAGAGTGGGGTGTGCATCCTTATCAGGCAACTTTGAAGACACCATGCGGTCGTACTCATCAGGCCCTCGTGGTTTATGATCAGAATGCAGAATGAACAGAATGTGTGCATGGGGTAAGCCTCTCTTCTGCCACTCAATGACATGAATGTTAGCCACCACCTTGCCAAAAATGCCCTTATTCAAAAGCTTGTCCAACAAGTGCTGTAATTTGCCAATAAATGCGTGTGACCAAATCAGGGCGGTCATTGGTGATCTCGCTGGGCTTCAACGCGTTAACAATCTCTTCCCACTTGGGGTTGCAGGTCATGGTGATGAACAAATCAGGCTTGCCATATTGGCGGATAATGGCCATGGAATCTTGGTACAACTGAGCCATGTGTTGGTGTCCACCAATGAATGAGGATGGCAATACAATGAGCCTGCCCAGGTTCTCGATGTTGGCGTCGTTATTAGCAACAACATCAGCCACGCCACCATAAATTGTAGCACGCAAAGGGCCCTAGTTATTGCGTATGTAAAACAGCTGTTGTGATTCCACTTTGCTATATTGGTCAACACCCCACTCTTGATACAAATGTTTGCCATACACAAAGAGGGCGTGCGATGCCGGGTTCTTATCGTGCATGTGATAGCAAGCCCACTCCTGTGCAATGATTTTTTTACGTTGTGCAGGTTGTGCTGGCCCTGCATCTACTGCAACATGTTGAACTTCACCTTCCTCCTCGTTGCCATCATCCTGTGCAGGTTGTGCTGGCTCTGCATCTATTGCAACATGCCTAACATCACCTTCCTCCTCGCCGCCAACAGCCCACCGGCGAACAGGGGTAACAACAGCATGGGGCATGCCTGGCTGCCAACTGGGCTCACCATGAGGATGGAACAACACAAAGTGGAGTGGATTGTAAGCAAGGTGCAGGTCATTGATCCTCCATAGCCCGCCGCCACGTGCACGCACTCTGATGTCCCTGCTTGTAACCGGCTCGTCACCGCCACTTGCGTAGGAGCAACAACATTTATGTTAATGAATGAGGAACATTGCATCAAATGAACAATGGGAACAAACAAACGGCACAATAGTACACATTACTGAAGAACTTCACTTGGCAGCAGCCCAGCCACTTCAGGGGCGGTAGGAGCATTATAGCGGCGCTTGTCAACATTGCCGTTGACCCTGATGACAACTTCCCATTGAGGCAAGTCGTGTGTGGGCATGTCCATGACTTGTTTGAAACGTTGCACAAATGTGTTGTGATCATGCAACATCTGCTGTAGCCCCGCCAAAGTTGGCTGATGCAAAGCAACGCCTGTAACACCCAAAGCTGCAAGGCGTGCTGTGACTTGTGCATCCATGGAATCAATGATGTATAGTTGGGCGAATTTTGTCACATCATGCTCAGCGGGCTGCAAAGGCCTGAGCAAGTAATGCACAGCCCTTTTGATGGCAATCATGTTGATCCCTTGTTCCGGGGAATGGATGTGCAGGCCCGTTGAGGCCATCTGCAATGCAGAGTTGTATACATGAATGTTCTGCCTGAAATCCTTAGTGGCAAGTGGCAAAGGCTGGAGGTGGCAAAAGCTGGCGCTCACTGGGCACACTGGTGAGTAAATCTCTGAATGGTTGAGGTGCAAAGGTGGGGAAAGCATTGCTCAACCCAGACATCTTGCCACCGCCGCAACACAATGTGATGCGCTTTTTCTCATGCTCAAAGCAGAGTGCATTGCAGTGTGTGCACCTATGTGACATGGCACCCAATGAGTGTACCACCAACCCCTCCACCTCATCCACAATGTGTAGGGCTTGCTTCCCAGCTCGCTGGGCGCGAGCCCCTCGCCTGGCTACTTATCACTGGTCACTAGGCTGGGCTGCCTTGGCAGCACGCGTGGCAGAGGCATCTCGTTCCCTGACTGCTTGTTGTTGTTCAGCAGGCTAGGCTACCTTAGTAGCACACATAGCAAAGGCATCGCATTTCCTCACTGCCTGCTACTGTTCAGTAGGTTGGGCTACCTTGGCAGCACGCATGGCAGAGGCATCGCGTTTCCTCACTACTTGTTGTGTTCAGCAGGTTGGGCTGCCCTGGCAGCACGCCTGGCAAAGGCATCCCGTTCCCTGACTCCCTGCTGATGTTCAGCCCTCTACATTATACACAAAGTCCGGGAACCGTGACACACCTAAGCCGCACCCATTATGTGTGTGAAGCTCCACCCGACAACCCCCTCCTCCTCCTCCTCCTTGCCTCTTGCATTGCTGCAACCCACATCAATTCTTTTTCTCTTTGCTTCCTTCCTTCCTTCTTTCCTTATTGCATTGCCACAACCAACAACATCAATTCTTCTTGACAATCCATTACCAGATGTCTGGTTCTTAACCCACTTCTTATAACAGATTTGATTTTCTGATTCTTGAACAAGTTTTACAGATTGAAGGTTGGGTTCTTTTTCTTTTTTTCATTTTTTTTTCCTTGGGTTGAAATCAATTCTTTACATTGTTCTTTTCTCTGATTTTGTGGGATTTTTTTTTTGTTATGTAGAAAACAAACCCAGTGGTGGTGAAATCCCCTCAGAAAGATAAAGAAAAAGAAGAAACTCACTTTGTGCAAAACCCTAAGTTCAACGTAGCTACGGAAAAGCTGCAAGGTCCTCTACGGTAGATCTTTGTCGAGTTTCTGGAGCGCTCTTGCACTGTTGAATTCTCGAGTTTCCTGTTGTAAGAGGAACTCGGAAGGCGATTGAAGGTTGGGTTCTTTTTCTTTTTGGGTTTCACTTTTAGGGTTTCCAATGGATGATACCTGGGAAGAACGTTCGTTCGTTCATTCATTCATCAAAGACAGACAGACAGATAGACACCACTGTTGCTTTCATATATAAGATACTAAAGGGTGCATTCAAAAAATAATCAGCTAGTTTGCACCCTAAATAAGGATTTGTGTGACTACTTAATTTGGAACATTTAAAAGATATATTAGAAATATTTTATTTGTAAATAATTTTTTTGAAGAAAAATCCTTTTGACCCAATATATGTTGCATTACATTATTATATAAAAATCTCTATATATATATATATGTGTGTGTGTGTGTGTGCTTTATGAATTTCCTCAAAGTTATGTCATTTTCAAATCTTTTTAAATTCATTTAAGAGTCCATTATGTAATAAAAACATTGATTATAATTTGTAATGAGTGCTTTTGAATATTTTATCTTCATTGGGATCATTCTAAATTATTCCACATGTTTCCATATTATATTAAAAATCAAATCAATTAAATACATTAAGAAGTTTACAATATTAATATTATTTTTCACACTAAAACATGGAAAACCAAGCATCAGATACTCTTGTTATGCCTCATTTATTTGTGAATGTAGCTCAGAAGGTTTGGAGAAACCTTCCAACCTTCAAATTGTTTATAAATGATTAAAGTCTAACTATGGATTACATCAATCATCTCAAGCATGATACCAATGCAATGTCATGACATGTACTTACTTTCAAAAAGTTTTCAAAGAATTACATCAAATCCCAACATTTGTGTCAAACATACACTAATTGAAAAATTAAATTATCCTTTTTATTTATGTTGATGATGGGATAATCATAGGCCATAAACTTCACCTTATACATGATCTTATTACTAGACATTAAAGGAAGCAATCAAATCATTAATGAAGGTGATTTACATTTTGTTCTTGGTAATGAAATCTCCCACAATCGCAAGGAAAGGTTGAATCTTGTTAACAAAACCAAATACTTTTGTTTTGCCTCATGTCAAACTACCATTCAATTTCTACACCAATGGAATATGGTATTTAAATATACCAAAGAAGATTGTCCAAATTTTAAAGACTTAAGCAAAAACAACTCAAATGATACAACAATCCATATGCTCGAACTATTGGCCATTTGATGCATGTTATTGTGAATGTACTTGCCTTGAATATGCTTATGTAGTTTCAAGTTTGTCCTAGTTAAAAGCATGGTAAAGTAGACAAATAAGGTGACTCCAGTTAGATCCTATAATATCCATATAAAGACCACAAAGTAGCATCAACATGGGTGGAAGTATGGTAAAACCCATTGATTCAGGCTCTATTAAAATTATACAAATTCATTTTCAAATAACTTGTGTTTTACACTACCAATGACAATTTAATAACAAAAAAAGAAAGGCCATGATTATTTTCACTATGTAGGAGTGGATGGTATGTATGACAACAATGTGTTTAAATTCACCATCAACACAAATTCCCCCTTGTCATTTGAAATTGACTAGCAAAATCAAAATCTAAAAAATGAATAGTATTTTTCCAAAATGGCTTCTTTCCATAGTATGGTGATTAGCTTCAACTGCCTTTCCCAAAGGAAAAACTCGTCAATGATTATTTTCACTTTGCTTACATTATATAATTTTAAAAACTTCTTGCAAAGTTTTTGTTTTGTTTTCTTTAGTCTTATTATGCAAGTTGGCCCTTGTGCCACGAGAAGTTTCATTCGAATATATGCAACAATGATGTATAACAAGTTTATAGCTATTATTTGAACAATTGAAAGGCAAATACACAGCAAGTTAGGAAGGTAAGTTTCATATACCTGCAACTATGACATGGTTACTAAGAATTGCAAGATCCTACTCCTTTGCATGTTCAATATCGTTTTTAACAAGCTTTCTTTGTAGAAGTTGAGCTCATTTGGAGCTATTGTGGATGGGTTCAATGTAGTTTTATTAATTGAAATATATTTCATATCCAATCATTTAAGAAGGTAAATTGGAGCATGCAGAAATGAGTTGTTAACAAGGATTTTGCTCTATCTTTCCAACTTATAATGTATGCCAAACCCTACATACATTTAATATAATTCTATCTACATAATACCAAAAACAAATCTAAAATTCCATGAATTAAGCGCTAATGAAAAGTACAAGATGATTATAGGATTTAAAGTAGCTTTAATTCAACATAGACATTTTTTTCTCATGGAATTAAACTCTTTTTGTTCTTTAAATACCATATTTTAGAAACAATTAAGCTTAAACATTTGAAATCAATCTAATAGATACACAAATTGTGGTGAGGAATTTTTCATATTGTATATTTACCATTTGACCTTGAAAAATGGTTGTTGTTCAAATTGCACTAGGGTAACAAAAAACTAAATGATATAAATAGAGAAAATGGTGGAAATTTACTAAGACATGCAAAGCTTCATCTAGCCATTGAGAAATCTACATATGCTTAGATCTCATTTGGAAACAAAATCTCAAACCAATAGAGGGAAGTACACATTCTTTTGTGGACCAAAAGAGAAAAAACGCCCTTGATTTCACCATGAAATTATTTTGGGATAACCTTCTTATGGCATGAATCATTATTTTGGGATTTTTCCATGAACAATTACGAATGAAAGAAAAAAACCCAATTGATTTGTATAAGGAAACATGAAAACACACACAAAATATATTGTGTTTGAATGCAAATGCAAAAAAAAAATTGTTACTTAGAAATTGTTTGATTGTCTTTGAAAACATACTTTCCAAGTTCCTCATTGTGGTTTGAAATGAATCGACAACAAAAGCACACAAATTCAAATTGCAACATTTCCAATTGCCACCCTATTTCCTTTCTTCAAGGATTAGGTCCAACACATGAACTTGTAGAACAATGTTTGAATCTATTGACTTTTATAAGATTAGTGGGTGCAATCACACTAATGCGTACACAAGCACTTGTAATTGATGTTTGGTTTTGTGTATTTAACATTTTGGAGAAAAATAAAGAATTCCAAATGGCATTACTTTTACATAATGTTATTTTCAATGTATTGGTATATATATTCTAAAAGTTTGAAATCAATTTGATTAATGAAAATAGCACTTCAAAAACATTACATATCTAGTGTTTATAAGCAATAAAAGGACTTGTAAATGGACTTGGTTTTTTTGAAAATAACATATTTTTAACAAATTTTAAATGTAAACCATAACATAATAATGTGATGAAAATTTCAAGATTTTTCAAGATTTTTTGAAAAGCTTTTGTTCAAAATATTCCAAAATTTTTTATAATAAAGACTTAATCAATAGTCAACCAAATGGGTGGGTGTCCCATTTGCACCTTGATTCAAAACATTTCAAGATCATAACATAATGACAACAATGCATGAGTTCTAATTTATTTCATTCATGATTGGCAAGGTTAATGATGGTAATAGATGAAAAAAATTGTACTGACAATCATTATCATGACAACATTACCATGTATTTGACAAAAAACAAAATATATTTGTTATTGAACAAAATCCATTTGTAAGATTTGTGTAACATATGCAATGTGATTGAAAAACATAACAAAATGTGAAGCCTTGTCTTTTTTATCAAACGAAATTTCAAGCAAAATTCTTGTAGGTGATCATCATGAAAAAAAAATTACGATCTTTAAAAAACTTTGATGTGAAAGGAAAAAAAATGAATGCAGTGTTCTAAAAAATAATGATGATAAAAGTTTTTTTTTTATTGCTACATGTAATTTTAGCTAATGATATTTTAATGATTATTATTTAGAGAACATTATTGCAAACCTCCAAAAATACTATTGTTTCAAAATTTTATAACAACCTTCCGTTGTTTACATAGAAATGATAACTCCCTTTGGAGAGGCAAGAAATTTTCCATTTTTTTTTCCTTTCATATAACACACCATCAATTTTTCTCCCTTTGTTAATCACCATAAGAAGAATGTGAATGAAGTTGCCACTTTTCATAAGAGAACCATTAACAATAACACCACCCTAAACCCACCAAAAAACGCTATGAAGGACCAAAACACAAGAAGAATGACATAAAGAGAGAGACAAAGAGAGAAATTGAGAGAAGGGGAAATACACATGCATACATGTACACATAAATGTCCAAGTATCAAGCATGATAACCTAATTCCAAAATAATTTTGGAAGTAGATAAAACCCTAAGCAAAGGGGGAGGAGGAGGAGGTCTAAAGATAAGAAAATGTCATTTGTGAAGAACATAAAAATAATCTAAAAAATGATGATGTTGCCAAACAACACAACAAGATGAAAACAATAACAATGACAACAAGCAATCTCTTCCAATTATGCAAGAAAATGATTTGATGAATTTCCCATCAAAAAACCAAAAGCAACACCTAATGGCATTCCGTAGGATTATTCAAATGATTCACATCACAAACTTCATGGGTCACAATTTGACAATAATAGTCTTGTGAAATTAAATTTTCATAAGCTCATAAACATGGATGTCATTCATCTACTTGTATTGTTTGAACATCAATGTTGTGTACATTATTTAAACACGAATGTCATATGCCTATTCATATTGTTTAGATACATATGTTGTATGTGTCTTTATGTTGTTTACATACAAAAGTCGTGCACATAACTTTTGTGTTTAAATAATGCACAACATTCATGTTTAAACATTATGAACTTATGAAACAACAAATTTTATATGAATTTGGAGCAAATATATGAAGCTTATAAATTTGTGATGCACAACAATAGAAGCTATTTTGCATCACACATTTTTTTATTTTCATCATCATCAAAAGTAATAATAACATCATCATCACTTTCATTGCATCAATAATACAACAATAAGCCATAAGTGCCATTGCCAAACCTAGAATTACAACTTAAAAGAACAATAACAAAATTGTGCAATAATCGTGATCATAATCATTTTATACAAACTGCTTCTTGTAGTTGTGTTTTCATCATCAAATGAAGAAATCCAGTATTCAATTCTTGCACTTTCATTTGTCAATTTGACACTTGATTTTTTGTTTTAATTGTCAATCTAATGTTTCAAAACCCATTCACAATGCAAGAGGTCATGAACCCCAATTGGATAGAACAAGGATTTTACATGAAAAAATGTTCATGCTCGTAGACATGAAGCAATGCCCATGTGTGTTGAAGGGTTTAGGTTTCATGGGACTCTAAAACATTTACAATTGTTGATTTTAAAGCCCTATCCTAGATTAGAGTTTTGCCATCAAGATACAAATGTGAATGTTTTTGTGAAGGATTATGTTGGTTATTTACTTCATCCAATTCGTTGATGGGGCTAGGTAATATTCATTTGTGCACATTTGACTATTTGGCTATAGGTTGCAAATGTATCATTCTTGGGCTGCCATGTCTCCTTTTATTTTTGTTCAAAGCTTTAGAGCCCCAAAACTTTGGGGGGTCGTATCTTGCTCATTTCTTAACCTTTTTGGGTGATTTAAAAGGTTATATGTGTGTCCTTTCATGCTTTATGTTTTGTCCTTCACAAACAAAAAAACCAATATTAAGTATATGATTGGCCCCTAAGTCACTAAATGTTTAATCATTAGTCTGGAATTAGCCTAGTTGCATTCCAGTTTTGTCTAGTTTTTGAATTTGAAAAGAACCTTTGGTTTCACTACTTCTTTTTAAAAAAGAGATTTGATGGAACTTTGAGTGTAGCTCCAAAAGTTATTCCTTCAATTAAAAAAATCTCTAGCTTTGGTTTTTTCTCAAGATATTTTGAACCTAGTCTTATTTGCAAGCGAGTTCAATTCCACCTTTATAATGTAAATAGTATAAGGCAAAATAATTGTGCAACAATTTTGTCAACCTCCTTCACATGATTTTCAACATAAACAATGCCAAGCTCAACTCAAAGAATCTCATGATGGATATGTGGAAAAGGAAGTTGGAGTGTGACCATAGCAATGACACTCACAAAGACATCCGCACAATGTTTCTATTGGTAGGAGTTTTACCCACACTCATGTCATTATGCTTGATTGATTAGCTTGGAATAGGAATGCCGAATTCAAGGACTCACTTAGATTGGTATCCAATAGAAATTAGTTTCTTATTACACAATAACAAGGCCGTTTACAAATTCAGGGATGCTTCTTATCGGTACATCTTTTTGGTGATTGTTTCATTACTTGGGTAAAGGGTGAATGGAGTTCTATTTCATTGGGCTTCTTGGATTCATTTGTTTGTTTGCCATATGATCCTTTGCATTAGTAGGGTTTGTCCGCACTTTATGTGCTTTCATTCCTTCTTACTTAAAGGTTGTACTTCATCCAAACTTCTGTATCCAGGCCATAAAATACTCATGCTGGTGGACATGCTCTTAACTATTCAGATCCATAAGCAAACAACCTATGTAAATGAGCTAATTTTTGGCCATGACAATGTTTAACAGAATTCCTATCATTCTTCTTCTTCTTATACAGATTGCAGATCATTCAGTTCTGTAGGAAGTCATCATTCTATTACAGTGATTTCCTTCATGTTTTCCGGATCCAAGAGAGTAATAGACCTGAAAGCTTGAAGAGAAGACTATGGACTATGGGTGTTAGTAGCTTTGATTGATGGTGCTCAATGATAGAGGAGAGAGAGGCTGGAATTTGCATGCCTGAGAGGGTGTTGGCAAGGGTGTCGGATTTTTGGTTGTTAACTGCAAAGAGATGATGTTACAAACTTTTTAGATTATAGTTGCCCACCTCCCAAAACTCGATGAGGTGGGCAATCCAAAGAACTCAGAGAATTTTCTCTCTTTTCCGTGGATCGGTTATCATCATCACCATCTCCAGCAGAGATAGTTTAACTTGAGTTTACTTCTAAAAATTTGGATTTTCTTCAATTCTGTTATCAGCAAGACATGGATGGGTGTTTCAAGTTCATATTCCCTTTTTGGAGAAACGCAGCATATGAACACTAAATGCGTATCTCAAAAAGATTTCAAACGGGGTTGTAAGATGTGTTAACCAAAGATGGCAGAAACCTTCCTTCTTCTTTGTATTCAAAGTGAAAATCCACAGAGAGACGCATTGAGCTGCCTACCCGGAATCTCTACTACCACCACAAATGTAGTTTCACAAAGTCAGAGAAAAACATTGCAGCTATCTTTCACATACATTATGAGGTAAAAACATCAAGAGCGAAAAACAATAGCCTAAACCCTGAACCCTAAACCCTAAACCCTCTATAGTATAGGACAGCTACAGATAATGAAACCCAAAAGACAGAGATGCAGCAGGTTCACAGATCTACAAGCATAATACATCCTCTAGCTTTTGTGCACTTATTAGTTCACAAGAATTTGAGGCTACAAAACTCCAAATCTTTCAAGGGCTGAGGAGGAAAAAAAAAACACAGAGGAATTTCTTTTTAAAAAAAGAAGAAGAAAAGAAGAGATTGTCGTTCTGGCAAACAATTAGTTTGGTGTTATCAAGATGCTTAAGAAGAAGCGCTGGATTAAGTCGGAGCTGCTGCCACGGCGTTCCAGAGTGCAAAGAAACAGCCAGCAGCTAAGAAGTTCCAATCTGAATTCACCTCGTGATTTATCCCATATTCCTTGCCCACGTACTTACAACTGACTTGTATATAAACCAGTCCCCCTGCGCTGGAATGCTTATCAAGCCGCGTGCTCAGCGCAAAGCGAACTATTCTTTCGCCTTTTACTAAAGAATACCGTGCGCAGGGTACAAATAGCGGCATATCCCAATTTTTTTGTTGCCTCTAACGAGGTCCACAAATAACAACAAACAGGACACGGTTTACGCCCTCTACTTGGTTCAAGCTTAAGTAGAATTTCTTTGTCCAAGTAGCTTAGAAGTTCTTTGAAGTTTTTAAGTCGTTACAAGTAATGAAACATAAAGTATTAGCCTAAAATCTTCAAAATACGAAGGAATTAATATTTGCCGTATTCCATAATGCTCCATGATGGCACTTCCAATTTTGCATGCAATAGAGAGAGAGAGAGAGAAATCCAGGCATATTATTGTGTTGTTGATGACAGTCTCCAATTGTAGACATATGTCTTAGCTAAAACCGCATATGTCTTCATGATTACTGACAATTTCTCCTCATGATTCGACCTGAATAGAATTGAGGGATGGCCGACTGATAGAGAGAGACTTCAGACATAACAACAACAAATCAGCAAGTATGAAGAAGAGGAACCCAAACCCTTATAAAAAACACAAAACCCAAATGAAAAATTGAGGAGTTTGATTAACAGCGAGACAGCCATACACCTGTTCAGGAACCTTTGACAACAATAGGGTATCGTACCAAATGTGTACCACAATATTCCCACTGCTCAGTGTGGTGGGTGGAGAACAATGGCAGCAACTTCACAAAGGTCATTGGGAATCCACACTAGTTTTTTTCTGGAATGGTCTGATCGTCAAGTGCAACAGTAAATTGACAACTCCAAATCAGTGATTTATTGCAAGCAGGAGAGGAACAATTTCTTATGTAGCAGAAACATAGGAAATGTTGGACTCAGTTTCAAGAACAACTCCATAGATACAAGGAAAGAGGCACCAGACCTAAGTGGTACAAGCAGGAAATCAAAACTAAAGGGAGGCTCCATGGCTGTTCTTTCAGTGGTACCACATCTGATAATGGTATCCAACTGAAACAATGTAATAACTAGACATGCTAGACAGAAAACGAATTTTATGTAACGATTGACAAGAAAGACTACTGGCATCACCAATAGTCTATGCAAGAACAAACACCAGGAGCTGTGTGCAAAAGCCAGTTTCTTGCTATGTTGACACAAATGAAATACTTTTTCTTCTTCTTCCACATGATGCAGAACATATTTATTACCCAGGATTGTCCATGAACACTGACAATCTCTGCATGAGCACTGAAAATCTCTGAATTCAATCATCTGACAGTGGCCTTGGCTGTCTACTATAATACATGCACCTGATTATTCAGTTTGATCCAGGTGCTGCCCAACTGTTTCTCAACATCTCTTTCCTTTCTCTGCTGTTTGGAGCTGCCTTTTGCCAGCAGCAGCATAAATGTTTGGTAGTAGCACATAAGCAGCAACATTTTCAGGCTCCAAGTCGAGAATTCATTTAGCAACGCATTCTCCCATCTCCACATTATAATGAATTTTGCAAGCACCAGAAAATCCATCAATAGCCACAGGTGGTTTACAGGCAATCACCTTGATCAGATTCGCTGTGTCCTGTAGATGGCCAGCACAGCCAAGAAGGTCTACCATGCAGATGTAATGTTCCAATTTTGCAGAAATCATATATACTGAGCTCATTGAAGCATAACAACACACACCTCCATCCACCAAACCTGCATGGCTACAAGCTGACAAAAGACAAATAAAAGTGACATACACCTTCCTCACACATCTGTTCAAATGTTGTTTAAGATTTTCTTTACCATGCCCATGCATGGCACATCCTCCTTGTAAGGCATTCCAAGTGATCACATTTTGAGATGGCATCTTTGTTGAACACTCTCCAAGCATCCTCCATGCTCCCACAATTTGCGTGCATGTCTGCCAAGCTACTTCCCCACAAAGACATCCGAATCCCATCCACTTTCAATGCTCTGCTCATGAACACATCTGCTCTCTTCACATGCAACAATGCTGGCACATGCATTCAACAGCCCCACAAAAGAGAGTCTAGCCACACACCTGTCTTTTGCATTTGTCAAAATAAATGCCTTCTGCCCTTGTCCAAATTTCACATGTCCCCAATATCATGGCGTTCCAAGTGAACACATCTCAAGATGGCATCTTCTTGAACACTCTCCAAGCATCCTCCATGCTCCCACATTTTACATACATGTCCACCAGGCTACTCCGCACAAAGACATCAGGCTTGCAACCTCTTTGAATGATCTGCTCATCACCACACCTGCCCTCTTCAAGAGCAACTATGCTGGCGCATGCATTCAGCAGCCCCAAAAAGGTAACAGTGTCTGCCTGCACACCTTCCTGTTGCATTTGGTGAAACAGTTCCAGTGCCTTCTTCCCTTGCCTGCATTTCACATGTCCCAATATCATGGTGGTCCAAGTGACTACATTTCAAGCTGGAACCTTGTTGAACACTCTCCAAGCATCCTCCATGCTCCAACATTTTTTGCATACACATCAACCAAGCTACTATCCAAAAAGACATCAGACTCACAACCACTTTCTATGAGCTATTCATGAACAAGCCTGCCATCTTCAAATGCTCCCTAAACAAGCACACACATTAATCACCCAAGCAAAAGTGAATTTGTTAGGACTCATTCCTTCTCTTTGCATTCATTGGAAAAGCTGCATTGCCTTGTCAGGTTGCCCGTGCTTCATACATCTTTAATTATTTAACATTCGTGTGGCCAAATCGTCATGGTACTACTGTATTAATCGCATTTAAATTTAGTCTTAAAATGTTTGCCTCTCTCTCTCACCAATAAACATGTCATATTGGATTTTTTTTCTTAATGAAGGAAGGAAGTTAGGTAATTCGTTAATTTTGTTTGTCACATTAAGATCTCCCAAATGACAACACTTCTTGCCATGCTCTTGGTATTGTTGCAAAGCTTTTTTTGATGAGTAAAGGGTGCATTGAGTTGGTTTCATATTGTTTTAACCCTACAAATGAAGAAGCTCTATTGAATATTGAACAAAAAAATTTAGTGAAAATCTATTTAAATCAAAATTTTAAAAAACTACAAGGGAAATTGGGCACATTTTCATATTGTTGGAAAAACCTTAGTCAGTAGGATTTAATGAAGATGATTTGGTAACTTTTAGACTTTAAGGTGTGGAAATATTGAAATATTGAGTAGTTTTTGTGATTGATCAATCAATAGCACATAATGTGTGGCTAATCAATGTGATTGGTCAATTTTTAAAAAATCATTTTTCTTATCAAGGTTTTATTTGTTTATTCATTTGATTTTGTACTTGGCATGTTTTAACTTTTAACATGAACACATTCATTTGCTATGTCATCGTATTGTGACTCGTTTATTGATTGGTGGGGTTTTAATAAACATGAAATCACAAGTTTTTTCATAGATTAAAAATTGGTTGCAAAGACTAGACTATATTTCATGTTTCATGAGTTGCAATCCAAAATGTATTTATATCACTTTTTAACATAGGTCAATCACTTGTCAATACGTTGTAACCATGGTTGACATTGTAACCATGGTTTAGTTAGTACACTTTTGATGACATGTTGAGGGGAGTTATTTTCATGTGATGCACTTCAAGAGCACACAAATATTTAACTTATATAAGACAATCACATTTGAACATAATTCAATATTGTTTTAACATGTACAAGTTTGGATATGTGTTATGAATGATGTAGTACCTAATCAAGTTCAACAAGGACTTTACTATATTTATTTAATTTTGAATTTTTTTAGCTTCGACAAATGGGTTTTTAAAAAAAAATTGGAGTTTTCAACATGCAATTAATAGTATTGATGAAAGAGCAATTTATTTCACATATTTGCAAGTCATTACTTTGTTAAGATTGTGACACAATTGAAGACTCAACCTTATGGACTAGGTTTGAGTTTAGTAATCAACAATGTGATGAGTCGTCATTGCATCGGGCTTGCACAATTTTCTAAAAATTAAACAAAACTAGAAATAATTCAATTAGTGCCAAAGCTAATAATTTATTATGATAATAATTTCTTGTTTTGAAATTAAATAATAGACATGTTTTCAACTTTGTTGCATGTTACACACCTATGTCACACATTAATAATAATAATTGGATATTACCCAAGGATGTGATGCATGGATGACTAAAATTGATGTGAAACAAGGATGAAAACTATGAATGTTTAAGATGAATGTAACCAATAATACGTGCAAAACAAGAAGTGGGCAACACATAAGTTATATCATATCTTTCAATGGTTTAGTATTGTACCTATGTTTAATAATCAACATTTCTTTGCCAAGTATTTTTTAATTTTAGAAAAAAATTCAATAGTTCCAAATTTGATTTTCTAAAATTTGAACATTTGAGGAATAAGATATGCAAACTACACCTTGTGTTGTGTATTTGTAATGGTAACTAAATGGTTGGGCCAATGAAACCCTTTCACAAGTTGAGAATAATTTCAACAACAAAAAAAAAGAAAAAAACATAGATTTTTGTTTTTGCTAAACCTTTTGCACATTATTTTGTGCTAAACATTAGTCATAAGTATGGTATTAGTTTTTTACAAGTTATAGTTCATTAAATTTTTTTATTTCAACTCTTATGTAAAGTAATCATGTAATAACATATTTCATATAAAAGCTTGTACAAATGTTGGATTGTAATTTCATTGATTTCAAATGTTGTTACATAATGTTATTATGTTATATGTAATATAATTATTCATAGTTATAATTCATGTTTTTGTCACATGTTTCATAATCTATACAAAATGTGAATTGATTATATTGTTTTTTTTTCTTTTTTTTCAATGATAAAAGGAGAAATTTTAACATGACAAAAAATATCACTAAAGAAATATCACTAAAAAATATCTTATGTTGTTGAGACCATAAATTATGAGACCATATATAAGGATCAAGTATATAGTGTCATAACAATTTAACAACATGGTAATGTGTTCAATGCCCAGCTTTAGGCCCAAGTTTATAAAGGACTAAAATGAGACAAACCATACATTATTCAAAGTATAAACAAAAACTCAAAAAAATGTTGTTACATTCCATGGGAGAGACATTTATAAATTTGTGACTATTGATGAAAAAATTAGGGAAATGTTCATTACATATTTGTTAGAAAAAATGATTGAAACAACAAATCCATGATGGAATCTTATATATAAAAGCAACAGTGGTGTCTGTCTGTCTGTCTGTCTTTGATGAATGAATGAACGAACGAACGTTCTTCCCAGGTATCATCCATTGGAAACTCTAAAAGTGAAACCCTAAAATGCAACCACAATTATATTATCGCAGTGGGAGATCAAATGTACCTCTCTTTCGGCATCCCTGCTGCGAAAGTGTTGGCCGTGGAGCAACGCCGCTACGTCGCATAGAAAGTTCGAACATCCCCGTCATGGATCCAGTAGATTTTTTATATTCCATGTTGGCCATGGAGTAGCGCCGCTATGTCGCACAGAAAGTTCGAGCATCCCCATCATGGATCTAGCAGATTCTTTATATTCAGATATTCAGAGAGATAAAGAGACAGAGAGGTGCGTGATTTTGGGGAGGGGTTGATATGGCTGTAAAGGGGTTGATGGTGCATCAGAAGCTTACAGGTATAGGAATGGTGGTGAGTAGAGCAGCAGTGTTACAACCTAGGATTACAGCAGCAGCAAAAAACAGAAGAGGAGTTAGAGTATGCACATTGCAAAACAGAGAAACCAAGAGTGACAAGCTTGAGACAGAGAAAGGCTTCCAATTAAAGATGCAACTATTTGACATCTGAAAAGAGAAAATTCACTCAAAAGCCCATTGGTTTTCCCGAACTTCCTCCTCTTCTTTTGGTGTGAAGTTTTTTCTTAATATTGAATGCCTTGCGAGACTCCTCTTATAGAGAGACAGAAAAACTGGGACCACAGCTTGGCCTGCCAGTCATTGAAGAACTGTGGTTGTGCTTTCAAAAGTGCAGAGAAGAAATCTACTGTCAACCTCTAGAAGCTTTTGCAATCAAAACCAGCTGCATTGCCCAATCTATGTCGGGTGCCTCATCCCTTGACATCAAGGTGAAAATCTTAGCCACCACTGGGTTTGTTTTCTACATAACAAAAAAAAAATTCCACAAAATCAGAGAAAAAAGCAATGTAGAGAATTGATTTCAACCCAAGGAAAAAAAAAAGAAAAAAAGAGAAAGAACCCAACCTTCAATCGCCTTCCAAGTTCCTCTTACAAGAGGAAACCCGAGAACTCAGCAGTGCAAGAGCGCTCCAGAAACTTGACAAAGATCTATCGCAGAGGACCTTGTAGCTTTTTCGCAACTACGTTGAACTCAGGGTTTCGCACAAAGTGAGTTTCTTCTTTTTCTTTCTCTTTCTGAGGGGATTTCACCACCACTGGGTTTGTTTTCTACATAACAAAAAAAAAATCCCACAAAATCAGAGAAAAGAGCAATGTAGAGAATTGATTTCAACCCAAGGAAAAAAAAAAGAAAAAAAGAAAAAAAACCCAACCTTCCATCTGTAAGACTTGCTCAAGAATCAGAAAATCAAATCTGTTATAAGAAGTGGGTTAAGAATCAGACATTTGGTAATGGATTGTCAAGAAGAATTGATGTTGTTGGTTGTGGCAATGTAGTAAGGAAAGAAGGAAGGAAGGAAGGAAAGAGAAAAAGAATTGATGTGGGTTGCAACAATGCAGGAGGCAAGGAGGAGGAGGAGGAGGGGGTTGTCGGGTGGAGCTTCACACACATAATGGGTGTGGCTTAGGTGTGTCATGGTTCCTGGACTTTGTGTATAATGTAGAGGGTTGAACATCAATAGGCAGTCAGGGAACAAGATGCCTTTACTAGGCGTGCTGCCAGGGTAGCCCAGTCTACTGAACACCAGTAAGCAGTTAGGGAACGGGATGCCTCTGCCATGCGTGTTGCTAGGGCAGCCCAGCCTGCTGAACATCAGTAGGTAGTGAGGAAACGGGATGCCTTTGCCATGCGTGCTGCCACGGTAGCCCAGCCTGCTGAACAACAACAGGCAGTGAGGAAACGAGATGCCTCTGCTAGGTGTGCTGCCAGGGCAGCCGAGCCTGTTGACCAGCGACAAGTAGCTAGGCGATGGGCTCGCGCTCGACGAACTGGGAAGTAAGCCCTGCACACTGCGAATGAGGTGGAGGGGTTGGTGGTACACTCATTGGGTGCCATGTCACATAGGTGCACACACTGCAATGCACTCTGCTTTGAGCACGAAAAAAAACGCATCACATTGTGTTGCGGTGGTGGCAAGATGTCTGGGTTGAGCAATGCTTTCCCCGCCTCTACACCTGAGTCACTCAGAGATTTGCTCACCAGTGTGCCCAATGAGCGCCAGCCTTTGCCACTTGCCATTAAGGATTTCAGGCAGAACATTCGTGCATACAACTCTACATTATAGATGGCCTCAACGGGCCTGCACATCCATTCCCCGGAACAAGGGATCAACATGATTACCATCAAAGGGGCTGTGCATCACTTGCTGGGGCCTTTGCAGCCCGCCGAGCATGATGTGCCACAATTCGCCCAGCTGTACATCATTGATTCCATGGATGCACAAGCCACAGCACGCCTTACAGCTTTGGGTGCTACAGGCGTTGCTTTGCATCAGCCAACTTTGGCGGGGCTACAGCAGATGTTGCATGATTAGAACACATTTGTGCAACGTTTCAAACAAGTCATGGACATGCCCACACACGACTTGCCTCAATGGGAAGTTGTCATCAGGGTCGACGACAACGTTGACAAGCGCCGCTACAATGCTCCTACCGCCCCCGAAGTGGCTGGGCTGCTACCAGGTGAGGTTCTTCGGTAATGTGTACTACTATGCCATTTGTTTGTTGCCATCGCTCATTTGATGTAATGTTCCTCATTCATTGACATAAATGTTGCTGCTCCTACACAGGCGGCAATGACGAGCCGGTTACAGGCAGGGACATGAGAGTGCGTGCACGCGGCGACGGGCTATGGAGGATCAGTGACCTGCACCTTGCTTACGATCCGTTCCACTTTGTGCTGTTCCATCCTCATGGTAAGCCCGGTTGGCAGCCAGGCATGCCCCATGTTATTGTTGCCCTTGTTCGTCGGCGGGCTGTTGGCGGCAAGGAGGAAGGTGATGCTAGGCATGTTGCAACAAATGCAAAGCCAGCACAACCTGCACAGGATGATGGTAGTGAGGAGGAAGGTGATGCTGAGCATGTTGCAGCAGATGTAGGGCTAGCACAACCTGCACAACGCAAAAAAAATCACTACACGGGAGTGGGCTTGCTATCACATGCACGATAGGAACCCGACATCGCACGCCCTCTTTGTGTATGGCAAACGTTTGTATCAAGAGTGGGGTGTTAACCAATATAGCAAAGTGGAATCACAAGGGCTGTTTTACATACGCAACAACCAGGGCCCTTTGCGTGCTGCAATTTATGGTGGCGTGGCTGATGCTATTGTCAATAACGATGCCAACATCGAGAACCTGGGCAGGCTCATTGTATTGCCATCCTCATTCATTGGTGGACACCGACACTGTCGCAACCCCACTTTGGCCAAGTGTGCGGGTGAAGCCCAACACTTGGAAAAGTTGGGATTTAGGGTCCCCGAGGACTCCCGAATGTTCAGAGCTCGACAACAAGGCACAAAACACCTCGCATTGGGGTGTTCTTGGTGTCTTTGGAAAGGTCTTGAAACGTAGATATTGAAAATGGCCTCGCATTGGCCATTTGGACATCTGTAGCCCAAGTTATGGGCAAAAGAAGGGCCAGGAGTCAAATTGGCAATTTGACTCCCGACCACTAAAAGTCAGGAATCGACCTTTTTCCGGCATTCGATTTGAGTGTGTGACATGGCGTTGGAAAGATCTCGATAGGGGTTACAACTTTGGTTCAGACCTTGTTGCGATTGGACTTTGCAGTTGGGAATTATGGCTGTCCAAAGTTTTGGGAGTCCAGGCGAGACAATTTCGGGACTCCATTTCGGGAGTCTTGGGAGTTTGTGCCATTTGGATGTAGCCTCCGTGGCCAGCCGCAGAGAATAAATACTATATGGGGGAAGGTGGTGACTTCCCCCGAGTCCGGGCCGTGGTGAGTCTTGTGTGTCAAAGTGCCCGTGGCTTGTCCCAACACCCAAGGGTGTCCCGAATGCTAAACTAACCTCACGTGGTTGGTTTTTGGATGTAGATTCACACAAGCTAAGCGAGTCCCTCTCCCTAGCCTAATCCCAGGGCTCCCAACACAACCTTCTACACGTTTTTAGTGTTGGAAGCCGGGAGCATGCCCCAAGTCCCAACTTTTCGCAATTTGACAAAGTGAAACCCTCAAGTGGGTTTCACCCCGGGACTTAGGAGTGCGTTAGACACATGGCTCAGTTGTACCAAGATTCCATGGCCATTGTTCGTCAATATGGCAAGCTTGATTTGTTCATCACCATGACCTGCAACCCCAAGTGGGAAGAGATTGTCAGCGCGCTGAAGCCCGGCGAGATCGCCAATGACCCCCCTGATTTGGTCACATGGGTTTATTAGCAAATTACAGCACTTGCTGGACAAGCTTTTGAATAAGGGCATTTTTGGCAAGGTGGTGGCTAACATTCCTGTCATTGAATGGTAGAAGAGAGGCTTGCCCCATGCATACATTCTGCTCATTCTGCACTCCAATCACAAACCACGAGGGCCCAATGAGTACGATCACATGGTGTCTACAGAGTTGCCTGATAAGGATGCACACCCCACTCTTTTTGAGGTCGTTACAAGTTGCATGTTGCATGGCCCTTGTGGCACCATCAACCCACATTGCACTTGCATGGCTAACGGTGTTTGTTCAAAAGGCTACTCTAAGGCCTTCACAGAGCATACCGTGCCCTATAACCTGTATATGGCCCTGTTCTTTAAATACCACATCAACGTGGAGGTCTGCACCTCCGTCGCGGCTATCAAATATTTGTGTTGGTAACCTGTGGCTACGCCATTCCAACCACCCCCCAAAAAAGGAGGGAGGACTAAAAAAAAACGAAAAAAAAAAACACCTCCCTTCATTCCCTCGCTCGGTCCTTCCCCGCCCGGTCCTTCCCCGCCCGTGCCCCCCGCCTGCTGGCCTTCCCCACCCGTGCTGGCCCCCCCACCCATGGTGCCCACCCCCCCTTAATCTAACTGTCCACATATTAACATAATCAAACTGTCACAAAGAAAGGAAGACGGACATTGGCCCGGTGGACGCTGTTGCACCTGATGGCGCTGTGCCCACTTAGCCACGCATGCGGGATGAAATCAAGATCTACTAAGACGGTCAGTATGTGTCGGCTTTTGAGGCCAACCACCGTCTGTATGGCGTTGATCTGCACAAGGAACACCCTAATGTCGTTCCGCTTGCTATGCACTTAAAAGGTTGTCAGACCATCCTGTTTCAAGAGGGCACTAATGTTGAGGCCGTACTTAACCGGAACCCTCACACAACTCTGACTGCATGGTTTGCATTTAACAAAACAACACGGGAGCATCTCAATCCATCTACACCATTGTTGACGCGCTCTTAAATCCCGGGGTGAACCCACTTGAGGGTTTCACCTTGTCGAGTTGCAAAAAGTTAGGACTTAATGCACGCTCCTGACTTCTAACAGTAGAAAGGGGTAGAGGGTCGTGTTGGGAGTCCCAGGATTAGACTAGGAGGAGGGACTAGCTTAGCTTGTGTGAATCTGCATCCAAAAACCAACCACGGGAGGTTAGTTTAGCATTCGGGACACCCTAGGGTGTTGGGACAAGCCACGGGCACTTTGACACACAAGACTCACCACGGCCCGGACTCGGGGGAAGCCACCACCTTCCCCCATATAGTATTCTCTGCAGCTCGCAGTGGAGGCTACATCCAAATGGCACATTTTGTTGGGTATCTCGAAATGGAGTCTTGAAATTGTCCTAACGGGAGTCTCAAAACTTTGAACGGCCATAACTCCCGATTGTAGAGTCCAATCGCAACGAGGTTGAGACCAAAGTTGTAGCCCTTGTTGAGATCTTTCCAACGCCATGTCACACTTTCAATTCGGATGTCGGGAAGAGGTCGATTCCTGACTTTTAGTGGTCGGGAGTCAAATTGCCAATTTGACTCCCGACCCTTCTTTTGCCCATAACTTGGGTTTCAGATGTCCAAATGGCCAACGCGAGGCCATTTTCGATATTTACGTTTCAACACCTTTCCAAAGACACCAAGAACACCCCAATGCGAGGTGTTTTGGGCCTTGCTGTCGAGCTCTAAACATTCGGGAGTCCCGGAGGACTCCAAATCCCCAACTTTTCCAAGTGTTGGGTTTCACCCCCACACTTGGCCAAAGTGGGGTTGCAACAATTGCGCTTGGCTCTCAACACGCTTTACATGACTTCCACCCATTGCCACATGGAAAAAGAAGGAAAAGCAATGGGCATTCCGCACACAGATTCCAGGTCTACTGCTTGTTGGCCGCATGTACTTTGTGCAACCTTCCGAGGGGGAGAGATACTTCTTGTGGCTTTTGCTCCATCACGTGCCTGGGGCTACGTCTTTTGAGGACCTTGCGTGCACCAACAGGCACTTGCAACATCCCACGCAGCACGTAGCACACATCTTTTAAAGAAGCATGTCAGTAGCGTGGTTTGTTGCAGGACGATGCTGAGTGGGCCCCGTGCATGGAGGAGGCTGCAAGCATGGCTAGTGCCTCATGCCTCAGGGCACTGTTTGTTGCCTTGCTGGTGTTCAATGTTGTTGCAAACCCATTGGCTTTGTGGGAACGCTTTAAAGAGGACATGGTAGAAGACTTCTTGTATCAAGCACGCCAGGTTGGTGCTCAACTCTGCCCGTGTATGGCTCTGCATGTTAACCTGCCTTGTGGCTTTGCATGGTCATGGTTTGCATGTTATGCGGCGTTCAATGCTCATTATGTCGTGTGTGTGCTCCTATAACGTGCAGGGTGAGCCAGTAGGGCAACTCGATGCTGCCATTCGGGACATGGTGTTGCGGGAGTTGACACTACAGTTGGCACACCTCAACAATAGCTAGGGCTTGGCAACATTTGGCTTGCTGACGCTTGCGGCCCAACCTGCAAGTGCTATGGTAGTAGACGAAATTGCCAAGTATGACACGGCAACGCAAGCAACCATGCGAGATGAGCGTGTGCTACAACTTAACCCTGAGCAACGGGCTGTCTATGATAGTGTCATGGCCGCTATTGACCGCCATGCATTTTTTGTCAATGGCCTTGGCGGCATTGGCAAAACCTTTCTCTAGAGTTGCTTGTTGAGCACCATGCGCACACAGGGTCGGGTTGCTATTGTTGTGGCATCATCTGGCATTGCTACATTGTTACTGGACAGAGGCCGCACTGCACACTCACGTTTCAAGATCCCTATGCAAGGCCTCAACAACACGTCCACATGCTACATCAATAGGGACTCTGAGCTGGCAGCCTTTTGCAAGCGGCTGCGTTCATTTTGTGGGATGAGGTTGTCATGAGGCACAGGCATGTTTTTGAAACTGTCAACAGGTTTTTGCAAGACATCATGGCTGTCATTAACCCAACATTCAAGTTCCTGCCCTTTGGCAGCTTAGTTGTGGTGTTTGGTGACGATTTTCGACAAATTTTACCTGTTGTGCCCCGCGGCACTAGGGGAGATGTCGTCGTTGCAGCTTTGAATCGTTCCGGCATATGGCAACATGTGTGTATTCAAGCTGCACACTAACATGCGCGTGGAGAGGTTGTTGACTCAGGGTGGGGCGCATGCACAAGCAGATGCCACATGGTAACAAGCATTTGTTGATTACTTGCAACGTGTGGGGGAGGGCGTAGAGCGCGTATATCCCTCTGTTGGTGAAGACTCCATTCTTATTCTTCATGACATGTGCTGCAATGGCCCTACTGTGGCAGATTTGATTGAAGAAGTGTATGGCGCTCTATCATCCATTGTTGAGTATGCTGCAAGATCTGCATACATCATTGAGCATGCAATTCTTACACCTTTGACCGAAGATGTGGATGCACTCAATAAACTCATCAATGACAAATATGCATAGCATCGCGTGTATTACAACGCGAATTTTGTGGTGCATGGGGAGGAACATGGCATTTACCCCACTAAGTTCTTGAACACACTTAGTTTTTCGAGCGTACCACCCCATGAATTGCACTTGCAGGAGGGTTGTCCCATCATATTATTACGCAACATGACCAGCGGCCTGGCTAATGGTACCAAGTTCATTGTCATTTAACTCATGTAGCATGTCATTGAAGCAGAGGTGGCAACATGTCCTGCAAAGGGCCAACAAATGTTCATTCCACGGTTAAGCATCACACCTTCAGACACAGAACGAATGCCTTTCACTCTGCGCCGTCGCCAGTTCCCTGTGCGCCCTGCATTTGCCATGACCATCAATAAGGCGCAAGGGCAAACATTGAAGATGGTCGGCATTTTTCTGCCCAAGCCTGTATTTACACATGGCCAGTTTGTATGTGGCCATGTCACGCATTGGGTGCCCCGAGGGGGTGAAACTACTAGTTACAAATCGGTAGGATGCTCATGAAAATGCACCTGCTGGTGTGTACACTCGCAATGTTGTTTACACAGAGGTGTTGTAACATGATCGTGCATTCCATGCACTTTAAGAAAAAATCATAAATTTAGTACATAAAAAAAATTTGAAAAAAACCTTTCATGTTTTGCATTTTTTTTAATAACATTGAGTTTGCTACTCCCATTTAATTTATTGTAATTGTTTAATGCTTGTAAATGGAAAACTCTTTTAAGTTCATGGAGATGAATGGAAAGTTGATTATGATTTGAAATTAAAATAAAATTCACCCATCATTGAATGCTCACAAGTGAATGAACACCCAAATAGTTCAGAAGATGGCTCGTTAACATATGTCAACCTAGATTATTTACAACCTAGTCATTTGGTTTTAGGATATTATTAAACAAATACATCTAGGTTGTAAAATAAATAATAAATTGAAGTGAAAAAGGATTTAAATGAAAAAAATTTAAAAAGGTGTGGGATATTTTTAAAGGGTTTTTATGATGTACTTGTTTTGAATAAACATATCATTGAATTAGGTTGGCTTCAATTTGTTGTAAAATGGGTGAGAACACCATTGATACTTGTGACTTTTTCCCATTAGGGTAATCCATGGTAAGGGGGATTACTATTGGAGTCATAAAATCATTTTTTGTTCAAGTGGTGTACAATTCTATTGTTGTACATGTTATTGTATGTGTTAGAATTTGCTCATAGAGATTGATTTCTAGATTATAGAATTGAATATACACACAAGTTAATTGATTGTTATAAAAAATGATTAAAATAACCAAAACTATGGACTTTTTGAAATTGAAATTACAAGATGTGCACAAGCAAAATTCAAACTATTGGACTTTGATAAAAGTTAATGGTTGGATCTTAGTAAACTTGTTAAGAATTTGGTTTTAGTTATAAAATATAATGAAAAACACACTTTGTTGAAATTTTTTGTAGCAAATTATATGAGAACATTGAAATATGGACTTTCATTTAAAGTAAAATTTAGTTTTTTTCAAAAGTCCACAAAATATTGAAAATTAGATGGTTCATTTGAGATTTTCACACATGCTTTTCTTTATGACCTTTACATGTGTTAATCTTCCAATGGAATAAAAAGCTTAAGATTAGTACCCCTATACTTGCACGTCGTGTCGTGATGCAATGTAAAAAATAAGCAAATTGAGCTTTTAAGGGGTGTTTCTTGGGGCTAATTTTGGTCCATATATACCCTATGAACTTCCATGTTAAACTTGGATATAAGGTTTTAAATCAAACAACTATCATTGCCAACATCAATGAAACGATTTTGAACATTAAATTTTTTGATCAATTTCAACATTTGTAGTCATTGTTTGATTAATATATTTTAAATTTTAAATTTTTCACATGGATTTTCGCATTTTTACTTTTAGTGCATGTAAAGGATATATAATATTATTAATAAGAATCAAAGGTGTCAAATGTGTGCAATTGCCCACTTTCACTACAAGAAATCTTACATTAATAACTATTGAATTTGTGATTACATGCGACTATTTGTTATTTGCAACTATATTTTATAATTTTTACAATTAATGACTATCATTTTTACATTTTTACTATTTTTTTGACTATGATGCAAATACTAAATTGTTCATCCTTCCATATTGATTAACTTCTTGGGTTTTTCATTCAAGAATAGGCCTTTATGTTCATTTAGTCACAAATTTAGTTATAACTTGGTTACTTCTTATGGGGTGTTTATATAATTTACATGCACTAAAGTGTTTTGGACTACAGTAAGAATACATTTAACATTGTATTCTATGTGAAGCATATATTAAAAGCTATTTAACAAATTTAAATGTATTTAGCCTATATTAAACACGTATTACTTCATATTATGAAAGTATTGAAATAAATTATTTTTCTTGATTTTATATTATGGTTTGTTTAAGCATGTGCTTCTCTTAATGTATAATTAAATTATAGAGGTTGGGTAAGATTTTCTTGATGAGTTAATAATTTATATTTATGATTTATGATTTATGATTTATTATTTACTAATAAAATAAATAATTATTGAAAAATTATAAATATTTCAATATTTATTGATTTATTTTATAAAATTTTCATTTCAAGCTAATAATCAAGCTACAAACTATAAATAAATACTGAATAAGTTAATTAGAACTTAATTAATTTTCATTCAAATATTTGGTCATTAATATTTACTAATCAAGAGTTATTAATTTTTTTTTAAAGTATCATTTAACTAACACTTATGTAGCTTATAAAATATTAATTAAAATGTCAAAAATTAAATATCCAGTTATTTTACTGATTAATTAAATTTAGTTCCTATTTAGTTCATAAGTTCAGAAATAATAAGTAATGTTTATTCATCAATTTAAAATTTATTAAAAGTTAATTAATACTTCAACAAAGATTTACTGATTAATATTTACTAATTAATACTTATGGTAAATAGATAATAAGTATTAGTTAATAAATAGTGCTGTAGCTTATAAATATTAGTTAAAATTTCATAGATTCAATCATCTAACTATTGTTCATGATTAATTAAAATTTATTATTTAAAAAATGATATTTATTGATTAAATAATTTAATAAGTTCATAATTTAATAGTTAATATTGAGTATTGAGTATTTATTATTATTCAATAAATAATTTAATTAATTAATTAATTAATTATTCCCATTTATTTATTTATTTATTTGATAACTAAAATTTAAAACACTAAGTGTCCAAAAAATTAAAATTATCATTAATAAATAATTGATGAAGTTTAGAATTAAAATAATAACCAATTAATTTATTTTCATAAAATCGTTAAATATGATTCATGAATTATGATTATGAACTAATTTTTTAATTAATAAAAAATATGAAATAAAAATGAATGTTAGTTCTAAAATTAAACAATTAAAGAATGGTAGGTAATTATAGGTAGGTTTGTAAATGGGGAAATAAGTATGTAATTAATTAGTGGCTAATTGATAAATTAGCTAGTTAACTAGTTAGTTTATTAGTTTCGTATGAACTTCTCTAATTATACAATTATATTGTTTACTAAATAAAAAACAAACACAGAATATATGGGAAAACATTTTAGTTGCAACTAAAATGCAACTAGAAAATTTAACTGATATGTTTTGTCCTCCAATTTCATCTTTGACACTATAACAAAGGTGTCTTCTCTTATGTGTTCACATTAAAAAACATGTGCCATTGGGGATGACTTTAAAAAAACTTAACTTTAAAAGCAAAACATAAAATAAAATTACATGGCTATTTTTTAACCCACCTATTTGAATCCTACCTACTTGCCTGCCTACTTGCCTAGGTAGGTAAGTAGGTACGTACATAAATTTTAATTACTTATACAAATACATTAAAAAGTCATCAAGCTTCATAGGTTTTTACAAATTTTGTGCGACATTCAACTTTCATAGGTTCATACAAAAATCACATAGTTTTATCCAAAATTACATCATAATAATTGCACAAATTTAGTTAAAATGTAAATCATACATTTTTCACATCAAAACATCACAAGTAAAAAAGACACATCATTTACATTAAAGTGTTATATATATATATATATATATATATATATATCATGCCATTTTTACACTTTGAAACCATAGATTTTGCATGGACATATTGTTTTATGATTTTCACACAAATTCTATTGAATCAAGTTATACATGTTGACAAAGTTATTGCACACCAGGACATGATCACATTCACAACCACATTCAATGAATTATTTATGAACAAGCTTATCATTTTCAAATGTTCATAAACCAACACGTGTTAAACTTTCAGAAACCTTGGCACCCAAAAGTGATGGTTTGAATTAACAACCCTAAAAGGCTACAACACCCACATAGGCAAATTCACATTGGAATAATGCAAAGCTCCTCTCTATGTTAATTTTACTCAAGTTGATGCAAATCTCCTTAACTCAACAAGCTAAATAAGTTTTGTTCCAATGGGATCTTGTTCATGTTGGTGTAAAACTTTGACCTTAGCTCCTTTCAAATTTTGTGTTGATACTTTTGTTCCTTCACTTTACCTTATGCACTTTTCTTAACATCTTTTCCCCCCTCAAACATGTTCAAGTCTTGAGCTCTCACAACACAAAAAGACAAACCGAGCTCTCACAAAAACACAATAAGAAACCTTTGCGCTTGATAATTACCATTGAAGGCTTCTCCTCACATTTTTAATTCGCTCATTTTTGAATGTAGATGATAGATGACCATCACTTTTTCACATTCGTTCTTTCACCATGTCTTACTAAAGCTTCCTCATGAAAAAATTGAAGTTGCTATTTCACATCAAATCCTTGTGACGATGTCGTCACCCCTTTTTGCTCTAATAGCTATTTAGGTCACCACCTTTAACCTTGATCACAATAAAAATTTATTGGAACTTGGAACTACAAAATGTTTGAGGCTTGAACTCATAAGCTTCCATTGTAGCTTGAAGCGCATTGTGCTTTAGGGTTAATGTTTACTATTGTAGGTGAAGAAGGCTAGAAACATTTTGGGTGCGAGTTTTGTTGTAACTTGATTTTGACGTCCATTGTAGTTCGATGGAGGTGCATTCTTGATTATATAGAATGTGCTGCAATGATAAACATTTCTAGACTTTGAACCTCGAGTATAACTATGGCATTTGCTACCATGAAGTTCACAAGGAAATCAAATTTTTCTTTACATTTCAAGGTCATTATAAGTTTTTTCATTATTGCATAATTGCTCGTCTTGTTTTTTGCGAAAAAAATATGGGATTTGTTTTGTTCAATGCCATCGTGCATTTTGTTGCAATATTATTTGTTTCTTAAATTATTTTATCATTGCATCCAGCGCTTTTCAACTCGACATTTTATTAGCTCTTTACGCACGCTTTCCGATGATATATTTTGAGAACATTTTGGTGGATCGTCGCCGACGTTGGACTCGATAAGACTAGTTTTCCTTCCTTCGGCAAGTCTTTGAATTTTGCCTATGTCCTTCCGCCTCCATGCATCTGTTGCTGCATCGCCTTCTTCCGGGGCCAATTGCCAATTGTTTGGAACGACTGCTCGCTCGCTCGAGGTAAGTTTCTTGTAACAATGGATAATCTCGAATGCGAGTTTCATTTTTGTGTCACGGCGGTGTTTTCATCTCTTGCAGTAGTGTTTTCTATGTCTGTTTTGGCGCATCTTTTATCGCAAGAAATTGTACTGAAATAGCGCCCAATGGTAAATCCCTCAGGTAGTCCACATTCATGCTACGTGGTTTTGATTTCAGTGATACATCGCATCTTCTTACTGAACTGGAATATTGAGAGCTTCCGTGTGTGAAGTTTAAAGCTCCCAGTGTCTTGAAACTCTATGACTAGTATTCTTTGCAAACTGTGGCAGCTTCTTGCGCTGTTGCATTCTCGCCTGCTCATCTCTGTAGATACGCCTTCTGTTCTGCATATTTTGCTAGCATATTCTACGAAACGAAGTGTGCACATGCTTGTTTATGACCGTAATTCACTTGTGTGGGTACAATCGAGAGCATAGATGGCCTGCCTCGCTCTGTGTTCTTCCGATCTTATCTCTAGAGGCGGTACTATTCTCCCAGTAATAGCTCTTCTGTGGCATCACTGCTTCACAAAAATAGAGAGGTCCCTGGAGTGCCAATCCTTTGCAAATTTAGCAGTGCAAGCACAATTTAAGTGTAGCGTTCAAAGGCTTTACGCCCTTGATCCTCAGGTTCCCTATCTTGGCAAGCAGAAAGATCTGTGATCATATTCTTGCTTGTTTGTATTTGTTTTCATTTTCTATGAACGACAGGGAAGGGCTTGAAACTTTCATTGAACCTCTTGTCTGAACGACTTGATCTGCTGCCCCCCTTTCTTTTCCGCAGAGTTCTCTGCTTCTTTCCGAGCGTCTTTGTCGCAATTGTGAGGTCACGTCAAACGAAAAGGAGTTTGTGTATACAGTGCGCATAGGAGGAAGCATACATCCAGAGCAAGTCAGAAAGCACAAGAACGTGTGGGAGATATCGCAGGATATATATATCTCTTCGGGATTTGGTAGGCAGGGACGAGGATGACGGCACTACAGAACTACCAACATTAGCTAATCTGACCGTCATTCCGCCAGTCTATTTTCTTTTGGGGGCGTCAGTGGCTGTCCTGTTCCTCTCTCTCAGTTTATTGCTGTGGAGACAATCTTCGTCCAAAGGCTCTGAAAAAGCCTCGGATCACTCGAGACCTAGACCAGTGACAGAAGAGACTTCTGAGGACGACGAACCTGAAGATGAAACAAGAAAAAAGGTTACCATTCTTTTTTGGCACTCAAACAGGAACTGCAGAAGGATTCGCCAAGGTCAGTTGTTCTTGTACTGAATTGTTTGATAATCTTGAGCTATACATCTCATGAGAGCTCTCTACATGCCTGGATAGAACTAGTTTGCCATTGGAACTTTCCTGTCATATTGCTATAGAGAAAGCAGATCATAATGCCACCATGCACAAGGAATTGTACATGTGTTTCTCTTCTGTAAATACTTCAGAAAATCAGCATGCTCCTAGAGACAACTTTTATTTCAGCATGATTTCAAGACACTCTTGCTCTCTCTGAGAGCTGTGGAATATGAAATGGATTTGGATTCTCGCTGCATTCAATGATGCAATTTTTGTAGTGTCTGTTTTCAACACTGTAGGGTTTAAAGATGCCATAGAAACATGAATGTTGAGACAGTGTGTTTGCAGTGACAATGTGTTCGGAGGGGGGTTGTGTTTATCATTGGCCTAACCTTCTTTGCATCTTACTGACAGGCTCTTGCTGAAGAAGGGAAGGCTAGATATGACAACAAAGTGGTATTCAAGGTGGTGGATCTGGTATGTTGAGACTTTCCTGCTGAGCTATCTCAAGGTTGTCAGACACCCAAACAGTGTAGAACTAATGCATAATGTCAGCTGTTCTAACTTATTTTCACTTTGCACATCATCAAATACCCGGAGAGAGACTGATTGCAGAGCATGCATAGTAACTTGGACCAAAACCAGTGACTAATTGTCAGTTCACCTCTAAATAGCCCTCAATTCTACTCTATCTTCTCAATTTGTTTTCAAAATTCTAAAACTGGTTCTGATCCCAATTTCTGATTCGGTTTTGATTCTTTGAAAAAACCAAAAATCTGATTCTGGTTCCAGAACCAGTTTCAAAAATCAGATTCAATTTCAATTCTGTTTTTACTAACTGGAACTGGAACCGGCAGTTCTAATCCTCCAAACTGGGTACCCATGGAACACTTGTTGTTACAGGTTGGGTGGAACTTGAAGCAATGATTTCTCCTGTTCTAAAATTATTATCTTTTGTGCCAATAATCCAGTGTGCAGCTATGAACCCTAAACCCTAACTTTTTGCAAGATGTGATGCAATATCTTTCAAGAGATTAATGGTGTAACTTTCCATTTGGAAATTTCCTTCAATATTGCAAATGTTTCTATTTCATAACACTACAATGATGGACCAACACAACATTTTCATTTCATTTGAAATGTTGTGCAAATCCATGTGCGTTCTTTGCAGGAGACAACTTGACATGTCATTGACACTTATAAGATATATACACTTGATAATAGTTTTTTGGCAATCACTGGTTGCAATATTACTTAGTAGTTTGTTTTGATCTCAACATCTACAACCCATCTTTTGGACTCAAGTAGTAATCTCCAAAACATACCTATGATTTATCACAATCTGCTGATCCAAACAAACCTTCCATTTGAATGGTTAGAACTCCTATATGAATTCTTGTCCAAATAATATAAATTCTAAAAGTTATTCTCAATTATTGGGACTTGCCATCAAGATCATCTTGCAACAGGGACTTCAATGCACAGATCAAGACCTTTTGATGCTAGAAAGTCTTTCTCCATATGTCACAAGAATAGTCCAAAGGCTCTTGAAATCAACCAAAATCTCACTATGGATATGACACTTGCTGTTGCTAGGTGATTATACGTCATGGCTCATAAGTCTTTCAATATAAACATATATGGTCATAAATATTCTAGAAACAAGCTTCAATTCCACTTATTCTGTTGAGTTCTAAAGAACTTGATTCCAACTCTTTAGTACTAATATGGTGATTTGATGAATCAGTCCTTAGAGTTAGGTTTGGTTAGATATTTGACTGTCAATTGTACATTATTGATTCTTCCAATAATTAGAACGTTATGTTAGATTGATTGTACACAATACATTACCATGCACATCATCAAGGTCCAACTTTCTCTATTGTAATGTATTCTATTGTAACGGATGTTGATTTTGGGTTCAAAACTTTAGTATAAAATGCAATGATATTGGCTTTCTGTAACACCACATCATCTCTTACAACTTTCAGCATTCAATCACCTTGTGAACCAGCAACTTCAAACAAACCATTTTGTGAGGGTCTTGTTTTTCTTGGGGGTCTAGTTTTGGGTGGTCTGCAAAAAGAATTTCTGCTAGTTATTCTTTTGTGTGACACAAAATCAACAATGGCAGGACCTTCAACTTGGTCTCGAGTTCTATCAGTTTTTTCAGTCATGATCATGCTGCAGATTGTTCTTGTTGTTTCTGCCTATGTGTGTGGGCCGACCAATGGGAAAAAAATCTGTGCTGGATTAAATGGGAACCAAGAGTGTTGTGGTGTAAATGGCATTTGCCATGTTGTTTTTTGTTTAGAACCGAGTTTGTGCCAAAAAAGTGCGACTGGAGGTTACAATAGCCCAGGCCCAATACTTTGTTACAGTGATCCAACCCCTGCTGCTCCAGCTACCTTTGACGCGCCTTCAAAGCCACTCCCACGAGCCACTGCCCATGGAAGGCATGAATCTCTTCCCAACAAGGGAGTTTCAACACTTGGTGCTCGAGTTCAGGCTGATGCCTCAAGTGGTTCTTCACACCCATAAATCTTCTTAGTCCACAACCTATTATGGACACAATAAACACCTCTTTTTCCATACTATATAGATCCAAAGTTCATGGTTCAAATACTTGAACTTCTTTTTCCAATTAGTTGTCTTCAATCTAATAAAACAGGAAGAGTCATTCTAGCCTTATGAGATTTCAGCAAGCTCTCTTAGATTTGACTCTCCAACAGCAACAAATTGGACTTTAAAATTATACGTTTTCTATAGTAACTGTGACAACTATCTTTGGGATTCAAAACCATGTTTTGGGGTTTTATATTGAAAGAGTTCAATACAATTTTCAATCCCTAAAGACCTTCCCACCTTGCTTGTTTGGAGAAATATATGCTTTGACTTTCTTCTTGGCTTCAAAACTTCTCCTTTTCACATGTGGCACACCTTTGGAATTCTTGACCATGTGGAGGTTTGAATTACACATAGAAATTGCTACAATAATTTTAGTTTCAACAGTTGGATTTAACACAAACTTATGTGGAAGGTTTGTATATAAATTTGAATCTAGTTGTAGAGAAAATGGAATTCTAAATAATTCTTATAGTATTCTAATATAAAACAGTAATAATAAATTTTGATTATGTTTTAGGGGTAGTGATATACAATTATCTAGTGAGTAAGTTTTATCTATGAAGGAAACTGGTAGTTTGTTTTGTTTTGTAGTTATGAGATCCACTGAACCAGGATGCTTCAGATTGTGTTCTTGATGTCTTTGGAAAGCTTGGTTCCACGACATTTGTACTTGTGGTGCAAATTTTTTTTAATATTGAATGATGTATTCACTTAAAATTAAATTTTCAGAGGAATTGGAATGTGCCTTTGGTGTTGTTGAAAACATCTTGAGGAGAAGAACTCCAACAAAAAATTGTGTCTGTAATGTATTTATGAAACCTTGTATGCATCACACAAAATAGTCACATGTAAACCATAAAGGAATCGACATATGTAATTTATGACCCCAATACAGAGGTGGGTTGTGATTCCAATAGTTGATGGGGTGGTCTACAACATGTTATTCAACAAAATGAAATTTTGGGTTCTTTAGTGATGCCTCAAGCAGAATGTTGTTTTCGTTCAAACCAGCTTCACCATTTGCAAGCTGGTCTCATTGAGGAACCATTCTTTTTATATTCTCCATTTTGTTTTGTTTCAAGGTTTGTTTTTCTTTTCAGTTGTGAATGCACTTTCAAGTTTTTGCAATTGTAATTTCATTCGTTGTTTTTGTTTGGTGGTTTCAATGTGATTTTGATTTGTTGTGTATGTAGGCACAATCAAATTGACAAACATTTGAAAAATAAAGTTGAATAATCCATAGCTAAATGACCACCCTTAAGGAGTGGATAGTAAGTGGCAAGTTTAAGGGTTGTTTGTTGAGAAGTCAAATTTGATTTTTGTTCATCATCATAGTTTAGATTGTGTATGGATTATAGATTCTATAGCTTCTTTTTTTGCCATGTTATTTGTGCTAGACATTTTAGTTGAACTTCTTTTTTATTTAGTTGTTTTAGGGAGATGCATTTCCACAATTGAGGTTGGTGGTAGAAAATAACCTTCATTATTCATAAAACCTATGTTTTTGTACTTATTTTGGCATTAAAAAACTGCACTATTAGGTTCTTTTTAATCAAAGCCACAAGATACAATACCGAAATAAAGTATCAAACATCCAAGCAAGAAATCACAAGTCACCAAAATAAAATCCAAAATCTTCATAAATCAAGAAGATGTCACAAACTAAACTTTGATTGAAAACAAAAATACAATGTGTGTCTGTGAGAATGAATTCAAAATCCAAAATAAATTCATAAGTTCAATTAAAAAATAATCACCAATATTCTAATTAGTAAACTAGCTAGTACTCCACATAGTAAAACTAAATTATTAACTATGCCCTTAACAATTAGAGTCCATTTTGCAATGCCATTGTGCTAGACATAGGATTGAAGATCTATTGATTTATTTGTTTTGTAGGAGGAGGGTGACATGGGTAGCTCAAGGAAGAACTAAGAAAGCTTCAGAAAATCTCAAGAACACCAAGAAGCGCCTACCGATCTTTAGAAATGCATTACCAACTTTCATTGGAAGTACTTACAAACCGTTTGCAAAATAGGTTACCAAGGTTTGATGTGGTTCATGCAGAATTGAACATAATGGGTTTTCAATGGATGGTGCAATCGTAGAACTCCTTCATCAAAAGATACCCAAAGCTCATCATCATCATCTCTTTTAGGTCTCAAATAATTTTTTATACTTAGTTCATCATAATCTAGGATAGAGATTTGCAAATTATGGGAAATTGTATGGGACGTAGTTGCAGCAATGTTTTTTTTTACTGGCGGAAATCTAGTCAAAAAGTGAAATTCAAAATTCAAAAAAGAAGTGATTTTGGAGGTTTTTAGTTGTCAGAAGTGAGGAAAAAGAAAATCTAAAAAATTTGTCAGATTCATATACTTGGTTTTCATTTGTGTAGCCAAAAATATAGAAAGATAATCAATTATTTTCTACTTCATTTTTGGTTTATAGCCAAATTTGGTTAAATCTTCCTACGGATGATCCCCACTTTGCCTACAAATAAAATTTCTTGAAAAAGAAGATGGATTTGCAGGTTCATTGTTGACTTTGGATCTTGTCAGATGTACTACAAGCTAACATTCATTCCTTCTAGATGATTGCAAATTTTTAGTTGGATCCAGAAATCACACCACACTATGAAGAGCATCTCGACCCACAACCTCAAATTTGGGCCTCAATCAAGCTTTTGTCAAATCCAAACTATAAATTAAATATCCAACCTCCACATGCAAAAAACTGGACAGTATAAAATGAGAGACAGTTTACAGTTCAAATAGACTACAAAAGTTTGCCCAAGAATTTCTTTGAGAAGGCATAAGAAGGAGGTTCCATTCAAAGTTAGCTGAGAGAGTTGTCAAGTGAGGGAGTTTAGCTGTGCTTGTTGACTGGTGCCATCAATTGAGACACGAGCAATCTTCATGGTGCTGGAGTTCTAGCTGATGGGATGAGTTCTTGCTGCTGTGATGATGAATTTGGGAAAAGAAAAATTCAGTGTTTGTAGCTGGATCAATTCATTGATGAGAAATTAGTTGTGAGGGAGGCCCCGTGTTAAATCTGTGTAATACTATTGTGTGGGTTGTTTTTGGGTGTAGTGTAATTCTGCTGTAATATCTGGAGCTGAGTTTTTTCTTCTTTTTTTCTATAGTGATTATGGGTTTTCTATTTTTGTGGGGTTGTTTTGGGGAGTAGTGTAATTCTGATCTAACATCCGGAGATGAGTTTTCTCTTCTTTTTTCCACTAGTTATGATGGGTTTTCTTCCTTTTGTTTCTAGAGTGATGATGGGTTTCTATTGTGCGGGTTTTTTGGGTGTAGTGTAATTCTTCTGTGATATCTGGACCTGAGTTTTTCTTCATTTCTTTTTCTATACTAGTGATGGGTTTCCATTGTCTGGGGTTTTTTTTTGGGTCTAGGGCAATTCTGTTCTAATATCTGGAGCTGAGTTTTTATACATGTACATGAATTTTACATCCAAGTGCTTAAATAGCAATGGAAGCTGAAAGCTGGTGGTCATGAGCCATTTGATGATATGAAGGATCATGAAGAATTTCTGCCCTGGAGTAGTGGCAATGCAACAACTGCTGCAACTGTCAAGAAGAAATAACGTGTGTCAGGGTTCTTCAAGGTGTCCAAGTATAGGCAAGAGAAATTGTCCCACTTTGTCGAAGATGAGTTTGCACCTTGTCACATGCTTCTTAGCTATTGTGAACTTGATTGCAAGCACAAAGTATCTAGGTTTCAAGCTATGCATGGCTCTACTATAAAGAACTGCCTGAGACAATGGCCTCTTCCTAGCTGTTTGTACTTCTCATCAGTGAAATTCTCTATTGGTTCTGCTCCTTTTTGACTGCTCTCGAGTCTCTGGCACCACCCAGTCTCCGTTCCAAGAGTATTCCATTAAACATAGACAACCGCAACAAGTGTCCAACATAGGACTTCCTCTTCCCTTGCAGCAAAGGAGCCCACAGAGATCCCAATGGAGACCATCCGTGCTGTACTAGCAATGGACTATCCAATGGACTGTTTTCGTATTCTAGTGTTAGATGATGGCGGCCAAGACAATCTCAAAGCCTCCATTGAAGCCTTACAATCCGAGAGCTACAGAAAGCAGTTACGTTACGTGCACTGAACCAAGCTACCAGGCATCCCTCACCATTTCAAATGTGGAAACTTGAACTACGGATTGTAGCATAGTGACAGCAAGTACATTGTCATTGTAGAGGCTAACATGATCCTCCACCCATTGCAACTTTCTTGCGACCAGCACACCCAGATCTAGTCAACTCGCCCAATGTTGCGTCCACCCATTGCAACTTTCTTGCGACCAGCACGTCTAGATCTAGTAAACTAGCCCAATGTCACATTCACCCAAATCCCTCAATCTTTCTACAACATCCCTCCGGGGGACCCATTGTCCAATTATAGCATATTTCTTTATGAGAAAATGCTTGTGTAGTGACACCATCAACATTACTGCTTGCGATATCGACAAGGGTGCGGTAATCCGCTGCTAACACTTGGCTTCCAATCCCACTCCATCATCAAAGACACCAACATCTCTTTCCATCTTCTCTCCAAGGGCTTCAAATCCATGTTACACATACATGAAGCTCTTCAGATCGGTGTTGTTCCTTGGACTTTTGAAGGTATCTTGAAGCAACTCATTAGATGAGGAAGTGGTGCCATTCACCAAATCATGACATGGCCCACCATTCTTTTCAGACCTTTCACCAACTTGAATTGGATCCAAAGATTAGTGGTCTTTTGGCATAGCACCTTCTAATTTCATGAGCATAACGAATGTGCTTCTCCTCGTCCTCTTGTTTGCTACATTAGCTTTCAACCTTAACCTAACAATCAGAACCTTACATGAAAACTGCCTCTTGATGTCCTATTTAACAATCACCTTGCTCACACATCGCCTTGAATTTCTATGCCTTTGGGATAACATGACCCAATCAATCCAATCATGAAACCATGAAGACTCCTTTTGGGTGGATAATTCCTTACTTCTTCCAAATGGTGACCAAAATATTCCTCAACTAAAATACGAATTTCATTTTCCAATCTAGAGGAACACTAACAAAATGGCATTGGAGATGAAGAAAGAATAATCCTCAAGAATGTCAAGGCGCACATGATGAACATTTTGACAATGCAATCAAGTACAAAGAATTGTCTTGGGATTGTTGTTGTTTTATGTCACAAATTGTGCACGCATGTTGGTACATGTGTGCTTCCTTGTCTTCCCATCTTCCCATTTCAAAGTGGAACATCGCAAGAAGCTTTTGTCATACAATGCCTATGGATTCTTGTTTTACACGAATCTCATCTTTTGGTTTGTAGTTTGGTACCCTACAATGGATTTGGAAACCACCATTCAAGCACTTATGAATCTATGTAAACCTAAAACTTTGTTCAAGTAATGACCCATTTCATTCAACTCCGACCAAAGTGTAGTTTAGACTAAACTAAATCAACATGACCACATTACTCACATCCCTAAAGCCAAAGTTGGGTATTTTACTCTAGTTTTTCCAATGTAACAAATTTTTAAATAATTTAAGAGATTTTTAAAAATTAGTTTAAATTCAAATTAGTTTAATGGGTCCTTAAAACAAAGTTAGTTACTCTTTAGTTTGAAATTGAATTTAAAATTATTTTCAAATGAATTTAAATCTTAGGAAATAAATCAATTTGAAATGTTTAGTAATTTCATTTCATTTGAAAGTACATTTGTAAATATTTATAAATTCATCCTTCTACCTATTATATGTCAAAATGTTATCAAGTTATTTTTATCAAATTATTTTTAATTTTATATGTTTATGTTTCATGCACTTAACTTTTTTAAAATTATGAGATATTTGAGTTAAGGTTGTTAGTTAAACATCTCATTCCAATCAATGTTCACCCCCAATTAGGTGGAGGTAAGATTTGCATCAAATGATAATTTTGTGCATGTAATTTTATTTTTTTGAATTTTTTGCATGTGGGATGTTCACCTCCTATTAGGAATCAACTAAATCTCACGGATAAATTATAAAGTTTGTAGGAACTTATGCGATTTTAAGCTTGGGTGAAGAGCTGATTGTAAATTTTTGTGGTTTTTTATCATCTCTATTCTCTTCTTGACAAGACAGACTTGCTCGAGCATGACCAATAGTCAATCCAAGAACAAACACCATCCTCGTTAGGGTGGGTGGTCTTGATCGTTGGTCACAAAGGTATGCACCTCATTATTCTCTTCATTTCAAGCAGTGACCAGGTTGTTTGTTCATGCCTCACTTCATGTCTCAACATTCCCACAGAAATGCCTGTTGCCAACAGCAACATATAAGATGTTTGATATCAGCACATAACCAGGCCCGCACAACGTTTTCAGGCTCTAATTGAAGAACTTGTTTAGCAACTCGTCCTCCCCATCTACACATTACCACATGAGTTCTGCAAGCCCTGAGCAAAGCCTTAAACCACATATGGTTTGCTGGGCATTGCCTTATACATATTCTCTGCCTCCTGTAGATGGCAATGCAGCCAAGAAGGTCAACCAACCATGCAGGTGTAATTTTCCAATTTTGCAGAAATCGTGTAAACTACGATCATTAAGCATAACAGCACATGCCTTCATCCATGAAACCTGCGTGGCTACAAGCTGACAGAAGACAACTAACTACATGTGATATCATTTGGCTGTACACTCTCTTCTCATATCTGTTCAAAATGTTTCAGAACTTCCTTACCATGCCCAGTGCATGTGCATCCTCCAACTGTAGTCCACATCACATGATGGCATGTTGTTGAACACTCTCCAAGTCAATGGTCCTACACTTTGCATTGATGTCAATTAAGAAATTCCCCACAACGACATCAGAATCCCATCCACTTTTAATGATCTGCTCATGAGCACACCTGCCCTCCTCAAGAGCAACTATTCTGGCACATGCATTCAGCAGGCCCACCAAAATAACAGAGACCGGCCATCACACCTTCATTGTGTTCCATTTGTTGAAACAGTTCTAGTGGCCTCTGCCCTTGCCTGCATTTCACATGTCCCAAGTGACCACATCTCAAGACGGCCTCTTGCTGAACACTCCCATCAACTGCCATCATTCGGTCACAAAACTTTGCATACATGTTGACCAAGCTATTCACCCACAAAGACACCTAAATCCCATCTGCTTTCAATGATCTGCTCATGGCCACACCTGTCCTCTTCAAGCAAAGCAACAGTGGTACACAAAGGTAATAGAGTTTGGTAACACACCTTTGCATAACTGCCTTTGTTGAGATAGTCCACTGCCTGCTGCCCTTGCCTGCATTTCACTTGTCCCAATATAATGGTGTTCTAATTGACCACATATTGAGGTGGCACCTTGTTGAACATTCTCTTGAGGGGGCATGCAATAGATCTTCACAGTTTGCAATGTTTTCCTCAAGAATCATTTTCTTGAGTTCACTGTGGCCACACACCTCTCAATTGTGACAAGAGCACAAGACTACATTTCCCATCAACTGCCATCATTCGGTCACAAACGTTTGCCCCACTCCAACTACAGATCTCGATTCATTCATACTATCTACAGCTGCTTGAAGTAGAATGTAAGCTGCAAATCACAATGGAAAAACAATTGCAAACTTCATCTCTGAAATCTGCTAAAGGTAGTGCAATCATGCAATGTATTTTCTGCTTCTTAGCAGCAAAACAGAGTCAATACAACTGCCCAGATCTCTGTAACATAAATCCCCGCCAGAAATCAGGGTAGGACTAAATGAACAAGGGAGTCTATACACATGTGAAATGAACAAAAATTGACATCTGACATCAATCACCCAAACATTCACATCACCCATCAAGCACCCAGACATTGAAACTGCCCATCAAGCATCCAAACATTGACATCACCCTTCAAGCACCCCAAGGCATTGACATTGCCCATTGAGCACCCAAACATTGCCATCAACCATCAAGCACCCAAGACATTGACATTACCCATTCAAGCACCCAAACATTGACAACATCATCCTTCAAGCACCCGCATGACACCCACACCTGAAGACAATATTTGTTGGCAGATATGCTCAAACCAGTGACCAAACACAAGCTTCTAGTAAACAGTCTCACATTTCCTCAAACCCTTGGACAATGCCCATCAATCTTATATATACCAACCTCTCTCCCCCATGGCTACATCTGAATCAATTATCTATCTCCTTGAAAGTAGATTCTCTCCTCTTATGAAAAAGGGATGTGTAGCAGAGTTCTGCAAACAGCAGCAGCAGCAGCAAAAAAGGTGGTGAATGCCAAACCCAAAAATCACAGAGGAATCCCACCCACCAGTTAGATATCCATTATCTCCTGCACACTCTTCTAAGCTGCTGTGTCTGTCTGGGTCATTGCCAAGAGGTCTTTTCTACTATAAGATTTTTGCTTCTGTACTCTGGAGTCTGTAGTCTGTACCTGTGTATTCTACTGTATGATTCTACACTTTGTACTGATCTGTACCTGTCTAGCGTGTAAAAAATACTGACAGTGTGAAGGGTTTAGGGTTTAGGATTTAGGGTTCGACTGCTATGCCGGATAGTAAGGGAGTGAACTCTGAAGCTTGGATCATGGTGTCGAAGATCATGTGTGGTCGCCTGGCTGGTAATGGAGGAGATGGCAGATAGCCGGTCAGAATCTGACGCGCAAGGACCATGGAAGGTCTTGCATCAGGATCCGGATGGCAACAGAGAAGACCCACATGAAGCAAGCAAGTAGCTTGAGCAACATCAAACTCACCATCCAGTTTGGGATCCATCATGCACAGAAGCTCACCACGCTCATGAGCACGCCACAAACAATCCAGAAGCACCACTTCTGTTTCCGCCAAGCTATTATCCACAGGTCGTCTTCCACAAGCGACTTCCAATGCCAAAGCTCCAAAGCCGTACACATCCGATTGCTTGGTAGCTCTTCCTCTGTGCACAAACTCCGGCGACATGTAGCCGATTGTGCCTGCTACCATCGTCGTCCATGCCATCTTGTTGTGATCTATCAACCTCGCTAACCCAAAGTCGCCGAGATGCGCATTGAAATTCTCGTCTAGCATTACATTGCTGGGCTTCACATCTCTGTGCAACACACATTGCTGCCATTCGTTGTGTAGATAGGAAAGCGCGGCTACGATTCCTTTCACGATATGGAACCGCCGATCCCATGACAGGACCTGCAGCTGCTGCTCATGAGGATCTGAACTCCTCGTAGTCGAACTGCTGCTGCTGCTGCTGCTGCTGCTGCAGCCAGAATCAAGCAGACGATCCAGACTCCCGTTGCTCATGTAGTCGTAGACGAGTAACAATTGTCCTCTTTCATGGCACCATCCCTGGAGTTGCACTAGATTCTTGTGCCGGATCTTGCTGATGGTCGTGAGCTCTGCTAGAAACTCTCGTTGTCCTTGATGAGAGCCTTGCGCTAACTGTTTCACTGCTACCCATGTTATTGGGGAGGAAGAGGAGGAATCTGAAGACTGGAGCTTCCCCCTGTACACGCTTCCGAAACCACCCTGACCTAAAAGCTCACTGGGATTGAAGCCTTTGGTGGCGATGCTGAGCTCCTTGAACGTGAACCTTCGCGGTTGTCCATCTAGCAACTGGCCGTATTGCACTGAGTCCGCGTCGAACTCGTTTTTCTTCCTCCTTCGCAAATTGTCAAAGACAAACAGAAATGTAACCAGGAGCAAACCCAATCCGGCAGCAAATGCAAACGTGAAAATTGCTACTTCCGGAGCCATGTTGAAAATGGGAGCTGCAAGATTGGAATCTGCTGCTGCAGATGCTGGTAAGCCAGTGCTTGAGAAGTTCCAAGAGGTGACAGTGTGCGACTCCACACAACCAAACTGTCCCGTTGCAGCAGAGAATCCGACGTACATTCTGTCCTTGAAGACTGAAGACAAGTCCAACTCTTGCACTGTCATGTTCGCAAACTCTTGATCTGGCGCTCGACCTGGACCACCTTTGAGAGAGACTTGCACTCTCTTGAGCTGGGAATCGTAGTCAATCGAGACTGTGATACTAGTATTGGATTTCAGAATGCAAGACTCTCTGGAGGATGATGATGATGATGATGATGCTGATGATGATGGGTCAGCCTGCATCTTCAAATCAACCAGTTGTGTGGAATTCAAGCAGTTGACATCAACACCCACATGACAATCGCTTGGATCACCATACTGGTAGTTGCGGTAAGTGTCGATCTCCACTGCGAACACATGAGAGCTGGACTCATTGTTGTGTCCTGAGTACAACACTCCCAGATGACCACCCGCATCTCCAACGAGTTTGTCATCGGGAACAATCACGAATACCAATCCATCGGCGCCATGGCATACAGGATTACCGTAACGAGCTTTTGTTTCTATGATAAATGTGAAGTTTGTACTGAAAGAGGCTACTACAGCACCATCGCTGCTGCTATCTCGGAACTCTACTTGGCGACTATATAATGCCCTTGCTGCAGTAAGGGAATCGTTAGCTACTGCAGTGGGAGAGAAAGAAAGCGCTCGATCTTTGACAATAACCTCATTGACACTCGTCAATGTGCCGCTAGTGAATGCATCCGCAGGAAACTCAGGAAATGAAAAATTGGTATTCTGACCCACCACAACAACAACAACAACATGAAGTTGATACCAGAAAAGAAAACAGTTGTAGTACCACCCATGAAGCTGGGAATCTGCATATGCCATAGCTGAGCTCACACTTGTCTAAGCTTCTTCTAGCTGTTGTGCATTGCAACACCACAAAAACCACGATGACTCTTTCTGCAGCACATTTTGGCTTCAACTCAGGTGCAGAAGATTTTCGACAGATTGCAGCTGGTGTATAGTTCCAAGGAATTCTTCTCAAGCTTTTTTCCAACAAGAGCTTGCAATGCGAGCAACAGCGATGGTGAGGAGCGTGTGTGCAGATCGCTACTGCGCTGCAGAGTCGCTGCTGACGACCAGAAACGCGGCACTTGCGTTGCATTGCATTATACGTATATGTATACGTAAGGAGTACATACGGATATTTGTACTGAATTCTTATTTTAATACATATATGTACGTACCTACACGCGGTCATTCAGAATCAAACAATATTTATTTTATTTATAAATATTAATTATTGGCCTTACCTACCAAGGCAATTAGGATCTTGTGTTAAGATTCATTATAGAGTATAGTAGCTTAAGGGATTTTTATAGGCCCCTAGATAATTATTATTATTTATTTATTTATTATTAATAATAATAGGTCTATTTATTTTTATCTGAGGATTTTTTTTTGAAAGATGATATTTTGGCTTGTGTTGAAACTTGAGATTAGTTATTATAGAGTTATAATAATACCTTGAAAAAGATTTATTTTGGGGTATTTTTTTAAAGAGGATTGTTTTAAAGATTTATATTTTTGAATGGTGAAACTATAATTTGAGTTTCCATAATTCTTCGTCTTTTGCCTGCTTACAAGGTAAGATACTTTTTTGGAAAATTTTAAATTCACACCTTTTTTGGTTAAATTCACACCCTTCGTGCATCCGTATTCAAAGTGAGACTTGTCTCTGGTCGTGCTTGTCTTGTTCTTAGAGCGTGCAGGTCTGCCACGTTTCTTGACCACGACCAACGAAGAAAGGGTGTGAATTTAACCAAAAAAGGTGTGAATTTTAAAATGTCCTACTTTTTAATGTAAATGGCAAGGATATTGTTGTGTTTAGATTCATTATAGAGTATACTAGCTTAAGGGATTTTTATAGGCCCCTAGATAATAATAATATAATATAATATAATTAATTAATTAATAATGATAATAGGTCTATTTATTTTTATCTGAAGATTTTTTTTTGAAAGATGATAATTTTTGGCTTGTGTTGAAACTTGAGATTAGTTATTATAGAGTTATAGTAATATTATCTTGAAGGATTTATTTTGGGGGGTTTTTTTTTTAAGAGGATTGTTTTAAAAGATTTATATTTTTGCATGGTGAAATTATAATTTGAGTTTCCATAATTCTTCTTCTTTTCGCCTGCTTAAAAGATAAGATACCTTTTTTAATTAATGTAAAATGGCAACTTGGCCATAGTGTGACACCAGTAATACACACACCCCCTTGTTTACTTTTCGGATGAAAAGATAGTTTTTACACAAGAATATACTGTGAATCTTCTTTCCAACTGCTAAAATATATTGTACATCGTGTTCACACTTGAAGGTACGAAACGACTATTTTTTTCAATGGTCAACGACAATGATTGGCCCACGTGGTGAGAAAGTGGGCTTGTACAAAGGAAAAGGAAAAAAAATTAATATTCAGGTATATTCCATTCTATATCTAAAGGGAGTAAATTTCAGGGGTTTTTATTTTATAATTATTTTTATTTTTATTTTTATTTTTTTAATTTATTTATAAAGAATCCTGCTATATTTTTTGGGTTGGAAACCTATTTGGTCTGAATATGGTCATTACAAGGAAAAAAAAAAAAAACATCCTCTAGCTACTACTTTGGCACTTTTTTTTTTTCACAAAAATCCTTCTCTATTAGTCACACTACATTTTTTTATTTTTTTTGGGTGGCAAAATATTTTTTAAGAAAATACTTGCAATAATTCAAAAAAAGAATTGAGGTATATTCTTTAAGTAGGTGCTTTTTTAATTGAGTTAGTATTATTATTTTCTCTTGTTCAATCATGTTTGTTGATGATTATTATTATTTTGAAACTTGGACTTTTGTTTCATGGAAATTATTTGGTGTTCTTCTTTGGGATGATGCTATTTTACTTTTCTTGTTTTTCTTGTGATAAGTCCTTCCTTCTTCTTTTTTCCATGTTTTGGCCTTTGGGTGTAGGTTATATGTGATCAATGACTTTAGGGAAAATTTGGCCTTTGGGTGTGTAGGCTATATGTTATCAATGACTTTGGGAAAATTTGGCCTTTTGGGTGTAGGCTATATGTGATCAATGACTTTGGGAAAAATTGGCCTTTTGGGTAGGCGATATGTGATCAATGACTTTGGGAAAATTTGGCCTATTGGGTGTAGGCTATACGTGATAAATGACTTTGGGAAAATTCCTTGCACATGAAGAGTTGACAAGTTTTTTGACATTCCTATAAAGTATTAGTAAACAAGTATGAATGAGAAGCTTTTTCTTCTTCAAATTAAAGAAATTTTTTTTTTAATTATTAAAGGCTATCAATATATATATATATATATATATATATATATAAGGGCATGTGCTTTGTGCTTTGTGCTTTGATTCCAGTCTCACCTAAGGAGGATCCTCTTCCTCCAACAAGGCATATACTTTACATCTCTCTCTTCGGAGAAATTCTCAGAAATGGGAGCTAATTAATTGCTTTGAAGATAGGAGTTTCGAGAATTTGTATGAACACTTCTTTTCCACATGATCTGTAACATACTTGTTTTTTATCCTCCATTGCACTAGTCTCTAATTTTGCATAGGCTTTGAGTTTCAGTTGTTTGCCTCACCACTTGCTTAATCATCTCCTCATTTCATTATGATCTTAGACTCTCTTTTTTTTCAATGCTAGACGTTATTAGGTTGGCCTCACTGCAACCAACAACTGACAACTTAGCCTAATGCATGTATGGCCAACCTATTAGCCTCAATGGAGATACACTTTTTGCAATGTTCTCAAGGGGGAGAATATTGCTATCCATGATGTTGTCTACAATGTTTTTTCTTCAATTACCAAAGATGTTGTTATCATCTTTTTTTTGTCTTGTTTGATTTCAATTATGCCCTTTCGGTTTTTGAGCACTCTTGTGCGTGGTGATTGTCCTTGCAATTTGTTCATTCAATAAAGGTTTTTTTTCTTTTTGTTATTGGTGGTCTTTTGTGTATTGAGTGCACAAAATGGCAATGGGGTCGTTCATTTTGAGGTCCTCTACTCTTTAGCTTAAAAATTACCCATATATAAGTTTGTGAAACTACATTCCCAAAATATTATCTCATTAGAAAATGTCATGAACTCCACTTTCATAAAAGTTTTCAAATGCGCCCCAACGAATGTTACATTTTATGTTTTATATGAACAAACACATGTCTTTGCACCACCTTCCTTTCAATCTTCACATCAACGAGTCAATATCATGTTCACCTCAAATGGAGTTCACATTTTGACAAATGTTTGGCATTGCCAATCCCACTCAAGTGAATTTAATTTTACAAGTTGCCATTTCTTGAAGAGTGACCCCAACAATTGTAGCTTAACCAAAGCATAGGTTATACCATGATCAACACCCCCCCCCCCCCCCCCCCCAAAAAAATTTCCTTCTTTACATAAAAATATTTGAATGCTTACACCGACAAGTAGACGTTTTTTTCACTCGTTGTGCTAACATGGTATGGTCAACTACGGGCTCTAGAGACCCTCCTTTGTTAGTTTCATATTCATTTTATAAACAAAACGTGTTTAGAAAGAGTTCAAGTTGTTACCGTGTTGAAATAAATCATCCTTACTAAAGAGACTTCTCTAGATTAGGTGTTTTTTCAAAGTTTCTCAACCCATCTCCTTGTCAAATATGTTTCACACGACTGATGAGAGTTTTAGGTCCTAGATTGCTATTTTTAACCCCTTTGGCAAGTCCTCATTAGCTCTTTTGTAATTCCCATTGGTGCATTTGTGCTTTAGGGTGTTATTTATTTGTAGAACATTGGTCCTTTCTTTTTGTCCCTCTTGTTCCCCTTTTGGATAGGTGTTTGCTCTTTGGATAGGTATTTTGGTAAGGTTTCATCAATTTTTGGTATTTCATATTGTGCTACACTTTGAACTTGATTTCTTGCATGCCTCTTGTATCACAACCATAGATTTTTTTTCAAATTTGTGAGTTCTAAAAACTTGCAAATGATGCCAAAAAAATTAAAATTAAAATTTGCATTGAAAAAAAAAAAATGTGCAAAATTCTTTTTGATTTTTTTTTTGCCACATTGTGAAAATTTATCCAAATAAACATTGATCACAACATTTGAACTTTTAACAAAGATACTTTGAAAAATGCATGACACAAATTGTTGTGGTAGTTGTCAAAATCACAAACGTTTTCATCAAAGACCAATGAAGTGTGGCAAATTAATATGGCATATGTTGATGGGTTCACAAAATCATCATCCCACATTTCAAACAAGTATTTGTTTTCAAATTTATGTGTCAAGGTTTCCACACGTTTGAGCAACTCGTCTTTAATTATACCGTTTTTAACCTAATTTGTTAACTTACATTTTAAAATCATTCTCTTCAACTAATGTTCCAACATATTGACACCATCATTTCCATCACTTAGATAATACTTTGAACTAAAGAACTTTAATCCACAAAAATTAGAAGTTCAAAAAATATTTTTGTATAAATTACCCACAATTGTTACACATATTTAGTTCCCATGATTCATCACTTTACATTTTTGGAATGTGTGTTCTTGATCAAAGTTTTATCTCTAATGTATATAACATGATACATCCTTGCAAGGCCATTGTCTATAGTTTATCTTTAACACCTAAACATTTAAACAACCCCCAAAACAAAAATCTATGTCTTTAAATGGTAAATTTATTATTATTATTATTATTATTTGGGTGGGTGCATAAGTTCAATACCTTTCCAATGGTCTATAGCCCAAGTATATCCAAGATAAATTTGGGGAGTTTTTGTCCTAAAAAATAGCCATAAAGAAAACAAAAAAAGTTCACATGTGAAGATTTAAATTGTTGCCCATTTTCAAAGATCTTTGTATCAAATTTTTCATTATAAAACTTGCAAGACTTATATTTTACTTGAACCACCACATTTTGGATTGATTTTTTTTCATCAAAACTAACTTCGTCATTGTGAGGGCCATATTATATTCCCTAATTAGATTTAGCAACAAATTTCCAATTAATTAATTAAGGTTTAGATTTTAACTTCAGCATTTGGTTTTAAATTTAAATTTTTTTGATAGATAATGGTTATAAAATAATAATAAACACATTTTAAAAAAGTTTATGGGACAATCTAGTGTGTCTAAATCCTCTCAATTTTAAGTTCTTGAACTTGAAGGTTATTCAAAATCTCACAAATTTTAATTTTATAAAAATTTTGACACAAATAATTTTTATTTTTTTCAAAAATTCGACAAAACAAAAAATAATTTAATTTATGCCAAAACCATTGTGGTACTACAGTATTATAATGCATACATTAGTCCATGTCCAAAAAAAGGTGAGTGAAGCTTCAAATCTAGCCTCAAGTAACACTTGCCCAATTGATATGAACTAAATTTAGCTTTACTATCTCACCATCCTTTGCTTGAATTTGGTTGAAACTTTTGACAAAGAACTAAGAGTGTGTAAACTTTGAATCTAACAATTGGATTTGCAACTTGATTCGTGAATGAATATATCGGAACAAAATTCTAATTAAGACCTCAAAAAGAAGTAAAATGGTTGTGAAAAAAACTTAGGTTCTCTAAGGTTAAAGTACCATCAATGCAAGATTGGGCAAAATGGTTTAAAATTTCTTGTTGGTAAACAAAAATTGAAACCATGGTCACATTTTTTAAAAAGTTTCTAATTCACAAAAAAATGAATGCATCCAAAGTACATCCAATAACTAAAATATCAATGCTTCAATTGGGAACATCTTCCTTTACACCGACCTACCATTGCAAAAAGATATTCATCAATAACAACAATTAGTAGGATGAATGAATTCCATCTTGACCATTTAATAATGATAAATATCACAATACACATGTTTCTTCTATTGATTTTTTATTGCTAACATTTATACAACAAGGTTTTTAACTCCATGTGTGTTTAAACTTTAAAACAACTTGTAGACAAATTTTCTTCCATGGCACAATAAGTGGATTTATTAATCATTTGTAAACATTGGAATACATAATTGTTTCACATTCTTTGATGATGCCCAAGAGATTTCCAATGCAACTATATTTATAAGAGAAGTTTCATCCTAAACTAGGTTATCCACGCACTTAAGGTTTGATCTTCATAAAGACTAAATCTAAAGAGAAATTCATCACATACACTTAAAAGACCTCATTTGTCAAAATCACTCACCAAATAACAAATCCATCCTTCTTTCATAAATATTTACACCTCTTTGAACATTCATTTGTATTTATTATGTCAAGACTTTCACAACCTCTTTTAAATATTTGAGACACCAAATGATTATTGTCTTGGATGACAACTAACCCAAACATAGAACTAAAAAATATGTTAAGAATGTAAGATTGATTACAAAAAAACAAAAAAAAATTACAATATTTCATATAGTTTAGTTAGTTGTTTGTGAATGATGTTCATCCATGAACATTTATTTTCATCCAAAATTTATGAAATTCATCTATCATTAGTTAATTCAACTTTCATGGATGAATTTTTTCCATGAAAATCAATTTTTCATCCATCATGAATTTAAAAAACATTTGATAACATTTAATTTCTTGTTAATGGATGAAGTGCATTATGAACATCCATTTTCACCCATATTGACAAAAAATCATCTTTCATTTTCCACTTTTAATCCAATGATTAAATTCATCAAACATAAAACATTTTTCATTTATAATACGTGAAACTCATCCACAACTTTTCATTTTTTACTAATAATAAATCTTTCTAAAAGTGCCCAACGACTCCATGGATGATGCGCCTATTGGTAAATTCTATAACAAATTTTTTGAACCAACTCCCAAAACATGTAAAAATAATGCCAAACATGTCATTACGTACCTTATGTTTAAGATTAGTTTAAGATATGATCTTCCGCCATGCCCTTGTTTTATCTTATGCCATTTAATGAATAAAATTTCATTGAAATTGTTTTTTGCATATTTTGTGTCTTTGTTCAATATCATATGTTATGCAAGGTTGGATTTAGGTTAAACATGTTTCGATATAGTTTGTCACATACAAAGCCATGTTTAATCATTTTCATTTTCCTGCTTTTGAATTTATTAATTTTTTTCCAATAATTTAATTTCCATTTATCATTCATCACCAAAATATTATTCTTGAGCCTATCATATTAGAGTTTTCCTTAAAATGGTGCCTTGTTTGAACTTCACTTTGACCTCCTATTTGGTGCCTCAAACTCTTTTTGGCTATTATTCACAAATTCTTGCAATAAGGGACCAAATCTTGGAAACCTAGCATAAATTCCTCCTCTTATTGTCATCTACAAAAGATCAAAACACACCATCATTATGAAAGCTTGGCTACTAATCAAAAAGCAAGGTTATTTTGTGAACTCTTGGCTACTTATAACTAAGTGAACCAAAAAAATTGAAGAAAAGGCCCAAAGGAGGGAGCACACAAGCTTTCCTCCTCTTCTCATCACCATTTACAATGAAATGACAAAAAACACAAAAAAGAGGTAGAAAAAAGAAGTAAAGGAAGAAAATATTAAAATGTCACATGGTTGATGTAGCAATGGGCAAATAACTTTACATGAAACTCGATTCATACCAAGCTTTGGTGAAAATTTTGTTTGATGCCCTATTTGCCTGCATTGCCCCATGTTTTATTGATTTTACAAAAAAAAATATTATGCTATTTATATTAATTTCTTGTAATGTCTTTCCATTCCATGGATGAAATTTTATGCATTTTGACATTTTGACATCGACACTTATTACTTGAAGATATATGAAACCAAATTAAATAATTATCATTGGTACCCAATTCCTTCCAAACCCTAGGGACATGAATTAGCACTCATACATTTTTGAAATTAGTCGCATAATAATATCTATAAAATAGTTCAAAATAGGTTGATGTGATAATTTTCAAACATTCCAATGTGTGGGGCTCAATGTTTTTTTGGGTTGATTTTATTTTTGCCAAAATGCAAACAATAAAAAAAAAGGCAATATTACACGACAACATTCCCATTTTTCTGAAAAAAAAAACCTACCAAATCTTGAGATAAATTTAATGTTTCACCATGTTTAGACTTCAATTTTAATTTGATAGCAATTTTTGAACTAGTTTTTAAAAACTTTATGGACATATTTTTAAAACATGTCACCATTTGATGTTAAATCCCTTTTGGGATGTGAACCAATGATGTGACATCAAAGAATTGAAAAAATAAAATAAAATCTCTCATAAGTGAATGCTTTTAAATTGTTATTGAACTTATATTTCCATAATTTTTCATCTTATAAATAAAATTTTAAATTAATAATAATAATAATAATAATAATAATAACCATTAAGCCTTACAAATTAAACATTCATTCACACGTGAAAATAAACACATTGAGAGATGGGCAATATAGTTTCTACTATAATACCCCGAAGGTCAATTTTGTCATTATATATAATCCTCAAAATAGTGAACTAAATTTTCGTTATATTATGAAGTTAACGTGTTGAAAAGTATCATAATTATCATAGGCTACACTCTGAATAATTTCATTACTCTTAGGTGACAATATCATAATAGATCATCGAAAAAAATTCAATAATTTCAAAATTTTTTTTAACAAAGTTGCAAAGTGAACAACAAAAATGGGTGGGGATATCTTTTAATGAAACTGGGCATGAGTTCACAAGATTAGTAAAAAAAATAAAAATAAATTGTGACAAGACTATGAAGAATATTAGTCTTATTAGATTTAATGAAGAATATGAGAGCACTTTGCAGTGAAGGGAACAGGGTTAAGGCAACATCCAAAAAGGAGGGTGAAAAAACTCCTGGTGTGTGAGGACCAATTTAGGGTGAGACATCCAGTTTGGTCCCCTCTTTTCTTTCCTGCATGCTGTTTTCATCCTGACTTTTTTTAAAAATAATTTATCCCCATTTTTGACAGAACTGCAAAAAAGCAGCCCAGTAACCCCAGTTTGGGGCACTTTAGGAATAAACTCAATCAAAGATTTGTCAGGTAGCAGCAGAGGGGCAAGATTTTAAAGCAGATCTTCAAACAGATTTTCCAACAAAGGATGGTAAAACCCCAATTTCAGCAGCAATTTGTTACCTTGCATTTCACAGCTTTTAAACTACTTGGCATTCATAATAACCCTCTGGACTGGTAGGTGAAGCCATTAAATACTGGGGCTGGACTGGACTGTCATTCCATAAAAGCAAACCCACAGAGAGAGCTGAGAAAAAGGTCCACAAGGATTTATCCTCAAATTTCCAGTCCCAACCAAAAATTGACAGAAAACTCCAGTTGTTATGAACTAACCCCTTTTGCAGTTGTTGCATCCAATCCAGTAGCTTGTTATCACATCCTTCTGCTGTAAAGAGAATACCACCACATGTATCAGACAATAGTGAACTCAATTGCAACAACCAGAGACACCAATGCAATGACCCTGTTCAATGACCTAGACCAAAAGGGCTGATAATGGAGGATGCTGTGTGTTTACAGAATGGGTTTTTTTTTCAAGACATCATTCACAACATTTACCCTTCCTATTGCACTCACAATAATATGAGGAAGCATATATATATAATGGAGAATATATGAGGAGAGATGGGGGGGAAATAAGGCCATTCTTCATGTTGATAATCAGACATGACTGTGCCAGAAAAACAAAACAAAACAAAAAACACAAAGCAAAAATCCCAAGGGTTTTTGCGTACATGATTTCAGTTTCCTCTCAGTCACTAAGACCCTGAAAATGGGTCTCTGCATTTCTTCAGCTGTAACAACCATCATTGAAAACCCAACTAATGTACTAGACAGAGAATCATTAGATCGAAACCAACCTTGAAATGAAATGACAAAGGTAACTGAAACTCAAAAGAATTGATGGCCCAAAAGGTTCAATCTGTCTTTCCTAAAAGCTTGTGACAAGAATGCTTCAAAGGAAGTTGAAAAAAATTATAACATAATCAGAATGATTTGGAATAAAACTTGCTGAAATCAAGGAAACCTGAAGTGGGTTCATTGCAGTCCTTCACAGCAGTACCAACGTATAAAGAGGACTAGAGGCCTACAATTTGAACAATGACCCTCTCAGGAGGTTCCATTTTAGCACCCATCACCAACATCCAAACAGGAGAAGCCCAAGTGGCACATTCAGCAAACCCAAGATGCAAAATAACCTCCTGCAGGCAAATGTCACATTATGCCACCTTCCTGGAGGTTCAGATTTGCAGTAGAAATCACTAAACCTAGTGTAGACTAAGCACATGAGACTCCACAAAGAGTGTATGTAGATTATAAAAATAAAATATATGTAGCTACCAAGAGATTCAGACAATCCATCTCAAAGGATGCAATATCCACCGCCGCCACCATGCTGCCGGAAGCAAATCAATTGGACCATCCATCCAGTGAGATGGCACGTCGTGATCACTAAAACCAACCACACCTAAACACTGCCGCATTTTAGTCACCTACCCAACGCCACAATCCACACCTTTTTTCTCACAGGTTGAGCTGATTTAGGAGTTTGTGTGCTGCTGCTGCTTCAGCTTGCCTGATGCCTTCCTGCTCTTGTGGTTCTGGACGTCGTGGAGGGGGGGCAGCACATACTGTCACAGCAGGGCGCAGCCGTACAGGCATGGCTGTACCTCCTGCAGGCATCCTTGATGACAAAGGTGCCAGATGCATGCCCCATAAATGAGAAGAATCTGACCATGACATGGGGTTGTAAGACCCATGCACCATCAAGGATCCATGATCTGCTTTATGCTTTGCATCACTCCTATCCTCTCTCTCCAGTGTTACCCGAGAACTGTCCCCTCGGAGCCATTCATCCTCGTCAAGCTGATGCTCCCTAAGAGGTGGTGGTGGCATTTCATGCCTATCCCTGCATGCTACCAGATTCCGCACATGCAAAGGTACAGCTTGCCCACAATCATGCATAGAACCAGCTGATGCTCTGCTTGCAGCCAAAGCTTCCCTTGTCAGTTCCCTTGACAAGCTGGAAACATCACACAAAGTAACTGGGGAGGAGGAGTTTGTTCTTGGTATGCCCACCGGCGATCGATATCCTGGGGAAGACTTGGAGGAGGTCTTCTGAACACTAAGATGTTGGGGTGGCTGCTGGTTGTGCAAAATGCACTGGTTGGAAGACGAATCGGTTAGTCTAGATGCAGAGTAAAATTGCCCTATAGTCCCCACATCATTCTGCCCTGCCACTTGAACCCTCAGTGGCACTGATCTAATCCTCATCGGTAGTTGCAACGGTCCAATAGCTGCGGGGTGTGTCAAAGAACACAAGTGCTGCTGCATTATGACTGCATGAGTGGTACCTGCCTCCCTGCCATTCATGATTGCCAATGCACGAGCAATATTGTTCTGCTCCTGCTCTTCACTCAGTTCTTGATCTGCTTCCAATGGCAGCGTCATGGTCTGGTGCACAACTGGAAGAACACAGAGACACTGAATTCAGCAACACATGATGAGACGACATAAATGAGGTGAGGCAAGAGCTTGAGACAACAACGTCATGGAGAACAGAGGGGGGAGGGATTAGAGGACAGAGTTCCAACTGTGACGGACTTACATTGCTTCAGAGCTGACCAAGCTGCCATGGCAGCATTCTTCTCTGCTTGCTTCTTGGTCCTAGCAGCCTCTCCTGAGGATGTCACGCCTGCAACTTCAACAGAGCATGTGAAGACAGGCAGATGTCCAGGTCCAGTCCGAGTGGTGGTGTAGACAGGTAGTGAAACCCCAGCTCTTTGGGCTGTCTCCTGCAACAGGTTCTTGCAGACTCCTGTTTCATCCTGCTGCCATCAAAGCTTCCCCTGGCTATCATCAGCAAACCTACAATGCAAAAAAAAATTGCATGCACAACAAGTAACTTCAAAGCCAGAGATCAAAGAAACCAGCGAGAGTGACAAGAAATCCTGCTGGCTGGCTACTTACGAAAAACCTTGCGGCAAGAGACTGAGAGGAGCCTCCTCTTCGGGAAAGGATATTGAGAGCAACTTCCGCTGCCGCATGCTCCGCCTGGCGCAAGGTGTTGCAGTAATTAGGGCTTTCGAAAAACTCGCCATTGAACATCACTGTGGCCTTGAAGCGAGGCGCATGGTCAGGTCCTTCCCTGATGCAAGCGTACGCTGGCAGATTGAAGCAGCTCCTCTGCGCAAGCTCTTGAAGCTGATTCTTGTACATACCTGCAGCAAGCAAGCAAGGTTTTATCATCCTTTCTGCACTCCCAGACTTTCTCTGAAATCTACCGAGATCGTCGTCTACTACACTTTGCTCATTCATTCATTCATTCACTCATTCTCTCTCTCTCTCTATCCCGGTCTCCAAGTAATTCCGCGAACTCGTCCAATGTAATAACACAAGCAAAACCAGACAAGCAAACGACTTCGCCATCACAAACAACACAGACAGTAAAGAGCTTGGAGATGCGAAAATCTCCGAGACCAGAATCCATGAAGCAAGAACTGACAGCAACGGCTCTCGGCAGACGAGCAAGCTAGCTAGTAGGAGGAGCTCAACAAATGTGCCGCCCAGGAGGAGCGGAAACACTAACCTCCGGAAGTAGTCGAAAAACAGCAGCACCTTGAACAGGCCCGCGTGCAGCAGCCTATTTACATCCCAACTGAAGAGCTGCAGCAGCTACCGTCGACCTATCGGGACTTCCGACTCCCCTCAACCACCTCCCTGAACTCCCGACTTCTGTTCAAGACCCTCGACCTCGCCGGACTCCTCACTACCTCCACCACCAAGTACAATGCACACCTGCGACGGGTCCACGTTGTTCTCCAGACCTACCGGTATCTCTTCTATCTTTTGTCCCAGCGTCTTTCCTTTCCGCGGATTATCGACGAGATTCTCGCTGGAGCTTACTGTTGCTGCTGCTGCTGACTGCAGCGGCAGAAGAATCTGTCCATGTGAAGCGAATCCCAGATGCGGCAACAGCAAATGCAGCTGTACGTAAAGCAATGCAAATCTATTCTCGTCCCACGCACGCTCCTCTTCACCGCCAAATCCGCGCCAACGAGAAAGTCGCGCACCCGCGCGCGAGGAGAGAGAGAAGATGACGAGCGAGCGTGCGCAACGATGGCGCGCGCCGCAGGAGACGACGCTGCGCTTGGGCGGGGGGGGGTTGGGGAGCAGGGCTACCCGGCAGCCAGTCCGGTTCGGGCACACGGGCAGCCCGGAACGGGGGTACCGAGGCTACCGGAGTGGTTCGGAGAACGCAGATTTCATCCAACACAATTCATTCATCCATTTACTAGCCTCTTTGAATTTACTTCCCACGAGAAATTAGGAGACAGGAAATGAATTTCTTTTTCTTCCCGCGAATTTTTTTTCCCCTCAGTAAAATATTTGGACAACGGCAGTTACAATTAAAGTTTACTAAACTAGGTAAATTAAGCAACGGGGTACAAGTTACAATTAATTACTTCTAGTAACTTTATATAGCGGGGCCGTCAGCAGCCCCCAATCCCCCCAACAGTGAATAAATAAAATAAATAAAATAAAATAAAATAAAGTGGCCTTAACTTGGAATTTATTTACTACAACTTCCTATTTATTTACGTTTTACTTCTACTTCTCTTTATTACCCTCAACCTACCCCGGTCCTCATCAAAGGGAAATCTGAGCTGTGCAGTGCGATCTGAGCCGTCCGATCTGAGTCATCATGGTAAGTAGGTATTTATTGAGAACGCTGTAATAAGTTACTCCATTAAAGTAATTATTATTATCATTATTACAATAATAAGATTTTTATTTTATTTTATTTTATTTTTATTAGTCATTATCATTATTGTCATTATTAATATTATTCCTTTCATTAGTAAATTGAAAATGCAGCCCGCCCCAAGTTCAAAAACAGCCAGAATGAATGGGGCATTAGTTTTGAGGAGGTTTACAATATAGAAATAAATTAAAATTGGCAGGATATTCATTTTTTTCTGGATTAAGGAAAACTACAATAAATTTTGTTAGGAATTTTAATTATGGGAATAAAATAAAATAAAATACTGAAATTAGTTTCTAATTTTGTTTAATTTTTGAAATTTTTCATTAAATTCACTTTCCTTTCTTTCTTTCTTTTCAGAAACTTAATATTGAAACAACCAACAATTTTGTAGCTTAATGGATTAAAGTCAATATTTCTAGATGAAAAAAAAAAAAATGTCAAGACATAGTAACTTGATTGCCCATATAGTAGTAATACCCATGTTGAATTTTTATTCTCTTTATTTTTTATTTTATTTTTGAAAAAGAGGGAGGAAGGGTTTAGGGTCTAAGTAAGGAGCAAGGGTTTAGGGAGGGAGGGAGAGATGATGAATTATTTTCTACTATCATAAAAAAATCTAGAAAAATAGGTTTTCTTCAAGCACACCTATACAAAATGCGTAGTAATGTAGATTTAGCTTAAAAGACTAAGTTCTTTGAACTTCAAGCTCCTAGAGTACTTTTAGTCTTTTAAGCTAATGGTGGAGAGGTAAATGATTTCATAATCCACATATTTCAAAGATTTTAACTTATTCCATCGCTTATGAATCTCATTCTTTTAAGCAAATGGTGGAGAGACAAATGATTTCATAATCCACATATTTCAAAGATTTAACTATAATCCATTGCTTATGAATCTCGTTCTTTTAAGCAAATGGTGGAGAGGCAAATGATTTCATAATCCACATATTTCAAAGATTTAACTTAATCCATTGCTTATGAATCTCATTCTTTTAAGCAAATGGTGAAGACAAATGATTTTCATAATCCACATATTTCAAAGATTTCACTTATTCCATTGCTTATGAATTTCTTTTTTCTTTTTTTTTCATTTTTGCACATTTTTGGTTCCATTGATATTTTCATTCTTATGTAAAGAAAAACAAATGGTTGTCTATAAAATCAATGGCACATTGACCTAAAGTGTAATTATTTTTTTAACTAAGTTAAATTAAATTAAATTTTCACACCTACGTTTATGGGCATGAGGGTCATAGTTGAAGTTGAATGATGTATACTTGATTGTTGTCAATTACATAATGATTAACCCACAATTCGAGATTTTAGTTTTTGGTTCCACGTCTAATTCATTTGGGGGATAGGTTATGATACAATAAACAAATTATTAAGAAGGGGGAACATCGCAAATATTGCTAGGATTTTATCAAAATTTTAAACCAAAGAATGTGCAAATTGAATGGAATAGAAAGGAAGGGATTTCTCATCTATACTTGTTGTAAAGTTAATGTCAAATATATAGCAATTAGTCATGTAATATTCATTAGATACAATATGTAAAATCAATTCATGGATTCAAATGGTTTGAAACAAATTGGACAACAATATAAATAATTTAATGAACTAAATGAAACTCAAAAGTTCAAATTCATCATATACCATCCACATGAATTATTCATTACAAACCAACAATACGTTCTCCTGCACTTAATTTCATCATAAAATATTCTTTTAAATATTGAAAACATTTTTTGTGAAAATATGAAATTAAGGTGTTGAAAATCATCATAATTATCACATGTTGTGGTTTAAATAATTTCACTACTCATATGAAAATACTTTTGTAAATCATGAAAGAAATTAAAATTTTAAAAAATGAATTGGTTTTTTGAATATATATATATATTCATTTTGTCAATACGAAAGCGGATCCTAAACCTTTGATTTCATCCAAGTTTCCAATTATGTTTTGTGTCACTTTTCTAATGCAACTAACAATTTTTTAGTAATGAATGTTACATGTGTCTAAAATGTAATTGCATTCAATGGTTGTAATTATATCTAAAATGAATTAAAACCCATCAATACACCATTTTGGATTGATGTTGGCTACACGAGAATTTTTTTGTCATTTAAAAAATCCTTGTCCCCAAATAAACATAGTTAATCTATTTTATTTACTATTTTTTTATTTTTTTCTAGGTAGTTGCATACTACATTGAACAAAATGGGAAGAGATGATAAATAATGAATTAAAGGCCCCTTATGAATATAATAACCCCAATTGTAAAGGTAGTCAAATGTTTAAAATAAAGATGAATTAAAAAGAGGTAATAGATTGCAAAAAAGTTGGAGGGATGAGACACACCACCAAAGATACAAATATGGGTTTAAATTTCAACTATTACTTTAATTTTTTTCTATTTTTGAAGGAATAATATTTGTATATCCCATCAACCAAAATTTATGGAAATTATTTAATCACAAAATTGTCTCATGGTGATGATGAGTTCCATTGTAAATAGGAACTTGAAAACAAAAAAGCATTTAGTTGACACTAAGAAATCAACAAGTTGGATAACAATTGGTTTAAATTAGGTTACACAAATTCGGATAAATAAAAGTTTTGTGGGCATTATGGGAAACCTTTTTGGTAACTATGGACCAATGGGAGCATGGCATTTAAAAAAGAAATAAATAAATAGTGATATAAAAAATTTGGAGAAATTTTTCCAAGAAAAAAAAAATATATCAAATTTATATTAGAAAAAAATTCCAAAATTTTCCCAATGTTTTTGTTATAAAAAAAATTGTCAAGAAAAATGGTTGAACATGAGGCATACAACTTGTAGACAATCATCTAGATTATAACTTATTGTTTAAAAGTTTAGGGTTAAGACCAATTTTTAGTTGGGTTTGTTTTTAATTAGTTGGGTAACTAATTCACACTTGGGCCATGTGCACAAAATGCACTACTTTGATTAAAAAGAAGGTTAATTTTTCAAACGTGTATTATTCATTTGATTTTATGAAGGTGCAATGAAGGCAAGGTGGATACAAATTTTATTTTGGAATTCAACACTTTGGATATTAAAAAAAAGTCTTTAAAAAAATGGATGGTGGCAAGGGAGTTTTTTTTTTTTTCCCCAATTTTTGTGAAAGTAGAGTTTTAAAACATCGTTCTATATTTTTGGCTAACTCTACTTGAACCAAAAATAGAAATCTAGCAAATTTTCTTAAAATATGGTCAAATTATGGCTATTGAAAACCTTAGAAAGCATTTGATTTTAGCACCATTAATTTTTAATATATAGTTTACAAGCTAAATGTGAAAGTAGAGTTTTAAAACATCCTTCTATTTTTTGGGCTAACTCCACTTGAACCAAATATAGAAATCTAGCAATTTTTGTTAAATATGGTCAAATTATGGCTATTGAAAACCTCACAAAGCACTTGATTTTAGCATTGTTAATTTAAAAAAATATAGCTACAAGCTAAATATGAAAGTAAGTTTTTTAAAGATCCTTCTATATTTTTGGCTAACTCTAGTTGAATCAAATATGGAAATCTAGCAATTTTTCTTAAAATATGGTCAAATTATGGCTATTGAAGACCTCAATTGATTTTAGCACTATTAATTTTAAAATAATACCTACAAGCTAAATGTGAAAGCAAAATTTAAAAACCATCCTTCTATATTTTTGGCTACTCTACTTGAATCGAGCATAGAAATCTAGCAATTTTTCTTTAAAATATGGTCGAATTATGATGGCTATTGAAACCCTAAAAAAACACTTAATTTTAGCACCGTTAATTTTTACCGTTTATAGTTACAAGCCAAATGTGAAAGTAAAATTTTAAAACATCCTTCTATATTTTTGGCTACTCTACTTGAACCAAGGATAGAAATCTAGCATTTTTCTTAAAAGTTGGTCAAATTATGGCTATCGAAAACCTCAGAAAACACTTGATTTTAGCACTGTTAATTTTTAAAAATAAAGCTACAAGATAAATGTGAAAGTAAAATTTTAAAAAACCATTCTTTTATATTTTTGGCTACTCTACTTGAACGAAGCACAGAAATCTAGCGATTTTTCTTAAAATTGGGTCAAATTATGGCTATTGAAAATCTCAAAAAGCACTTGATTTTAGCACTGTTAAGTTTTAATATAGCTTTTTTGGGCTATATACAGCCAGCTAAAAAAAAAAAACCAAACAAACAAACAAGGCTGGAGAGAATTGGAAGTTAACGAATATGCAAAACGCTTACAACTCCCGGATTCGATCCTGAAACCCCTTCCAGAGAAACAGAAGGAGATGCTTCCTCCATGACCACTGAGCTAGTCCCTGAATTTCTGTTCCCGAAGTTGCATCGAGAGCTTGGCCGCGACCGCGACGTAACGAGAGAGCAGAAGCAGAGATCGAACGGCGTCTTACAACAACTCCCCACATTGCTCTAGGCATGCATACTCGTCTATGGCTTCAATCTGCTCATGTTGACAATCACTGAATTTGCTATCCATCGACCCTTTTCTCAGCTTCTGGGTTGCAGTTTTTGCTGAGAAAGAAGAAGAAGAAGAAGAAGAAGACGAAGACGGTGACTAAGAAGAAGAATAAGAAGAAGAAGTCGGACTAGGTGGAGGAGGTGGAGGAGAGTTTTGTGTTTGTTGTGGAGCTTGATTTTGGGGTTTGCGAGGTAAGAGCGGAAGAGAGGAAAGGGGCATTTGACTTGTAGGGTTTACGGCTTTGCCTAGATTTTCATGTCCAGCTTGCCCGACTCTTCTCTAGCACCATCTTCTGCCGCATCTGAAACGTTTGCGCAGTCTTCGTCAGTGAATCATGGAGCAGCGGCAACACCAACAACAAGAAGCAGCAGCAGCCATCATCACAACCACCAAGGCAGTGGTAGTAGTAGCAACAACAACAGGGCAAGAAAGAACAGGGAGGAGGAGGTTAGGGTTTCGCAGGAAGGGAATGAAGAAAGTGCTGCAGCAGGAAGGGGAACTATGCTCAATCCTTTCGCCAAGGAGTTTGTGCCTCCTGCAGCTGCTGCACAAACCGGTTTGTTTCTTTCGTATCAGGCTTCCTTTTTTTGGTCTCCTTGAGGGATCCCGTTTACGCTTCCATATTCCTCTCTGCTCTTTTCCAGGCAGCGAAAGGATCTATATATATATATTTCCTAGGGTTTCTGCAAATCTTGCATTAGCAAATCCTGCATAGGGTTATGTTTGCTAGCATGGAGAGAGACAGGAAGAAATAAAGCATTGTCAAACCTCTGTGACCAAGACCGCTCCCTTGTGGCTCCCACCTCTTTGCCACAATAGCTCAGTCTCTGCTATGGCTTGAACCTTGGGTTTCTTAGCAGGGAAACCTTAGGAGTTTGAAATGTTGAACCGCTTGTACGATGTTTCCTTTCTTTCTAAATCCTGCTGCCTATGTATGTATGTATGTATGTATTAGCTAGCACACATGACACAGGATGCAGTGATGTGGAAGAATCTCTTATCTGTTTCTGAGAAATTCGACTGTTTTGACAATGATGAGAGAATACTCCTTTTTGCAACAGGTGAGGCAAGGGATTCACAGAGACAGTTGGGGGGACGCCGTGCGGTATGTATGATTTTTTTTTACCTGCAACAGAATTTAATCTGTGCTGATGTTGCTGCTGAGTGGAAGAAAATTTAGTGACAAAATTGTTGTATTGAACTTGAAAGATTGATTTGGATACCCTGGCCTTTTTAGCTCAGAATTTGGGTATTACAGGCATCCAACAATGGAGTTGTGTGGAAGCAGAAGTCTGGCCAGGATGCAAGCAGTGGAGAAAGTGTGACAGCTTTGAATGGGAACAGCTTCTTGAGATCTCAGGGGAGAGGAAATGGTGCATCTTCCAGGGCAATGGCCACACCAGGAAGGAATGGTGGTGGTGGTACTGGAGCTTCAAACTCTTGGCAGTCAGGTGCCATCACAGGTGGAGCACCTCCTGGGGGAAGAAGGGGTCAGATGCTCAATGCAAATTACCTTCTGAACTTCCAGTATGATCCAATCCCTCGCCCTCCTCCACGTGCACCTCCTCCTCGTAGACAGCGGCGGATCCAACCCTACAACAAGGAGTTATTCTTGCAGGCGAACTTTCGGTTCTTGGTTTCTGATCTTGGTGACTACATGTTGAATGCAAGTGACCCTGACAAAATGTTGCAGTGGGAAGATGTTGCAGCTGTGAATGTGACTGCACCAGAAGTTCAGTGCCCCATCTGTTTGGATAGCCCACCTCTGTGTCCTCAAATCACTTCATGTGGTCATATGTTCTGCTTCCCCTGTATCTTGCGCTATTTGATGGCTGGGGAGGAGGACCATCGGGGTGACCACTGGAAAAAGTGTCCATTGTGCTTTGCAATGATCTCCTGTAAAGACTTGCGCACATTGTCAATTGACCCTGTGCAGGAGTACCATGTTGGTGATTGTGTGAGGTTTAATTTGCTTACTCGTGCCAAAGGCTCCATAATTCCATTTGGGAGAAGGGAGGGTGGACTTGGAGCACTGGCGTACAGCAAAGATGGTCGTTGCCATCTTTACTCCAAGTTCACACTTACGTCCAATGCGGAACAGACCACTGATAAAGCTGTGGCAGAGCTGATGGCATGGTCTGCACGTGTTGAGGTGTGTTGTGTAGAATCTTGCTGACCTAACATGCAGTATTGCTGATATCATTCTCTTAATTTGGAGTTTATGAAGGGAGAAAGAATGTGTGCAGGTAGAGGGATCAGAGGATTTGGAGATGTTGCCATATGTGCATGCAGCTGTCGATGAACTTCAGCAGCGCAAGCAGGTATGGTCTGAGCACCGCACACTTGACTTTTTGTCAAGCAGCCCACCAGTGCGGCAGCGTATAATGTCACAAGCAAGAGCAGGTGTCACAAAGCTACCTGGAGATGGTCTCAGCCAACAGCTGAAAGGAAACAGTCATAAAGGCCAAGAGGCTGAAGTAGACTGGACTGATTTGAATCCGAGCAAACCAGCAATGGAGAAAATACAGGGCAATCTGGGGAACAACATACTCACAGTGACACAGGCAGCTATGGCCAAACTGAAAGAGAAGTCTGGTTGGGTGTATGAGAGTGCCTTTTCAGATGATGATGAAGAGGGCAATGCATATAGGCCAACTCGTTCCTTGAAGTCAAATGGACAGGAAACTGAGCTTGTAAATGTTGATGAAGACTCCAGTGAAATCCTTAATGCAGAAGGGAATGAAGGTCCTCCAGCTGACTGGGAGGATTTGCTCTTGCATCCGCCAGAAACTGATGAACCTTTTGTTGTTATTAACAACACTGAGAGGAAGGAGCAGGATGTGAAGAAAGACCAAGATGAAAGGGACTCTTACACATTCTATCAGGTAGATGACTAAAACTCTGTGAAACACCAACCATTCTTGTTTAGTTTCTGGATGCCACATTCTGCATTTTATGACATCCATGTTTTTCAGAGAAATCTACAAATCCCAATCTTATCGAGGCCACTGCCATCTGGATATGTTGGAAGCATCCTGGAGTAAAAATTCTTAGAACAAAGAATTGCAATTCGTGGATGTGATAACTTTTAATTGCTTGAAGATATAATCTGGGCAATGGGTGCAGTCTGCAGATGGGCAGTCTTTAATACTGCATCCCCTGAACATCAAGTGTCTTCTCCAACATTATGGAGACTATGAGGCATTACCTTCAAAGTAATATGCTGTGCCTCTAATGATTGTGCACATTATCAGCAACATCAGAATGGAGACTTTAACAGTATTTGTCATTGATTAGCTGCTTTGCCTCATCTTTTTTGGCTCTCTTCTGAATGCTTGGGATCAAGCAGGCTATGACATGAGGCAACATATTTGTTGAATGCTTGACATAGCAGGTATTGAAGCAGGCAGATCTTTGATTAGCATTTTGAATGTTTTCTGTTGCTATCTTCATGGAGAATCTCCAATTAACTTTAAGGGCTTCATAATAAGCCATGTGCATTTTGGTGGGTGGGTGCAGTTTGGAGGCACAGGTGGTGGAACTTGAATCTGTAACCCAAACAGATGCTACTAGGAAGCGGTACCGCTACCTAAGCCATCTCCCATTAACTGCCACCTTTCAGGTAGCCTGTCCCCTAGTTTTCGACATCTGAGCCTGTTTGAATGAAATTGTTTCTCTTGCAGGTTTCTGCACAGGTTTCTTGGTGAGTTACACATCAAGGTTACAACAATTGGATTCGTGTCTCAGAGTTTTTGGCAGAGGCTTGTTTGCTGATTCAAGATGTTAGCTCAAAAGATACTATTTGAGCTGGGACAAGTGATGATTTTGTACAGCACTTGGTTTGTTGTGCAGCTGTGTGAGGTGGATTTGAGTGACATGCTGCCAAGTGAAGCCTTCTCTCCATTTGCTGAAGAGATCCGTTCTCGCCAACTCAGGCGGCAGCATCGCATGCAGCGGGTAGTCCTCTGTGTATGCCCTGTGTCTACAGCAACACAACTTGCATAACTGTGCTCAGCTGATGTGTTTTGCATCCTGATGACTGTGTTCCACATCTCCACTAGTTGTTTACCTTGATAGACGTATCACCTGCTGAGATAATTTGACGTGTGGATTTTGTTGGGGATAGGAGAGAGAAGAGAAAGCTAAGCAGGAGCGTATGGCAGCAGTAGCAGCTTCCAGACCCAGGCCTCCATCACCTACTGATTTTGTAGCATACATGGCATCCACGCACATTGATGATGGTTTGTCTTTCAATGGTGTTGAATGTAATCTTTCTACACATCCTTAACATGTTTGTGTTGGCCTATGTGTTGACCTGTTGGTCCGCAAAATAGAGTTTGGCTACCTGGTTCTTGGTTGGCTCTGATACTGGAATGTTGGTGGAACAGATGCTGTTGGTGAGTTTACACCTCCAATCATAAGTCCACCGTCTGTAGATGAGCGGGCATTGTTTTCACAGGTGACTAAATTAGGCTATGCCTCAGGGTATGATGCACCACAGCTGACTATGACTGATGCAGCACAGGCATCAGCCTCAGGTCAATCTGCAGCTTCATGTAGCACAAGTGGAAGTGCTGTGGGGCATTCAGGTAAGGACCATTTCTTGGCTTGAATATAAGAGGTTTCGGTAGAGTTCCATTGTATGAGCAAAGCTGAGGGATAAAGGATGTTTAAGGTGTTGACATCTAGTATGAGGATTGCAGGAAGCAGCCAAGGTGCCACCTTGTCATTTGCAGATGTGATCCAGGTGCAAGCTGCAGCAAAAGAGCCAGATGAGGGCTCAACACCTGGGAAGAGTGCCAAGAAGGGTAAAAAAGCCTCCAAAGTTTTGCTCTCAACAGCAGGAGGCCGTCGTTACTAGTCCCACTGTATTGTCCTGCAGAACTTGGTGAGTGTCATTTTCCTGAGGAGAAGCTGTCTGATGCTGGAGCGTGATTGAGTATAGGCAAAGTACTTATTTGGGCCTACCTGACATGTTGGGTACATTGGTGGGGCTGGTTCAGTTTGTATAGTGGAGGCTGGAAAATGTTTGAAGTAGCTGCTGAGTGATGAATTAGTTTTTATGCTGCTTCTTTGAGCAGCTAGCTGTATAGACTTTCACTTTTTCTTTTGGTTGGCATTTCACCCTCTTGTCTCATGTCCAAGTGAACAAGGTGAATCATCAGTAGGTGAACTTGTATTGCAAGCAGCAATCCTGGTTACTGGATATTGTCTCATATTCACCATCATCAAGAGTCACTCCTTGTGGTTCATGTTTCTTGACTAGTAACCATGTGAATTGTTACCATAGTGGAAAAGTATAGATGAGACAATGGCTGGAGCCTGCTAAGGATTAGGGTGCTCTGTTTTTGTCCACAGTGAGGTAACTTGTGATTTCAGATCTGTGTTTTTCTTTATGCAAACAACAGGAACCAAATTTGCTGCATTCTGGGCAGCAATTCTGTGAGTTGTTATGTAAAAGTGGAGTGATTTTCCATTGGGATGTTGAGACTTCCTAGATATATATGATATTCTTGATGTAACAGTTAATACATACAACTGTTTAGTGCCAAGGGCTGTGATGGAATGGCTACAGTTGACAGTGGGTCAAATTCATAAGTGAGGCTTTTTTTGCACATTGGTGACCTTTTCTACTTAGTGGCTGGTACTCTCTGGAGACTCACTGGAACTCGTTAATGAGGGAGTGATTGGCAAGCAATTTGGGACACAGGCCTTTTATAAGCTTTGGAATGGTACTACTTTGTCAGCTCTGTCTTTAGGGAAGAGACTCCACAATGGTGTTAAGATTTGGGCAAAAACATCTGACTCGAACTTGACCCAATGTGTGAGTGACATCTAGCATATTATGTGTGCATATGCTGCATGGTCATGTTCCATAAAAAGTGCATGCTGCTAGATGAGAAATTCTAGATCCAGTAGGGGAAATATTGAGTTTGAAGTTTGAACCTTCTGTAATGGGCAGAGTCATGAGTTGCACATTCTACTTTGTTTCAGAATGCCATGTGTTGTCGTGGGAGAAATTTGCAGCATTTCCTGAAGCTCTATGAAAGTTCTTTGAACTCCAGAGGCAAAGGACCAACAAATAAGAGCAAGAAGAGGATGAATTTGGATGTTTGTCCAGAGATGAAAAATAAGCACTTTTCAAACCGTATATCTATCTCATCTTTTGTTCATTTTGAGTGATTTAAAAACCAGTGGATGCACTGACTGAAACTCTACAAAACTTTTTTGAACTCTAGAGCAATGCCCAAAGATCTAAAACCTTAAAAACACCAACTGTTTTAACACATTGATAAGTGAATGCTCACCCTCTCTTCACTTCCAAATGATGATGCATCTTCTATGCCCGTTTCTTTTTTTTACAGATTTGAGAGTGCTTTTTGTGGTGTTGGATGGCACCAGATGGAGGGTTACAACATCTCTTTGATCTCTCAAGATTCTCATCACAAGTATGGCAATTCTCAAAGAGTTCCAACAATAGTGAGAATTCTTAGAGTCACGACTCATGATGATGATGATGATGATGATGATATGTATTACATATTTTGTAACCCACATGATTCATTATTCCTATGCACCTTAGCTTTTGTGTGTGCAACCTCCTAAGGTGCTCACGGTTTGGGTAATCAAAAGGTGAACAAACCATAGGAAAGAACATGCCTCTAACTAGTCATAGAGCTTGGTATCATTTCTAATAGATTATCTAACAATATTATGGAGTAAACTTGGTCTTGAAGATATTATATTATATTATATTGGTAAGTATTGATTCTTGTCATCAATGGATGATAAAATTAATTTGGGTTTTTGAATTTGTCATATTTTTATTATTATTGTGTCCCATGTATGTGTTCAAATTTTAAATTATTAGTTTTGGGATATATATATATATATATTTATTTATTTATTTATTTTAAATTTTTTTCATTCGTCATTTTATCCTTTTGGATGTGTAAAAACGACTAAGGCTACGATTAGTGTTTGTAGGTTCCACCATTTAGGCAAGTTTAGGTTGAAGTTATAAAGTTAGGTTTTTTGTAAGGTCTTTGGATCAAAGGTTCCAAGTTTTGTTGAAACAACCGTTAGAACCTACCTAAGTAAATAATTTTTTTTCAAAACATAATTCAAACTTAGACCAAGGGTTGTACCCCATTTAAAATAAATTTTCTAGGTAAATAAGTACAACTTATTTTTTTTAAAAAAAAGCTTAACCTATATTTGAACAATTTAATGCATTTATTAATTTTATACAATTAGAGTTCCACAGTGTTGCGCACTACTAATGATGAACGATTATTTTATTTTTTCTTATGTTTTCATATGGTTTTTAATAATTCATCATTATTTATGTCAATGTCAAATTTCATTTAAATTAATATACATTTCAAGGACATGAAAAGACACATGTGAATTTGTTTTTCATATCCATGTTGGTGGATAGGGGAAAAGAGTGAGGTAGTTATAAAATGGAGATATTTATTAAGAAACATGAAAGATAGTTATTAAAAAAGTTCATTAAAAATAATTTTATTTTTTTTAAAAAAAAAGTTAGGCTTGAAATTGAGGTAGTTATTTTTGAAATTGTCTTTAAAATGGTTCATGAACGACCATATGAAAAATTCCAATTTTTTTTCCATATACCAATTCCAATTACTTGTCACTAGAATTAATATTACATAATTTTTTTATTTTGAACTAATTGAACAAACTAATACTACACCAATTTTTTATTTAGTTTAGTTGTGTGTACTGAAGATGAAATTGGTACTTGGTCTTAAAATTGGAGTAACTTTAAATTCTTTGTAAAAATGATCAAAACCAAAAGTTTAAAAAATCCCAAAAAAACACTTATCCAAAGACCAAACCAAAAGTTCCATTTTAAATTTTTAAAAAAAAAGAAAAAAAAGGGATAAAACTAGGACTAAAGGTTCCTTTTGAAATCAAGAACAAGACAAAACTAATTATGACAACATTTCTCAAGATATTTATATTAAAAAAAGAAAAAGAAAAAGAAAAAAAGGATACCATCAAATCCAATTTGTGAAGCTAATTTGCAACACTTGGGTGCCAATATTCCATCATTTATTGGCCTTGCTTACCAAAGCAATTAGGATATTGTGTTCATTATAGAAAATAGTAGCTTAAGGGATTTTGGCCCCTAGGTAATAATAATAATAATAATAATAATAGGTCTATTTATTTTTATATGAGGATTTTTGAAAGATGATATTTTTGGCTTGTGTTGAAACTTGAGATTAGTTATTATAGAGTTATAATAATAATAATATCTTGAAGGATTTATTTTGGGTTTTTTTTCAAAGAGGATTTTTTGTTTTGGAAGATTATATTTTTTGCATGGTAAAATATTTGAGTTTCCATAAATTGTTCTTTCACCACTCGTAAGATAACCTTTTTTTTAAAAAAAATTGTAAATGGCAAAGGCCACAATGTGAAACACCCCTTGTTGTTAGTTAAAATATTCGGAGCATGTGAGTTTGTTTGTTCTAGCATTTATTTATTAATAACTTGAGGCCAAAGCAACAAGCCAAAAATGCTCAAAGTTGGCCCCCCGCAAGTTTTTTTCAGCCCTGACTAATTTTTGTAAAAGCAGGCCTAAGTCTGAGTCACACTGGATTTAGTTTTGTCGCGAAGTGGAGGAAACCAAAAATAAAATAAAATAAAAATCTGCCCGTCCTTTCACCTCTATAATAAGGGCACGCAATGCTAAAACAAATTTGTCTGCAGCTAACTCACTGGTCATGGATAACGTACCCCATTGTCAAGGTCCCGGGATCGATTCCCGATTCCGTCGCCCAAAATTCCCTTCGAGGATTGTGCTGCTGCTCGCCGTCTCTTGCTCGCTCGTTCTCTCTCCTTTTGCTGTTGCGCTTTCTCGCCCATCTCCTTCTTTGCTTTTGTCAACCCCCAAAAAAAAAACAACGCATTCCAGCTTGAAGTTCTCTCGGGCCTTGGGTACAAAGTCAGTTACATAAAGCTCTACATTTGGTTCTTTGTGTGTGTGTGTGTGTGTGTGTGTGTTTTCTTTGTTTGAAATCCTGGGTTCGTTTGTTTGGTAGGGGATGATTCTTCTTTGTCGTCGATGTTTGTGGGAGTTTTGTGTCTGTCGTCTTGGTTGAATTGCTGTGGCGGGCAATGCATGAGGAGGAGGAGGAGGGACCTCGTCTTATGTGTATTGCTTGCACTGAGTTCTTTTGTCGAGATTTTGAGGGGGATTCCTTTGAACGAATTCTTTGATGGATGGGGAGTGAAATTGTAAGCGTATGTTTGGTTTTCCTTACAGATTTGGTCCGTTGCGGAAATCCGCGGTGGGGAGGTGAGTCAGTGAATGATGATATTTGAGAGATTCGCTGGATTTACGAGAGAATTAGCGGAAAGGATTTACAGAGGTTCTGTGGTTATGGAGCTGCTGCTGCTACGAGACGAAGAAGAAGAAGAAGAAGAAGGCTCAAGTTTTGCTGCTACAAGGACGTGAAGAGCTAGACTTAGGAAGTTCCGATCCGGTCGTCCCTCCTTCTCAGGTATGTACGTATCTGTGTCGTTGCAGTAGAGTGCAAGACAGTATCTCTGGGTTTTTGTTTCCATGGAACCAATGAGGGATTCATCAGTAAGTGGAAGAATTGGACGCTTAGAATGTGGTGACTCACAGAGGTGGAACATCCACTGAGAATCATCAGTACCTATGGTGGGGTTTGGGAGCTCCTTGCAACAAATAATGTTGCCTGCTCAAGAGCATTCAGACCCAAATCTTGCAAGCAGATTTGTGAGTTGCAGCAGAGCACTAGAATTCTTCTTACTGAAAATTACTATTGCAAACCCATAAAATCCCAATTTCTCTGCAAACCCATAAAACACTCAAATCCATCATGAGAGGGAAAATTTGTTCTAGGGTTGCAGTCAGATTCATGATACCAATTGTCATAAAATTGCCCTTCACCTCACATGCATGAACCTCAAAGCAATCATGGGTAAAACCCATCTTTTTGGTAGCACTAGGAACATCACACCTTCATTTTATTGGACCCATCAATCTTTAAAATCAATGGGATCTACGAGAGGGAATTTTTATTTTTAAGGTTAGAGTCAGTTTCATTATACCCATTGCCATAAAATCACCCTTCTCCTCACATGCAGGGACATCAATGTTGTCATGAGCAAACCCATAATTGGATGGTACCATTAGGAATGTCACACGTTCATTTATGAAGTAGACCTATCAATTTTCAGAAAAATATAGGAAATGCTTAAATAAGGATTCTCATTAGAATTTTTTTGATGAGTATATTTAAAAAGTTGTATAGACTTTGAAACTTCAGTGATATCAAGAATATTTTGTATTTTGATGTCCTTTATCATTGCACTGAAAATTTCAAAGGAGTCATGTAAAGTTTTGAGGAGCTGTGTACAGTTTGAATTGTTATTGACATGAACTTTGAAATTGGATCTGGGAATTGGGTCTTTTTTGGCTTGTTGAAATTTCTGAGAATAACTTTGTTGGCAGTGTTTTGAATCGGTATACAGAATGTTTTTTTACCATCCTCCTTTTGCAGGTGGGTTTGTGTGTGTGGCATGCTGCTTTTTCCTTTTGAAGGATCTGTTATATTGTGACTGTCAATTATCATGGGTACAATGCTTCAGCAGGAGAAGATTTGTGGGTGGTGATTTACGCATTACTTTTCAGTGCCAAGGTCATTTCTTACTTCATTCACAATGATGGCACTTCTGATGCTTGGAAACCGATGTGAGTGGTGCTTGTTGGCATATTACCCTTTGCTTCTGTCTCTGTCACTCTCAATACCCCTTTGTTCCTGGCCTCCTTACATGTAGTAATGTGTGAGACTGATTGATTTTCCGATGAACCCTGCACAACTTTTGCAGGCATTTACACAATGCTGGCTGTAGCTTCCACACCCTCCACGGTGCACCAAGTCCAGCGGTCTTTGGTGTCAAGTTTCATATTTGGACCTTGTTTGTGTCTGCCATCATCATTCCCTGTGTTGTCAACATTCTCAAAATTAGCTTTTGTCTGGAGAGATGAAGAACGCTGGGGGGTCCGGCTGCTGGTGCAGCAGCCAAGTTGCTTACATGCTTGGAAGACACACCTGACATGTTGGCCAACTACTATGAGTCTTGTGAGAGAAGATCTTTCCAAAGTGACTGCAGAAGTTGGGTATGGTTCTGCTGGCTTCTCCTGCAAGGCTGCTGCTGGCATGGGAGAGGAAACCATGGCTGCTGGCAGTGACATGCCAACCCATGTTGGAGCAGAGAGAGAAACAAATGGTATGCTTTTCACTGCAAACCTGAGATCATTCTCCAAGATTGGATTCCTCCTTTGATGAGCCTAAGAACCTGCACAAGAGTTATTCACATGGGCAAGATGCTCAATGGTGCTTAAGGAACAATTTCTAGGCTTGAGGAAGACACTGTTATTGTGACACCAAGGAAGATGTTCAAGCTTCCACCATCTTCCACAGACATCCTAACTTTTAGGCTGAGCTTAGCTTAGTTTTTTGAACAGTTTTTTTCCCAGATGGATACTAGAGTAATTGTTGGCTTAACAGGAGCAATTTCCACAAATATGGACCAATCCAAGGAAACAGGTTTGGAATGGCAACATGGTGAATCCCACCACACAGTGTCTACTTCCTCGATTGTTGGGGGGGAGGCACCACCAGTACAACATAAACTTCATTTGTGGCCAGACCTAAGGCAGGAGAGCCCTGTTGACATGCGGAAGCAGATTTTTTGCAACCGGTCACTGAACATGAAGAGTATTGTGGCAGTTGGATTTGACATGGACTACACTCTTGCCCAATATAAGCCTGAAACTTTTGAAAGCATGGCTTACACAGGCACCATACAAAAGTTGGTCAATGACTTAGGGTATCCAAAAGAGGTGGGTTCTCCCCCATCTGTGATTAGATCTAATTATCTCTTTGAATTATCTCTCTTCTTGCATGCTCCCACTGTTCTGGTAGCATTTTGGGTTGCAACATTTTGGGACCTTGTTTTTGAACCCTCTTAGCCCCTGGTTGGAAGCAGGCTGTGTTTTTCACCCTATGAAAAACCCAATACACAGTGGAGCAGACTAGAGACTATTGTTTTGTTGCAGACTGCTGAGAACTTAGGATTACTCTACATGTCCGCACTTGTTGCTGTGTTTCAGAATGGCTTCCTGTTTTTCTGACTGCTAGCTTTCTCTTCTGCAGCTGCTGGACTGGAAGTTTGATTGGAAGTATATGGTCAGAGGTCTTGTGCTTGACAAGAAGAGGGGCTCCATCCTCAAGGTGAGATGACTATGAGACTATTCATCTGAGGATTGTTATCTTTTTTTGAAAGAGAGGCAATTGATGCTAAAAAGAGTATGCTACCAGGAATAAAGATGATATAGTAGCCTTGTTTCTTTCCATCATACTGATGCTAGTGTGTCTTGCTCAGAATGAAGCTAGAGCTACACAATTACACTAAGTTGTGTGGAGACTGTGCTACACAACTGTGATGGAAATGAATGACAATAAAGACAGCAATGTCGTTGGTGTACAATCCTTTGGTAGCATTGGTTTGTGTTCGCTTCTGAAAAGACAAACTATTACTGGTGTATAGGATTTTTGGTGGTTGATTGCAGATGGACCGCCACAAGTATGTCAAGGTGGCATTTCATGGATTCCAGAAACTGACAAGGGAGGAACGTCAGGCCACTTACGGTTCCACATTGTCACGTGAGTCATATGATGAGCCTGATTATGCTCTAATTGACACTCTTTTTTCACTAGCAGAGGCCTATCTCTTCATGCAACTTGTCGACTTCCGGGATCAGTTTCCAGGAAAAATCCCTTCTGGTACTGAGTAAGTATGGTCTCTTTCTGACACACCCCTTTTGCAATTGAGCTTCCACCTGGTTCAGTCAAAGATTGTTATGGGTCTTGTTATGGGTCTAAGTTGGAGAAGTCCTTGAACCTTTTCCTTGTTTATAGACATTCAAGCCTTGATTGCTGTTTCATTCAAGCAGTCTTTCAGTTGGTGGGGTGTACAGAAGTGAAAGGCAAGATAAAAATGGGTCTCAGATTCTGCATCTGTTTGTGTGTAATTAGCTAAGAATGGATTTGTTGGTGGTCTTTTTAAAACACATTTACAAAGTCTGACTATGTTCAATTGTTGTGTATTGCGCGAACAGAGTGCAATGTGCAGATGGCAGTGTAAGCTCACCAAAGTAAATTTCTCTATGCCAATTCCTGTAGCCTTCCAGTCTGTACTTGCCTCCTGCAACAACTATCTCCCATCTTCACACTTCTTTTGTTTTGAGGGGTGCGCATCACTGGCAGAGCAGTCTGTCTGGGACAAGGTTTTTTTTGCATTCCTCCTACATGTGCTGGACATATGGCAGTGCTCAAGTGGTCTAATGTCTCTGTATGTCATGTATAGTATTCATTCCTTGATGGTTTCTAACATTTCAATGTAAAGATAATGGCTGATATCTATTCGCACATTTTTGGCAGCTATGCACAAATGTACAAAGATGTGAGGGCAGCAGTGGACCTATGCCACCGGGATGGCACTCTGAAGCAGGCTGTTGCATGTGAACCAAGCAAGTATGACTTGATCCAGGCTTTCAGTCCCTCTGATGCAGAGTTGTTCCAGCAGTTCCTATTTCCTTTCTTGGCCTTTCCAGTCCTGGGTTAATGATTGATGTAAGACTTTAGGGTAACATGTTGACTGGTGGTGCAGATACATAAATGAAGATAGACAAATAGTTCCCCTGCTGAAGATGCTTCGGCAATCTGGACGATTGACTTTCCTTGTTACCAACAGGTGATTCTCTCTCCCATCATTTTCTTCTAGTTAAATGTGTCTGCTTTTTGAGGTTTATAAGGTTGTGTCTGGTAATTTCTCATCAGTTGAGGGGCATTCCTTTGCAATGCAATGAAGCGAATGTGCAAAACCAGCAATGAGTACCTTACTGGCTACATGGAGTGGTGCAACTAACAGAGACCTGCGCATGCTCTGAAAATGTTGCTTACTGTGAACAATGTAATGCATGTTGTACTCACATTGTCATAATGCTGCAGGATACATACTACCCCTCCTGCAGTAGTGAAGTGAGAGAGTCATGCAGACAATTTCATTGATGATGAATCAGCAAGTGAAGGCCTCTAAGTCTAATTTCTGTGAATGGGTGTGCAGTCTGTGGGACTACACACATGTGGTAATGAACTTTTTGTGTGGCAAGTGTGGCACTAATGGTGGAATCCCTCGTGATGACGAATGGCTTTCATATTTTGACATTGTCGTGACAGGGAGGTCTGTCTGCACATCTTCCTCTCATCTCTGCTTCTGCAACAAAATCCATGTCCACACATTTTAGGCAGAAGGTAGATCTCACACATCTTTGGTTTTGGCAGTGCAAAGCCAACATTCTTCCAAGATGGGAATCGATCCCCCTTATTTGAAGTGGACATCAGCAGTGGGATGCTACAAAATACTGATCAAGGCACACCTCTGCCACAGGTAAATTGAATCTTCTTCTTCTTGCAGGGCATCATGTGATGAAGGGCTCCAAATCCTTCATTGTCCCTCAATCAGCCATCACTAATCATGCATCTGTCTTGCAGATAGGAGGAATCAGTCTCAACACACCCATTATCCCACGAAGAACAGTAAAACAGGCCTGTCAAGTGTTTCAGGCAAGCCTGCTGAAATCTGCCTGAATCCTTGTTTTGGGAAGAAGACAGTATGTGGGTGCTCCTTGGTTCCCAAACTATTTTCACAAATGATTGTTCAAGAGCTTTCTTTCTCCACTCGATTGAATAAGTGCGGCCGGAAATGCTTCTCCCCATTAATGTAAGGGTTAAGGGTTAAGGGTTTAGGGTTTAGGGTTTAGGAATTAATGTTCTTACATTCACATTGGATGTCATATGAAATTCATGTGCAGGGAGGGAGTGTGGGTCATTTACACAGATTGTTGTCCATAGCAGCAGGTGCACAGGTACAGAATTTTTTTACACTAGTGACAATTTGATAGGTCCTGCAGTATTGTTGCAATAACAAACATCTATCATTATGCGGGTGGGGCATAGGGTCACTCTTAGTTGGGTACAGAAATGTAGCTCATGACTGTGTTTTCTGTTATTGGAGCAATCTGGAATGTGTTTCTTGTCTGGAATGTTTCTTTGTCTCTGTCTGATGTGGAGAGTCTTATCATTACAGGTTTTATATGTAGGAGATCACATCTATGGAGATATATTACGAAGCAAGAAGGAACTCGGTATGTTGTGTAAGCTCTGTTAGAGGACATTTTGAGAACAGCATTTCTTTCTGTGGAAAAAGGGGGGGGGAGTCACAGTTGATTTGTGGCACTGGCGCTTCATGAGATTTGACTCAAAATCTCCTTTTGGTTCCTGGGGATTGGTGAAGTTCTTGGGCTTGTAGTATAGCAAAATTTGTTTTCAGGTGGATGAAGTGTGGTGTCCCATTGTTTCTATCTTTCAGATTGCAAATTTTTAGGCTTCATCAGGCTTCAGCCCTATCAAGGACTTTAACCTAGGCCAGTGCCTCGAGGTTACCAGAGTTGTGTGAGGAGGGGTTTTCTGATTTCTGGTGAAAACACAGGCTGGAGAACAATGCTGGTGGTGCCAGAGCTGGACTTTGAGCTTGAAATGCTTGTCCACACATTCAGCATTCGGAAGGTAGATCCTATAACTGGATTTATGAAAAATTCCAACACTTGGGTGGGATCCAAAGTGTTGGAATCCCCACTTTTGGCAGTGTCAAGCTGGGATGACGACAGAGTATACCATTGAGTTGATAAGTTTATTAAGGAGATGACAAGCAACTCAATGAAATAATTGGCATGGTGCTGTTCCTGCAGGAAATCAGCAAATTGCGTATGCAGCGTGATGCTCTAGAAGATAGGCTCCAACACCTTGAATGGACTCTTAGGTACAAAAGGGTTCTGTGGAATAATAAGTGTCACCAGATCTCTCATTCACGACACATCCAGTAAAAAAAACTCCAGACTGTTTTGTTTGTCTCTAGCTCAAAAACCATCTGTACTATGTCCTTGTGTTTGCGGCAGTTCATCCACCACATTTCAGATCTGCTATACAAGTTGCATTTTCTCTAAACAAATTTGCAATTATGAATTTTCCAGATTTGATGACCTTACAGTGCAGAAGCAACAGGAGTTTCGAGAGAAAATTGATATCTTGCAAGTAAGAAGTAACTTCTCCTCCAGGCTTGCGGGATCATCCCATTTATCACCCTGAGACTTTTATTAGGACTTTTTCAACATCCATCTTGTTACAGCTCAACTTGCAAACCCTCTGCATGTTCTTGAAAAAAAAGACTTGCTTGATGGGATTTTCGCAGAGTCAGAGGGACAAGATTAGAGAACAGCATCGCCAGGCACAGCGGGATTGCCACCATCTGGTGTGTAGTATGAACCTTCCTTTCTGCAATTTATTGCTGCCTCTTCTCTTGGGCACTTGATAACTTGTCTGTCTTTTCCTGTTTTCAGTAGTAAGTGGATGTCAGACAATGCAAGTATGTCTAGGTAGGCTGTGTAGGGTATGTACCCTTGGCAATGAAGATGCTTGATCCATTGAGTCATGATTGCCCACTAAGTTATCCCCCCCTGATCTCTTATTGTCTGCAGTTTCATAAAACATGGGGCCAGCTGATGAAGACCGGTTATCAGAATTCTCGTTTTTCACACCAGGTTAGATGATTTCGTCATGGTGCAAGGACCATGTAGTGATTGTAAGAAAGGCATGAATTCAACTCATATATATCTGGTTAAATGTTGTGGAGCATCTCTATTAAGAGCAACTCCACTGGCACTCAGTATGTGACTCTGCATATTAAAATTGGATGAAGAAAAGTCAAAACAAGTTGATTTGGCTCAGAACAATGGTTTCAATTTAGCATATTTGCATTGTTTGCTGAGGCTGGTAAAAGGCACAGCAAAGCCTAACACCCGCCAGAGAAGAGTGTAATAAATATGATCTGACCGCTGCTCCCTGTTTCTGATTGGCCAATCAGAACGATTGGGCCAGGTGCTTTGCTATTAGTAATCTCCCACCTATTTGCAGTCTCAGTTTTAGTTTTATGGGTGGGGTTGGAAAAAAATAAATAACTAAACTTGGATGTGAAGAATATTTTTTCAAGGTCACATACTAAGCACCATGGAGATTCTCTAAGCTGCAAGAGTTGGGGTTTGTTCTTGGTGTGGGTGGAACAGGTGGAGAGATTTGCCTGCTTGTATACTAGTCATGTGACGAATTTGTGCTATTACTCACCTGACAAGAGTTATCGCACCACCGAGGATTTCATGCCCCATGAGCTCGAAGGCATAGGCCTTTGACTCCTGGATATCGCTTCTTGATTGACACTCTTACTGATTGATTTGCAACACCATTTGTTGAACAATAATTTCCACTAGGAATACATCTGCATTTGGGTGAGGGGGAAGTTAGGTGTTGGGTATTGCACACCAGTGCACTACTGGTGCACTAGAAGTCCTATTTACCTGGTGATGATTCTGGTTGTAATGCCAACACCTTAGTCTAGCACATGCATACAGGCAAACGTCAACCGCCAGTGCAGCTCAGAAGGCAACCACCCATCATGCCACATGAGTTGACCTAGTGTTATGTGAGGAATAAAAGCACTTCATGTATGCACTCATAAAAGGCTTTTTCAATGGCACTTCAGTAATTGTGTACAGTGATGTTGTGCAATAGTTTTTCAACTTAGCTTATGCTTTCCTCAAGGGAGGAGGACTCTGATTTTTATGCATGGAAAGGCAAAATTTTCAAGAACAAAGATGAACTTCAGTGACAGGAACCTGGATGTTCCCTTAACAGACTCACTCACCTGCTAGCACTTTGAGGCAAAACTTTACAAGGCAAGGATAAACTTCATTCAGTGACAAGCTGTCCAAGAGTGTGTTCCCTTTTGTAAAACTAAGGTTCAAGACATTCATGGAATGAAATCACTTGGGTTGTTGCCCTGGAGCCTACATCATCCCCTTGGAACTCTTTGGTTTTTGGTACCATCTCATGGATTTGCTGCATCTCATCAGATTGTGTCGTGTTTTCCTTGAGCAGAGGGCACAGTGGCCCTTTGTTTATTAGATATCTTCCTTGGATGATATATTATGAAGTGTTGTTAAGATTGACCTAGATACTGACATATCATCTGTGCAGAAGCTTGGCACTAAACACTGCAGGTTATTGGTGGCGTGAGGATTTATGATGTTGTGATTATCCTCTGTGTCAAGATGCTATTATGAAAACTGTAAGTCTGCTCCTGGGCTCTCCCTTTTATATTCCTGATTTGGTCTTCAAAGTTCATCAGCATTTTGTGATTTTTGTATGAAATGTTCTCAGGTTACCAGCACAGTTGAAGTTCTCTACATGGCAGATTTCATGATTTAGGAACTCTTCTTAGGTTTAGATCTACCTTAAGTCTAATGGGTACATAAAGTACTGTGAGGATTCCTACTGTAGAAACATAAAAGAGGTGGGTGTGGGGAAGGAGGTGGGTGGAGAGGAAGAATCCAAATATAACATTTAGTGCATATTCAGCTCAATTTGTACAACCCTAAATCTGGAGAATGTGTATAAAAACTCTTTCTCACTTTTGGCTTCTAATTCACAGAATGAATTTGGCAAGGCAAAATCTGGATCTATATCTCTAACTTAAACATGTACATCTGAAGCTCACACATGATTTTTTTGGGGATACTTAACCGTCATTGTTTCAGATGGTATATTCTTTGATGAACCAGATTTGGGTTTGATTTCTAACAACAAATAAACACTTGTAGTAACCTTGTCTCTTTTGAAAATCAAGTCAAGAGGAGTGAATTTTCATCAGAGTCTCACAGTTAGAGACGAGTTGGACATTTCTCAACAAGTGCCAGAAGAGAAGAGACTGTGCCCACTGAAACTTTTACACAAATTCAGATTCTGGGGGGTTAAGGCAGAATTCTCCCTGCCAAATCTCCAAAGCCCATCCTTCTTCTTCCAAGGCAGGAAACATTGGTGGTCCATAGTAGCAAGTACGGGGTGGTAGACTACAAGCAAGTAGTACTATATACATGTTTTGTACTATATGTATATATATGTTTTTTGTAAATTTGCAGCAGAGCAAGTACAAGATAGATAGATAGATAGATAGATAGATAGTTCTTGTATTATATACATGCTTTTCCTTTGTTTTAAAATTGCACATGCATTTCATTTCATACTGTTGGACATCAAGGTCCCGCAGTATGACAAAAGTGTTCCATTGTTGCTTTCATTCTGTGATGAAGCTGCTTGCAGTGGTAGCATTGAATTGTAATGCAGGCTTTCTCAGGCTTTTATGTTGGCAGGCTGGGTGAGAGAGATCCCCCCACCCCCCCACCACCATGAAAGAAAGGGTTTAGATGCTTTCAAACAACATAGATAGATAGCCCCCTCTGGACCTGCCCTTTTCCTAGTACCTAGACATCACACTCATCATGTCTGTGTTGCAAAGATTGATTGAGGCTATTTGCTCTGGTGCACAGTTCCCATTGCAATGGTTTGAAACATGCCTCAAACCATGCAATCATGTTTCAAACCATGCAATGAACTGTGCAATACATGAAATTGGCCAAATTAAAGAGTAGTAGCTCATCATTAAAGACTACCCAAAATCTCCAAAACCATTTGAAAACCTCCAATATTGTCTTCTTCCAGTACTCAATGGGTTTAGGGTTTAGATCTTAGTAGGGTTTGGGAACTTCAAAATTTGGTTGATTTCCGTGTGATTTAACCTAATAATGTTTGCCATCATATTTTTCTTTTGATTTTATTTGTTGTTGTAGGTTTTTTTTTTTTAATATTTAAGATTATTATGCAACAATTCCATTCCATCTATGGGCACCTCATGTATACCTTATATGATGATGATGAGGGCTCACCCACTCTCCTTGTGGCATTTATTTAATGGAGTTGTGATAGACATAGGGTTTTGTTATATCTATTTTAATAAGACCAACCTAACCTTTAAACTTATATGATAAAATATCAATAACCAAAAAAATTTAAGAATCTTGCTATATTTTGGCAACCCGCTTGAACATATTGTCTAAAATATGTCAATTTCCGGAAAATTAAATTTTATTTTTTATTAAAAATTAAATAAAAAATCTTTGAAATCTGGTGACTTTGGCACTTTTTTCTTCACAAAAATCAGTTGCACTGGATTTTATTTAATTTTTTTGGCTTGCCAAGTGGTGAAAATTTGCCACAAAAAAAAAACCACGGATTGGAGGTGCATAAAAAGGGTTGATGTTTTCTCCAAATGCGAGTGAGTTCAAACAAACTTTGAAGTAGTGAAAGTGTGTTAAAATGCCACCACATCTTTAGTTAGTAAAATGTCATGAAATGTTTTTTTATAAAATAAAATAAAATAAAAAATTTTAATTTTAAATTTTTTAAAAAAAAGAGTAAAAAGAAGATACTTTGTTCTAGAACACGTTAGCCCGATGACTTGAAGAAGGAGCGGGATGGCTCAAGTGGGGTCATCCAAGTTGGAAATTGGATGATTTGGAACCTCGATAGGAAGACTAAAGGAGCTAGCTCTTAAGCATTTCCTAAGCACATTTGTATGAACTTCTACCTTTGTTGGGTCCGAATTTTTTTTTTGTTCCCATCAAGTTTTGTCATTTTTTCTTCAACAAAAATATTTGGAAATTTTTTGGGAAAAAAAAAAGTGTTTTTGGGTGTAAATTTGACTAATTTTGCAAAAAATAAAAATAAAAAATCTCCAAATTTTCCATATAATTTTTATTAAAAAGTTACCCTTGTTTTTCCTTGCTTTTTTTTTGGGGGGGGGGGTTTAAATCAATTAGATTTAATCTTAAGTGAGAATGCCCATTCTATATAAACATGACATCACCCCAATCAACACTTAACAAAGAGAATCTTATGTGGGAGAAGGGTTATTGGGGATGAGCAGCTGATATATGGGCTTGTTGAACAAGACTCTAGAGTCATGCCCAATGTGACAAATTGGTAATCAAAACTTCTAAGCACCAATTTCCTACAAGGAAAATTATAGGATTTTTTTTTTGTAGGAAGCAAGATTATAGCTATTGAAGATGTTAATTTGACATTTAACATATTCACACATACTCTACTCATGTTTATCATGAGATTTTGATTCAAAGTTTTTGCTAGAGGATGAGACCTCTAATGTAGGATAGGTATATGTCCATTTCAACATTTTGGTTTGGTATTATAGGTATTGGGATTTTGTCGATTTGTTCATATCGATCCTATTTACTTGTGTAATTTGGGATTAATTTCATAACATAGTGTTGGGTGAGTGTGTACATCTCGACATTACCAATCTCGTCTAAGTGTTTGGGGCTTTTAAAAATCTATACATATCGATGTGATTGAAATATTTCATTTCATGTAATAAACTAGGGTTGGTCTCAATAATTAACCAAAGTGTTTGTAGAAACCCCAAGTATGAACATGAAAGTTCAAGAACTACGTACCAACTAGTGTAGTATATGCACCTAGTTTAGGTTCAAAAATTGTATGCCATATACATTTTATTACGATTGCATCAAAAAAAAAATTCAATTATTTTAGTAGCCTTTGTGAAGGGATAGAGTTCAATAGCCAACATTGATTTTCTCTTGGGACTAAATCAAAAGGTGATGATGAACATGGTTCTTTTTGTTTGGTAATACAACACGCACCCAACTAATGCAAACACGCACCCAACACCGCCACAATTTATCCATATAAGGTTTGTTAAAAGTTGACTTATCGTGACTTAAAAAGCAAGGCTTGGTTTTTTGCACTTTTCAAAAGCCTTGTACTATATGACTAAAGGACCTAGACATGTTCTAAAAAGGGACAACAAACACTATTCAAATTTGGGTTTTCAATTTTAATAAAAGATGATTTCATATTCAACAAAATTATGACCCCACAACCTAAAACCTAAAACCTCCACAATACCTTGAACTTGACAACATTAATTGTGATGTACTAAAGTGCATAGTGCATACTTGATTTCATATCTAACCCAACTTTATATACGTAACCAAAATTGAACGAAATCCCAATTTTTTTATTCATATTAAAATGTTGGTAAAATACAAATGTGTGTCTTCAAGAAACTCCATTTGTTTCACTTGTTGACCAAATAACTTACATTGACATATTTAATTGAATGGTATGTGTGTTGAGTGTCATTAACGTATCAACTTGATGAATCAATAAATTAAGAAAGTTTGAAAAAACCTTTGCAAAAATTTTAAAAGCTCACATTTTTTTTCACAAAACAAAAGATTGTGAAAGTTTTTCTTGTGACATTTCAAACCATGTTTGTCATAATGAGAACCTAGAAAAGATTATGTACCATGACCCTAATTTTAGGCTCACAATCAATGTTAAAGCATGAAAGGGAGATTAGATTAAAATAATATTTTAAGATTCAAACACACTTTCACACATATGAAAAATCGAGTTTTAACATTTTCAATTGGTTTTTTCATTGGAAAAATTGGAGTTTTATATTTTAGCAAATAAAAAATGATATTTGAATCAAGTTTTTTTTATAACATTGAAATGGTTTTGAACTATAGATATCAAAAATGAAATTACATTCTTCATTTGGAATTTTGAAATTATGAATCAAAAAAAAAGTTGAAAGTCAAATTGACAATTTCATTTTTAACCATTAAAACTAGGAAACAAAAGTCGCATGAGTTTCAAATTGACCATATGATATATGTTGAAAAGGCCTTTTCGAAGGTTACAACTTTCCTTTTGAAACACCTTCAATTGAAACTTTTATACATGAATTATGAGTTCCTAAAATAATTGGATCCATAAATTAGCAAAATTCAATTTGATTTGAGAAGTCTCAAAATGTTTTGTCACTTTGATGCAACCTTATCACTAATCACATAATAAACTATAGGGAGGAGAGTGATGAGTTTTTCTCAAATCCAAATCACGGTATGTTTTGTGAGTTAAGTTGTTTGCAACTTGTTTGTGCACAATTTTGGTTCCAATTTGGATTAACTATCTTCATTTTTTAATTTGTGCAAATTTATCTCATCTTGAACTTTGATTTGTGAATTTCTTTTAATCCCGTCATGGAACTTTCATCCTCCATGTTTATCTTGGGAGTTAAAGAATGTGCTTTGGGTTTGCATTGCGTTGCAAAACTAAGAATCAACAAGGTTCTTTATTTCAATATGACTTGACAAACCTAACAATGCGTCATTATGAAAAATGTGCCAAAATGTATTAAGCAAAAGAAACTCAGATTAATCTTTTGTAATTTACAAAAACGTCCATACAGACCAGAAGCAATAGGTTCTCAAACCATTTTTTGCTCAATAAAGTAAAATCACCCTCTCTTTCACACCCTATTCTCTTTGTTTTCACCCCCTATCCCCCTCTTTGAGTGGTATCCACAAAGTAAGGAAATTTTATTAGATCTCAGTATGAAATGCTGAAACTCAACATTTAATGCACAAGGTTCGAGGGTAACTACAGTGGTTGTACAAGTAGGAGCAGTGAAAATATATGCAGCAGCAGTGAGCAGTGAAGGCGCTCAGGGAAAATGAAAGAGGCGATGAAACTCAGTTCACAACCAAAATTGGTGGAAAAACTAGTCTGGGTCCCAGTTATTTCGTTTTCTGAAATTTCATTCCCAGTTAAGCATTCGATGCCCTATTATGCCGAAACTGGTCGTTTTTGACCCCTAATCGCCTGACTTGACAGATAACTTTACATGTATGGTGCTCACCCAAATTCCTCACAGGCACCTCACCAGGCAAAACAGCCCTGTACTTGACACATTCCATTATAACAAAATGTTTTCACCAATGGAAAGGAAAGGAAGAAAAAACATCAACAACAACGCCAGAATGCAGTTATAGTTGCAACTGGATTTGTGCATTTTGTGTTTCATGAAATGAGTGAGTTGCTCCCTTATGGGAATACCAAATGCTCACTTCCTTTGACGAGTTCACTTTTCCAGGTTTACTCTTTCCTCAAGTTGTCATTCCCTTCTTGTGTTGTCAGTACTTAACTGAAACAAGTCCACAAGGGCTACAAAACACATGTTGAGCTTAAACTTTAGTGCTGTGAATTCTGAGTATCCAAACCTGGTGAGATCACATGAGCCTTCTTCTTGGCTAGGACAGTGGACAGAACCCTAGTAAATAGTAGTAGTAGTAGTAGTAGTCTGTGAAAGACACAAGCAAACAAGCTCAAGTCTAGCTGCAGAATTGCATGTCACTCTGGGTTCTTTGGGTTTCGGTGGACAATTCATTTAAATTTTGATTTGATTGATTGATGTACTTTGGGACAGAGGAAGTCTTTTTATATGCAAATGACACAATCACCAATTTTTTTAAAGAGTATTGCAATTGGGTTTTCACAATTTTTGGTTGTCTTTGTGTGATCCACTTTGTCAGAGATTTGTACTAACTACTCAGTACCCCACTCCAATGAGGAAGAATTAAGTTATCAAGTAGTAAGTTTCAACTGGACTACTTTTTTAGTCCAGTTTTTCTTGGCTACAAACACTCTTGGAAGGATGGAATTCCTTTCAAGCAATGAAAGATTTTTAACAGCACCCACTTGGATGAAAACACCCATTTGGATTTTTTAAAACAAATTTCATCCATCCAAAACTAAACAGGCAGAGTGAGGCAAAAAAAACAAAATTATTATAGTTAATCTCTGAAGTCACCCTGTCTTTGGGCCTTAGTTTGACCCTTTAATCTCTGCTCATCCCCAATTTATGTGTAAATTTCCAAAAGTGAGCAAAATTGGGTACCATTTCATCAAACTCAATACCAGTTCAATCTGGATCTTTATTCTCACGAGTCACAAGGCTTTGATTTAATGAAGAATAGGAGCAGCAATGACGGCCCAGATAATGCAAATCCAAAACTAGGGGTGAGATTCCCCTGAGCACTAATTTAGGTGAGAAAACTGTGCACTGTTTTCATCCTGACTTCTGATTTCATCCCCAGTTTTCATGAAACTGGGGCCCAAAAGCCCCAGTTTGGGCTACTTTACGGGGTAACTTTATATGGGTGAGCCCTAGAACCATTGCTCCTCACAAAAATATTTATCAAATCCAAGTTTAGTTATTTACCTTTTTTTCCCAACTCGCCTGCAAAAAAAGTAAAGTAAAATGAGGACTGCCAAGACATAGGAGACTACTAATAGCAAACCAACCTGGATGAATCATTACAAAAGGCTAGACAGAAACTCGAGCAACAGTCAGATCACATTTATTACACTCTTCTCTGTCAGGTGTTATGCTTTGCTCTTGTACCAGCCTGAGCAAATCATGCAAAAATGCAAAGCCAAAACCATTTCTCTGTGCCAAGCCAGCATGATTTGAATTGCCTTCATCCAAGGTCACATACTGAGCAAGTGATGGGTTTTTTCTTTTTTAATTTACATTTGAACTTGGGGCAAACCTCAGAGGATAAATGGTGATGGTGTTGGGTGCTACATCACAAAGCCAAAAGAAGAAAATGGTTGAGTCATGACCAATATGTTGGCAAGTTTTCCAACTCTTTTGGTACAACCCTCAGTGAAAGGTCTCTCAATTGGAGGGTTGCCCCCCTCTCAATAAAAATATTAAATAAATAAATAAAAATGAGAAGAATTAACCCCCTTCCTCAAAGGAAATAAAGGTGCAATTCTTCATTACCTTGTGCCTTGTCTCATTGGTGGTTAGAATTTCTTTTTCCTCACTACGTTCATCCCCGGTTTTCGCCTACCCTAATACCCTAAATGTTGCATTATCAAGGGTATCTATCACCTATTCCTAATTGGACAAGTACCCACTCTAGTAGTTGAACTGGGAGTAAATTGTAAAAGGGTAAGAGTATCTTCCTAGATTACCATAATAAATTGCACTTCAATACTAATTATATATTGCTTTCAGAAATGTTAAAATATTTAAAATACAACCATTCTCGTATTTTGTGAATTTTCTTGTCACCAATCTTCCACGACTAGAATATCTTCATTGGGATATTGAATGAAAGAAAGCCATTTGAAGTTTTATAATGAGAATTTAACATCCATCAATAATATGCTTGATGAACGATTTTTTGCATCATCAATAATGTTTGATGTTTTCATGTCATTTGTTTGTCAAAAATGATAGAGAAAGTTCAAACATTAAGACAACTTGCTTCACATTCCTACAAGGTCTCACAAGGTTTTAAGATCCTATGTTTCAAAGTTACAATCTATCAAAATGTCAACAATGATATATGATTGTCAAAACTTTCAACAAATTCCAAGCTCATGGAACTTGTTACATGTGTGTTTTAGAGCATTATTCAACAATGAATGGTCTTGTTGTTGAAAATCAAAATACTTGTTCAAATTGACGGATGCTTGTTGTTTTTTGTTCACTAGTGTTGCCTTTTTTCTTACATTTTCAACCAAGTTCATCACTTATATTTTAAAATGCTAGAATAAATTTGATTGAAACATCATAACTATCATTAAAAAAAAAAATCATTGGTTGTGTTGCACACATTGTTCATGAATGACTTTCAATACAATGTGTTTTAGCAATATTAGTTGGGTAATTTTTGTCTTTTCCTTTATTTCAACAATTTTCAATTTCCCCTTAACAATTTGAACCTTGTGAAAATCTTTCCATAATTTTGACATTTAAACTCCTTTCATTTTTTTTATGTTAAACAATGTTCTTGAAAATAATTTATCATTCATAATCCTTTTTGCTTGATTTGATTAATAATGAATTTTGTTATTATATTAATATGACCTCACAATAATTGGACAAGTCCTTTAAGTTTTTTAACTAATATTTTTGGCAATGTTTGTGGAAACATTTATGTCTTGCAAAGTTGTGCTTATTGCAATTAAAATATTTTTTTAACATGTCCATGTGAAGTGTATGAATTGTTTTTATGGCATAGACATTTGCAATGAAGTCCAATATTATTATAACATGAAATTTTACACTAATTATTAGCATTTTTTAGTAATCAAAATTAATTCGCTAAAATAATTATAATTATTCTAATAATACATTAATTATAGAAGTGGCATAATTTTATGATTAAACATGATTATAAAATAATTTATAATCTTATTTTTAGAAAATAATTTTAATGGAAATAGAAATATTAATGTAAATATTTAAATTTCCAGGATTATATTACAGTAAGTTAAAGTATTCATTTATGTTTTAAAATATTCACAATAATTTTACTATACTTAAAACAATTGACACAATTATTGTAATCATAGTAATTGAATGAAAATAATTTTATCTATACCTAATAAAATATTACTTTAAATAATAAATCTTATTATAACAAAAAAATTCTACACTAATTTTTTTTTTTTAGTAACCAAAAAGATTATTGTAATTAGAGAAATTACATAAAACCCCATGATTGGGAAAAAACGTTTTGGATTAATCGAAGGTTATTTAATGTCAATTCAAGAATCTCGCATGAAAGATGATTGTCACAAAATATTTCACAAGAGAAATATTAATTATTTAAATGTTGAAGGTTTTTTTCATACTTGAACATACATGAACTTAAAAGGGAAACATCAATAAAAGGTTTTTCTTTGTAGCCCACTTAGATCAATATGCATGTCCAACTTACATGGGAATTTACATTTGATTTTTTGATCCTTGTCACTTTTATAAAAAAAAATTCATTGTTGATCATATATAAGCTTTGTTCTAACAAAACCATTGTAATACAACAATATATACAATCAAGATAATATTGGCAAGGACAATGCTGAATCTTGAAGAATGACCAAAAACTAAAAATAAAAATTCAAGTCAAGTAATAGAATATGCATGAACTTGTTTGAAACATTATTATGATGATGAGTCTAGAATGTTGATTAATTTTAACAAAAATGAAGATGATGAACAGTTACTTACTTAAGACCCAAATTTCATGATTGTAACAACACTTCAACTATGAAAGTATATCAACCTTGATTGGTATAAACTAATCTATGAATTAAAATACAAATGCCACTCAACCCATTTAATTTAGAGGGTTATGAAAATGAATGGAAAAGTTCTTATGATGTTAATGTCAATGTCATCATTATGAAAGTTTATAAGATTGCATTGGTGATGATGAATGTTGATGATGAAACTGATGAAGATGAAACTGATAATGATTTTTGAGAAGGTAGATGATGTAAACAATGAAAACTACAAAGAGAACAATGAGGAAGACCATGAAGACAAAGATGATGATGATAATTTCATGTTGATTAATTTTAATTCTAAATGAAAATGATGAAAATTTACATGAAAGTCAAACCCCATGGTTGTAACAACATCTCAATTAAAAAACATTTAAAATTTTGATTAATGCAAACTACTCAATGAATAACAATACGAGTGCCAATCAAGCCCAACTTAGCAAGTTACGAAGCTCAATTGACAAAGTTTTGTGTTGTCAATGTCATCACTGTATTTTTTTAGATATAAAAAAAATTGTAACAATAAAAATGTCTATTGAAGAGGTGGTGATGAGCATGATTTCTTTTCATTGATTAATGGGTGTCACATGAATCTAGTAACCATTTTAAGAACACATTTGGAGCCAATGAAAAATTAGATTTAGGTTTTGTCCAATTAGATGTTCATTAAAAGTTTTGTTTCAAAGAATGTTTCAATGTTTTTGAAATTGTTTCTTCATTATGTGTTACTTTCTTGATCTTTATTTTTATTGTGGTTTTATTTTACGATACATCTTTCAACTTGTTATTCCTTAGGACAATACTTTGGATGTCATAATGTTAATTATCTTATTGACTTGGGAAGAATTGATGCAAATTGCAAGATAATCGAATCATAAAATTACAAATAAAATAAACCTTAATACAAGTTTTGTGTTAAAAGATTTTTATTCCCCAAAAAATCTGCAGTTTATAATAAAAGTCCAGAGTTGCAATAGAAAAACAACCACCCAATCAATCTTGTCTGAAAATGCAGTTCTACTGTAAAATGTCTGAAGTAGGTACCATTGCAAAAAAAAATCTGCTGTTTTGCAATAATCAAAGTCTGAAGTTGTTTGTTGTTGTCGTTGTTGTGGTGTAATAGAATCCCAAGTTCTTCTGTAATTGTCAGAAAGGCCAATTTTAATGCATCTGAAGGTTTTTCCTTCATATACTCTGACATGCAATTGGGATGACAAAATAAAAAGTCCATTTTGTCATCCCAAATGGAAAAAAAAAATGGCATTCATCACAGAACTGGTAGGCTCTTATGAATGTTGCATGTTTTCCAGAGCTTGTTTTCAACTTTGTAACGTCCCACGGGAAAAGTTTAGGTTGGTTTTAGGGTTTTTACTCTTGGTTGGTTCCTTGCTAGAATAGGCCTAAGTTTAGGTTAGGTTTAGGGTTTTTTTACCCTTGGTTTATCCACCTATATTGACTACAAGATTAAACCCACAATTTGTTTTTAAATTAAAATAAATAACAGACCAACACTGGTTATGACCCATCCATCTATTCATCCATCCATCCATTGATTGGTGGGGTTCAAGAATTGCTTTTGAGCCTACATTTCTAAGTCTGCATCCAACAGCTCCATCCAAATTTTGGATGAAAAGTTGACCGAATCTGTTTCAGCCCTGGTTCTTATCCATACATATATCATGTGGTCTTATGACCAATTTTGAGCTTGTTGGGAATAGGAATACCCGACCGTCAATCATACACACCATTCTCACACTAGAAATAATTCAAGGTTCTGAGCTTTTTAGCCGCTCTTTTTCTCTTCATCAACTCTTGAAGTGATGGTCGGTTATTTGTCATGCTTGGATCAATGAGGAAGTTGAGGGGGAGGGGGAGGGGGAGGGGGAGGGGAGGGTGGTGATGAAATAATGTTTGTTTCAGTAAATTCGATATTTCACAGTGCTTTTGATCATTGAGCGCTAAGGGTGATATATGGTGTGGGCCATTATATATATATATATTTTTTTTTTGTCGTAGTAAAGAGCCTTTGAAGAATTTAGTAGTCTATTTTGAAGCTGCTCTTACCAAATAGAAAAAACACATGAAGCATTTCGAGAAAAATGAAATGCTCATCACACCTTCCTTTTTTTTCCAAAATTCCTTGTGTCATTTTTCAAAACCTGTGATACTTGGAGGGTACGTGCCAAATACCCACCAAGTATCACAAGGAAAAGGTTAAAGAACAAAAATAAATAAATCATCAACTTTTTATGCTATGCAAAGCCATTTGGGGGTTCTCTTTGGTTATTGAAGGAGCTTTTTAGTGTGATTGGTAGAATAAAACACCCCCAAAAAAAAAAAAAGAAAGTATTACAATGATCACTAGGTATACTATCTGCGCCACTTTGAAGTGCTTAAAGCATGCTGATCCAAAGTGAGCTTTTCAGCCAAAGTGCTGCAAGCAAGCCCCCCTTGTTCTTCCCCCACCACTCACTCAAGTCTTTTTTGTTTTCAATCACTCACTCCACATTGCAAGAAAGGAAATCATGTGAGTTATTTGTGTGTTTGTGTGTGTGTGTGTGTGTGTTTTTTTTGTGGGATTCTTCCATGATTGATTGTCTTGATCCAATTTCATTGTTGAAACAAATTGACCTAAATTATAGCTACAGTAAACCCATCTTATATAATCCCTTATAATCACACCCTTGGTGACCAACTTTTTTTTGTGTGTGACATTAATGAATTGTGATTTCAATGTGTGTATAGTCACATTTCATATAAACTCTTACAAGATTGTGATTGTAGACCCAAAAAAAAAAAAAAAAAACCCTAATATTTGTCTTAAATTACTCGCATTATAGTCATATTATACAAAAAAACAAGCTTTACGAATATTTTGTGCTTCTACTAAGCGTGATAATGATTCTAAAGAATGGTGTTTTTTAAAACTAAAACGATACTCTCGTGGGTCTACATGGACTTGGGCCAGCCTTAAAACTAAACTTGGTACATCTGTGCATGGAGCTGGGTCTGCCTTCAAACTTACCTCATGGGGTTTTAAGGGCTTTTTAAAGGGTTTGCGACATAGGTTTAAGGTCATAGGCTTTAATAAGATTTAGGGTTTTTAGTCTTTAAGTTTTTAGTTTTTAGGGTCTTAGGCTTTCTTTGTTGAAGATTGCACACAATGTAAATAGGACCCACAAAATTGACTGTTTGGTACGGATTAAAAAATACCTAAAAAAAATAATCTATCATACTATTGAGATACATACTAGGGTAATTTAGAACTAGGGTAACTTAGAGTACCTAATAGGTTAGTTACGTAATTTGGTTATTTTGTTTAGGCTTGCTTTACACTAGGGTTCAATTTGAGCTGGCCCAATTCAAAATGGAGGATTCTTATTAATCTAGAACTCAAAGTTGGACTAATCTTCAAATCCACATGGCTTTATGTTGAGCAAAAATTGAAAAAAATAATTAATCAGTTGCTCAATGAGGGTGTGATTATTTTTTTTTAAAGTGCTGAATTTTGAGTTCATGAACAAGAAGGCTCATTGTATAATGGATGTATGCTCTAGAGGCAAAGTGCAAATGAAGAACAATTAAAAAATAGGAAATGTTCAATGAAATTAGTTCATGAACATGTAGTTCATTGAAGAACATGGAAAAATAAGAAAATTGCATTTCAACACTAGTTTAAGTTAATGTTGAGTTTGAACCTAGACTTGAGTATTCTAACAAAATCTCAGATTGACAACACTAATTTTAACCTAATGTTGGGTGGGTACCCAAAAAAAAAACAGAGAATTAAAGGTGTATACACACTTGGTGTTAGGGATTCTAGTGTTTGAGTCCCCTAACAACATGCTTGGTCATTTAGGACACACCTACTTACCATGAACATTTTATGTTAAAGTTAACATTCACTTAACATTAAGCTATCTCCCATTTAACATTGGATGTCACCTAGATTTTCATTTAACATGGACTTAACATCAAGTGTGAATGTACCATAACCAAAGGTTTCAAACATTGAAGATATCATATCCATGAAGTGAGCTTGAGTTGGAGCCTTGCTTTCATCCTCCCTTTACAAGGGACCCTTAAAAGTTCAACAAAATGAAGATCAATCCTCAAAAACTTAAGATGAAATCTTCCAAACTAGTTATCATAGGTACTTTTCAAACCACACTATGGTGTACTTACATTAAAACATGGGGGGACTACCTAGTAGGCCCTTAACTAAGTTAAGCCTATTTACTATGAGGCACCTATGTACCTATTTATGGAGTTATTTATCTAGGACTATCAAAGCTTAATTGGGGGGGCTACATAGTGCCATCTTAAGGGTTACCTAAGGGGTTATAAAAGGGTTAGAAAGTGTCTTCCTAAATTACACAATATCTGGGAACTACTTATGGGGTTGCATAAAGAACTATGTAAAGGATATCTATGGGCTATTTAATTGTGGGGTTACATTAAAGATTAGGGACTATTTAGGGGTTGGCTAGGAGGATATTAAGAACTACCTAAAGGGCCTACTTTGGTTAGGGGATACATAGGGATTATTTTAGGACTTACCTTGGTTAGGGGATATACATAAGGTTGATTTAACATACTATTTTTAAAAATTCCTAAGTTATTTTTGGAGTTATTTAAAGATTATTTGAGATTATTTAGAAGACTACCTAAGGATTTCTTAGGGTAATGAATATTTAGGGATTTATTTATGGGATTACATAAGGGATTATTTAAGAGCTATTTAGGGAATATTTTAAAATTATGTAAAGTTTTGTATAACCCCTTACATTCAAAGATCTCGTAACCTAGGTAAATCTTTAAGTGTTTCTATGTATAACTTTTCAGGTAAACCTTATGTAGTCCCTTAGGTCGCCTAGGTAATGTTTTAAGTAAGCTTTATTTAGTTTTAAAGATAGTTTTTATGTGTTACTAATTTGACAAAAAATCATCACAAATTTACAAGTTTCATGGGTTTGTTTTAAATTCATACAAAATATGTTATTTCATAAGTTTGTATTGTTTAAACATGAATGTCATGAATTATTTGAACACAAAAATCATGAGCACATTTTTCGAGTGTAAACAACACAAATATACATACGACATTTGTGTTTAAATAATATGAACAAATATATGACATTTGTGTTTAAACAATGTGCACAACATTGATGTTCAAATAACACAAGTAAATGAATGACATCTATGTCTATTCCATACGAACTTATGAAAAACAAATTTTGCACGAATGTTATTGCCAAATCATGATTCATTAAATTTGTGATGATGTTACTAATTTTCATAATCCGATTCTTATGTTGTTTCCAACCCCACTAAAAAAACGTTTGATTCATGTTCAAGTGTCACTTTAAACAAGGGTCCAACGAACATGGTCCAATGAAATTGAACATTCTTATTGGTCAAGAGCTTGAAATTGGTTTCAAGGTTTTAAAACAAGAGTCCAAGATGAAGACAAATCAAATTGTGATTTAATTTACATGCCATCATTTTGGAAGGAAAACCAATTGATTGGGACGAGAAAAAAGCTTAAAGGAGAGAGCTCATGGTTTGGAGAACCAAAATATAAACTAGGGTGCAAGGTTGTTTTATTATTATTATTACTATTATTATTATTTTCTTTTATCTTCATTGTTCAAATTTTATGAAATTGGAAAAAATGCGATGGAATGAAAACATTGTCAAGAGCATGCAAGCTCTCCCGTTTTTGACCAATTCTAGAGTTCACATGGTTGGTTTTGTGAATCCTCACAAGGTGGTTGCTAGAAAGAATGCATTTTCAGCTTTACCAAGTGCATGAAATGGAGATGAATTAGGAGGTGAGGTTTTGAAAGGAAAAAAAAAAAAAAGAAAAAGACCCAAGGTTAACCTAATCCTCTCACATGTTAAACACACAAATTTTTATATTGGACCCATGCCTTTAGACACACTCATTGTACCTTTTAGAAAAATGTTTTAAAAAAAAAAGTGAAGAAGGGTTCAATTCAAGGTTCAAACCAGGTGTTGAGTGGTTCTTTCATTTTTTTGGCCTTACCTACCAAGGCAATTAGGATATTGTGTTTAGATTCATTATAGAGTATAATAGTAGCTTAAGGGAATTTTTATAGGCCCCTAGGTAATAATAATAATAATAATAATAATAATAAGAATAATAGGTCTATTTTTATCTGAGGATTTTTCAAAGATAATATTTTGGCTTGTGTTGAAACTTGAGATTAGTTATAATAGAGTTATAATATCTGGAAGGAATTTGGTTTTTTCTCGAAGGTTTTTTGAAGATTATATTTTTGCATGGTGAAATATTTGAGTTTCCATAATTCCTTCTTTAGCCTTAAGATACTTTTCAATGTAAATGGCAAGGCCAAAGTGTGACACACCCCTTGTTATAACCCTTGTTGTGAAATTTTGGGGAATTTTTTTTTAATTTAAAAAAAAATTAAAAAACTTGCATAAAATCAAAGTGACAATTTACCTATGATTCTCTCTTTTCTTCTCTAAGTGTTAACTCCTAAGCCCAATCTCTTATTTCTATTATTATGTCATTCTAGATTTGTGTTTCTTCATGGACAAATTCATTTGTCTTATGTTGTGTCTAAGTAATGCCTGTAAGGGATATAGACCATAACCACCTAGTTCTTCTACTTACTACCTTACCTTGGCAGCTTTATTTATTTTCAGAAATGTTGAAAATTTTCAATCAAAAATGATGTTTTTTAATCATTTTTTTTTTTGCAAGGAAAAGATTGAATTTTTTAAAGATCATTGAATTTTTTTTAAATGAAAATTTCAAAATTGATTAATTAATTATTCAACAGACATGTGTTGAAGCTGACAAGGTACTATGGGGGGGGGGGGGGGGGTTAATGGAATACTCTACTTTGCCTTTTGGTCCCACATTTTGGAAGAGCACTTTTGTTAATCACCAGATGTTGTTTTACTTATTACTCTTTTTTTTTTGAGAACTTCATTGGGAACAGTGGGAACTCCATTTTTTTAAAAACAGGAACTGGTTTTGGACTGGTTCTTCCTAACTTGTACTAACTAATCGTTTCAGTCCAAGTAAAAAGAAAAAAAAAAAAACTAACTCAAAATCCAAATCCAAAGGTTCTTTTCAAAATGAACAGTGGTTTGAACTTTGAAGGTGCCATAAGCAAGAGAGGAGAGGAGAGGAGAGGAGAGGAGGGGAAGGGGAAGGGGAAGGGGAAGGGGAGGGGCAGAGAGCCATAATGCGATGAGCCAGAGAAGAGTCGCTGTTGTTGTTGATGGTCTTGGTGTTGTGCGGTATTGGTGGGTGGTTATTGTAGTTTTTTTTGTAGTTAGTGCGGAGGAGAGTCGAGAGAGATTTGTGACGTACATGTCAATCTGATTTGCATGACGCTATCGCAGATGTGCATGACGATTTCCTGAAGTCTCGCTGCTTGCTTCTTTTCCTTGCTTGCACGGATCTTCCTACTCCCATGATCCATCTCTCTCTCTCTTCTTACTCTTCTTCACTGTCTCCTTGACTCTTTCTTTCTTTCCTTCTTTGTTTCTGCCTCCTCGTCTTCATCCTCCTGGAGTTCCGATTCTGGATGGTACCTAATAGAGCGCAACTGTGCCGATCCAAACTTATAATCTTCAATCACGACATTTCATATAGACAGACGTAGAGAGAGAGAGAAACAGAAAGAAACAGTGGAGACTCGGCGGGAGAGAAGATGGCTCCAGGTGCAAGTTTTGTGAAATGCTGTTGTAACGCCTTAATCAAGTGTCGTCGAAGCTATTTCTAAAGCAAGCTTGCTTGCTTGCTTGCTTTCTTTCTTTCTGCTTGTTTTTCTTTCTTTCTTTCGCAAGACATCCTTGCAGTATAATTATCGACGCTACCAGGAGAAGAACATGGATCCGACCATGGTTCGTGCAAGTTTGTACTGTAAAGCTTTGATTGACAAGTGTTGAAGCTGTTTTTGAAAGCTTTCTTTTCTTCTTCTTCTTCTTTCGCAAGACTTCGTTGCAGCAGAATCGATGACGCCAGGAGAGAACTACGGTTGGTGCAAGTTTTGTGAAACATTGTAAAGCGGTCTTTAATCAAGAGTCGAAGCTATTTTTGCCGTTATTTTTCTTTCGCAAGGCTTTGTTCCAGTAGAATCGAAGAAATCGGCCTTGTAGACTGATTCAAGAGACTCCCTCGTTGGTCTTCGGTTAGGTAATCTGCAGGTCTTCGTGCATTAGTCTTTGTTTTCCTGTTTAGCAAATCTTGGTCTGTAATTTCTTGTAGCGTTTTTGCAAGAGTAGCTTCGTAGTAGTAGTATTGAAGCTCTAGGTTCTTGCTGTTTTTTTCCTCCCGCCTCTCATTGTGGCCTTCGCTAGTTTTTTATTTGCATGTTTGGATCAATGTCGGATCTCCCTGGTTTGCACCGGTTTGTAGCTGCTGTCATTGGTTCGGTATTGCAGACAGCAGTAGTGAGGATTGATCAGCGATGGTCTGTTTGATTGCGGAGCTTTGAATCCGCTCTGGATTCACGTTCCTATTCTCAGCCTCAGCTTCGGTCTTCTCAAAAGCTGCGCCTCGCCTCTTGACGAGCTCGGACGGCAAGAAAGTTTGCATCTGTCGTAGGGATGGAGTTTTGCATGAGGCAGAATTGAGGCTGATAAGTAGAACGAGAACTTGATGAAGCACATTGCACAGAGAGAGGGAGAAAGAGTGTTGGCATTCTCGTAGGACGTACAAGTATGAACCTCACCAGTCAAGTTCGTATCAAGATCGAGCTTCGACTTGTTCCGAAATCGCGAGGTGGAGACCAGAGAAAGTGCATTGAGTGAATGCGCAGAGAGAACACGAGAGACAGTTGCAGAAGGGAGTGCACAGAGAGTGAGGGAGCGCAGGGAGAGGGGGGATGTCATCGCAGATGGGGAACGCAGCAGCAGGGTGTTGTGCAACGCCAGCCCCTCAACTGAAGCTGTACCAGGCCTTTATCTTCGCGACTCCAGCTCTCTTCACATTCGTACTGCTGCTCCTGATCCTCTTAATACTCATCCGCAGACGGCGCAGAATGAGAGCAACTTCTCATACCAGGAGCCAGTTCTTCCCTCGAGGCTTGTTCTCCGCCGTACGCTTTCTCGCTCTCTTAATGTGATGGGAAAGTTTCTGTGTTTGCAATATGGAGGGTAGAGATCATTTTTCTCTTCAGAACTCTGGGTTTTTTCTGATTTTCCTGGCATGTTTGTCTGTGTTTCTATGACTTGAAAATGAAGCAGCCATCGGATAGAGGGCTGAGCAAGTCGATTAGGGATGCACTTCCCATTGTGATTTACAGTGAAGGGTGTGCGATATCGAAGGTTGACAACCAGTAAGATTCTACTAATCAGAAAGAACTGTGTGTGTGCACAATTGCCTTTGCAAAGATTCTCAGCTTGGTGTTCTCATGGACACATTGATTCTGGAAAGCAGCTGAGAGGTTAATGTATTAACATTGCTTACCATCCATCTGACAGGTGTGCAGTATGCCTGGGTGACTACCAGAAGAATGACAAATTGCAGCAGCTACCAGTATGTGGGCATGTTTTCCACAAAGATTGTGTTGATGAATGGCTCGCAAACCATTCAACCTGCCCAATCTGTCGATCTGTGCCCATTCCCAGTGGCAAAGTGGTTCCAATGGAATCACCAGCCCAGAGAGTGTTGCCTGCCCTTGGCTCCACCAGGCTCCTTCCTGTTCTACATGCACCTAGAAGCACAAGTGCATCAGAACCTGGCTTGGAAGGGAGCTGCACCTTGCAATCTGATTTAGTCAGGGGATGTGGAGAAAGCAGCAGCAATAGCAATGTCAGGGCTAGTGATGGTCAGGACCCACAGAAAGTCACAGCGAGTACTCTTGTTGAGCATAGTATTCAGATTCAAACCTAAAAGGCTTGCAGGCAATTTTGCAGAGTTGTGAGAAACTCAGTTAGTTTCTTCCTCAAAGGAAATTTGGTTTGCAATCTGTCTGCCTACTGACTGAGGATGGACCTGATGAAGCAGCAAAGCTGGAGGTGGCCACCAAAGGGTTCAGAGTGTAGACAGACGGAGCAAACCAAGTATCTTGTTTTCATTTGTTTGCAGTCTTTTTTCTAGCTCTCAATTTGTCTCCTACTCATAGGTACTAGAATTAGCTCTACTCCTGCAAACAGAACCCAAAGCCATGCACTTTGCTGAATCTAGAAAAGCATATAAAAATTCATTTGAAAAGTTTCCAACTTGAGTGAATGGGGGACATAAGCGCTGTTTCTTTTCAATGATGATGAGGTCCACCAAACTAGGGTTATATTGAATTGCATTGTGCAATTTATAGCAGCAAACACTGTTGGATGTATATGAGTCTCGTAGTCATTCTCGAAATTATTTGAGGTTTTTCCATATTATGTACACGTCCTAAAACAAAACCATTAAATTACTCAAGTTAGTCAAGTTAGCATTTGGCACTGAGAAGCTCACTTCACCATCTGAGAAAACAGAGAGTCATGGGTGTTGTGATGATGATGCCATGGTGGATGAAATTGCAGCTATTTGGGTCTGCAGGTTTGTCCTTCCCAACAGGACTGACAAGATCATTTCAGTTGCTTGAATAGTTCTCATTTCAATCCTAACATAGTTGCAGCTTGGCTGAATGGTTTTTTTTACAGACATGGATTGACCACAATTTCTGGTCATTGTTTTTACCCATTGTTTCCTTGCTGAGGTTTACAAGGATTTCAACAGGCTTTGAAATTGCCTGACATAACATGTAGAACTCAGGTCTGATGAAAAGAAGTTATGATTTGTTGAAGTTTGGGTTGATGTGGGGAAATGTAGGTATGCAGGAATTGGGATGGGAATTTGAGTTCTCCAGCAACATAGCTTTTGGAGTGGTGGACATGCACAAGAGTACATGCCACAAATCTGTTTGCTGTGGCAGGCCCCAACTTCATCATATACGATAGCAATCCTCATACTCAGGTTTTATTCAATTCCTGCTCCTCAATTCTTCAAGTCACAAAACAGGACCAAGAAGTTTTGTGTGCAAACACAATTTGGAGTTAAGAGTGTGGAAAGAATTTCTCATAGAAACCTAAAACATGTGCACCAGATACAGTATCTAGTTGCTGCCCTGGACAAAAGCTGCATCCTTACCTGTGCTGCTGGGTGTGATGCTCTGCTTGTTCTATGGGACACCAAAACTGGGACAGGTTCATCAATCCAGGCTTTCATCCCCATCTGCAGAAATACTAACCCTAATTAGGAATGATCAACAGAAAGGGTATTCAAATTGGAAGCAAAATAATGCAAACAAATGTATCTTCCCAGCAAGCAGGTTACAAGTTTGTGAATACATATCATGAGTTCTTATTTCAAAAGAGTGCAAAGTTGTGGGATTGGCAGTGTGTTTATAGATATGAGCTTCATGAAATTCCATGAAGAACAGTGTGTTAAAATATAATGGTCTGGCTTTGACATCCTGCAGGCAATGAAAGCAAGGAAGGACTAATGGCATAATTGCAGTTGATATTTCTTCTGATGGTCCTTTACTACTCTGAGTGCAAGAGAGTAGATTTCACCAGTCATGGTACCGGATTTCCTACTCTGAAATTTTTCCTGGTTTGACTAATTTTGCTAATTTTTGGAAACAGTTGCAAAAAATTTCATGTCACAAAATTGAAAATAGAAAACCCTAATGTGCATGTTTTTATGTGTGTTTTTCTTAGTGTTGTATAGTGTTGGGTGGTGATATAGTAGCACATGACAAATTGCAGACTCATGAGGTTGTAATTGTTGTGAGGATAAAAACACAAAACTCACAGATCACAACTTCACTGGTATAATGTATGCATGGCTTCAGGGTAGACACTGTATGTAGTATCCAAAGACATGAAGATGAAAGTTATTCAATTTGATAAGTGGCCTCTTTAATGCATGGGACAAACAGCTGCCCTTGCTCTGTGAATGTGACCTTGGAATTCCAAATGCAACACCACAAGGATTGCTTTGAAATTGAAATCTTGCAGTTCAGCAAGTTTGCTCAAACAGTAGCAGCATGACTATATGATTGAGATGCAGTCATTGAGCAAGGGCTAAAAGTATGGTGGACATGATCAGTGCATGCTTCTGGCTATGGCGTTGTGATCATTCAACATTTCCTGGAATCCATGAGTGAGAGATCATGTGCTTCATTATGCTCGTGAACATTTCTGTATTTGCTTGGTAAATGGTTGAGATTGTTCTCTTTAGAACTCTGTGGTTTTGTCTGATTTTCCTGGCATGTTTGTGTCTTTGTTTCTATGACTTGAACATGAAGCAGTTATTGGATCAAGGGCTGAGCAAGTTGATTAGGGATGCACTTCCCATTGTGATTTACAGTGAAGGGTGTGCAGTATCAATGCTTGACAACCAGTAAGATTCTACTAATCAGAAAGAACTGTGTGTGCACAATTGACTTTGCAAAGATTCTTGTCTTGATGTTTGACACATTGATTCATGAAGGCAGTTGAGAGAGGTACCATGTATTGACATTGTGTACCATCCATCTTATAGGTTTGCAGTATGCCTGGGTGACTACCAGAAGAATGACAAATTGCAGCAGCTGCCAGTGTGCGGGCATGTTTTCCACAAAGATTGTGTCAATGAATGGCTTGCAGACCATTCAATCTGCCCAATCTGTCTATCTGTGCCTATTCCCAGTGGCAAAATGGGTCCAATGGTATCATCAGCCAGAGAGTGTTGCCTGCGTTTTGGCTCTACCAGGCTCCTCCTTGTTCTACATGCTCCAAGAAGTACAAAGTGCATCAAAACCTGGCTTGGAAGGGACTGGTATTTGCAATCTGATTTAGTCAGGGGATATGGAGAAAACAGCAGCAATAGCAATGCCAGGGCTAATGATGGTCAGCACCCACAGATAGTTGCAGGGAGTACTTTTGTTGAGCATAGTTTTCAGATTCAAGTCTGAGACTTGCAGGCAAACTGTTGCAGAGTTGTGAGAAACTCAGGTAGGTTCTTCCGCAATGGAAATATGGTTTGCAATCTTTCTGCCTACTGAGGATGAACCTGATGAAGTAGCAAAGCTGGAGGTGGCCACCAAATGGTTCAGAGTGTAGACAGACGGAACAAACCAAGTATCTTGTTTTCATTTGCTTGCAATCTTTTTCTAGCTCTCAATTCATAAAGAAAATTTCCAGCCCACTGTTCAGCAATGGGGTTCTGAATCTTCAACCTACTCACAACCTAATTTGCCTGCCAGGCTGCTCATGTGATGAATTCTTGCAGTTGCTTCTGTAGTCATATGTTGTTAGGGTCATGGCAGAGATCATGGCATGGGAAGCTTCATGTGTTCATATCTGTTAGGAATTGTAGCAGTTTTTCCCCCATTTTCATGAAGAGCAGATACTGTTGATTCCTTGATGCAATACAAAAATATGTTTCTATTCACTTTGCCCAATTTGTCAGCTAAGGGCAAGGTATATTGGCCTTTGTACCTTTGACTCTTTTGGTTTTCCCAGATGTGAAAGAGGATAGCAGTTATAACACTGTTGTTGGTTGTTGTCAGTGTTTCTACCAGAGCAAGAGGATCATCATTTCTAGTCCTTTCATAAGTGTAGATCCCCTCTCATGGTTTTTGTAACATTGTTCCTTCCATTCTTACTTGTGCATCTTGAAATGCAAATTGTCAGAAATCTTTAGTGAAGCAACAACCTGAGAGTACAACTTTTTCTTGTTGCTATGATCTGTTAGTTGCAACTGCTATTGTGAAACAATTTGCTTGCAAGGTGGGCTCCTTGTTTGACACAAGTCCAAAGTAGACACTTTCAACATTCTTGTAAGAGGCCCAAATTCCCAAATGCAGTTGGTTTGAATTTAGACCTGCCTTTGGTGGCAACTCATGCAAATTATCCTTCTTGCGAATTCCTTTCAACCAAATAGAGCAATGTCATCTACCTACCACAAGTTTTGTTTCTTTCCTACAACACTACCTACTTGTACCAGACTTAGCTCTCCTCCTGCAAATAGAACCCAAAGAATCTAGAAAAGCTTGTAAAATCCCATTTACAAGCTTCCAACTTGAGTAAGGGGGTGCATAAGCACCAATGCATGTAGATGGGGAGGTCCACCAAACTAGGGTTATATTGAATTGCAGGGTGCACTATGTAGCGGCAAACTATTGCTTGTATTAGTCTCTTGTTCACTTTTCAAAACAATTGATGTTTCCTGATTAGGTTTGCTACATAGAACAGGAAGTACCCAAGTTAGCATACAGTACTGAGAAGCTCACTTCACCATTGTAGTACAGAGAGTGTCATGGATGTTGTGATCATGCCATGATGGTATGGAAATTGCAGCTATTTGGACCTGCAGGTTTGTCCTTCCAACAGGACTGATGAGATCATTTCTGTTGCTTGAATAGTTGTTCTCGTCTCAATGCCACATGTTTCCAGCGCTGCTGAATGGCTTTTTTTGCAGACATGGATCAACCACAATTTATGGTCATTGTTTTACCCTTTTTTTCTTTCCTGAGGTTGACAAGGATTTCATGGATTTCAACAGGCTCTGAAATTGCCTGATGTAACATGTAGAACTCAGGTCTGATGAAAAGAAGTCATGACTTGTTGAAGCTGGAGTTGCTCTGTGGAGATGTGGGTATGCAGGAATTGGGATGGGTATTTGGGTTCTCCAGCAACATATCTTCTGGAGTGGTGGACTTGCGCACAAGTACATGCCCCAAATCTGTTTGCTATGCAGCAGGTCACAACTTCATCATCTATGATGGCAATGCTCATACTCAGGTTTTATTCTATTTCTGCTCCTTGATTGTTGACACTCACAAAAGCAGATCAAACAAGTTTTGTGTACACCAATTATGACCTAGAGCATGAAAAAGATTTCTCATAGAAACCCTAAAACATGTGTACCCTGCAGATGATATTGCAAGGCCATGTGCACCAGATACAGTGTCTAGCTGCTGCACCAGACAAAAGCTGCATCCTTACCTGTGATGCTGGGTGTGATGCTCTGCTTATTCAATGGGACAGCAAAACTGGACAGGTTCATATATATCCAGCCATTCAGCTCCATATGCAGAAATGCTAAACCTAACCAACATTGTTCTGCCTCACAATAGAGAATGATCAACAGAAGAACTGGAAATGTGCATAGGGTTTAAATCAGTAGTAAAATAATGCAATACAAATGTATCCTCTCAGTAAGTGGGTTGACAAGTGCATGAATTCATATCACCAGTTCTTGTTTAAGAAGAGTGCAATGTTGTGGGATGTGTGGTGTATTGATGGAGACGGCCTTCATGAAATTTCATGAAGAACACAGTGTTGAAATATGATGGTCTGGCTTTCACACCCTGCAGGCGATGAAAGCTGTTTCTCAAGCAAGGACTAATGGCATAATTGCGGTTGATGTTTCTTCTGATGGCTCGTTCTTTGCTACTCTGAGTGCAAGTAAGTGCCCCCCCAGCATATGGACACTTTACTGAAAATGTTGTTTTCAAGTCTGATTCATCAGAATTACAGGTTATGGGAATTACCCAGTGATGCTTTACATCCTGCCAGGGGTGCTATAAGCCTTTAAGACACAGAAGAAATCCCAACAAACCTCTGAAAGGATGTGAAGAGGAAAAAACTTCTCTTGTGGTGTATGTGGCAGCTGTGTCAGCTGACATGTTGCAGGAGCTGAGTATCTGGGACATGGTGCTCGGCAATGAGCCACTTTGCACTGCATCTGTGGCCTCAGATGATCTGCAGGTAAAAATCTCATAACCCTTTCTCTCATGTGGAATGTCATGAAGACTGGGATTTGCATGTTCAATGATGTTTGTGCAGCAAATGGTCAACAGATATGTGTGCGATTCAATGAAGCAGATAGGGGTGAGCTGATTACAAATGGTTCAACAACTGTCTTCTTTTGGAGACATCTCACAACACACAATACATCAACGCATGATCATCCCTCTGCAGCTTCAGTAAGTGGATTTCTTCATGAACCTACATGTTTTGTTTTATCAAATCGACCTTGCAGTGCACACAAATAAATCAAGTTCGTCCTTGATCTGTCTGTTATTTCATGAGAAGGATTGACCCATGTGTATGAATAACAAGAACAGGAGGCCAAAGGTGAGAACAAAGATGTGAACCACCACCGTCTAGAAGGTGCACAAGCTGTTTTCAAGCCAAAAGAATTGAAGTGTGTTCCGGGTTCATTCACTGTCTCCTCCTTTTCACCGAATCCCCAGATTGCCTACAGTGGCACTGTTGATGGGGATGCCATATGCTGGGGAGAGATAAGGTGTGTATTGCTGGTCTTTCTGTATTGATGAATTTCACTAATCTGAGATGGCCTTTCCCAGATTGAGTCCGTCACTTGCTAGTTCTGGAGGTGAATTTAGAATGATGCTGTGGATCAGGGAGGGTGCACATCATGTAGTTTTGCAGGATCCTGAATGTGCTCGGCACATGATGGCAGTGAAAGTTATCCGACTACACAAGGGTGCTATCACAGTACTCAGAGTAGTGAACACATACCTCTCAACCGGGTCTGCTGATGGCAATGTGCGCTTCTATGAAGCCCGGTTAGGGCTTGTAGGGTGGTTTGAAGAGATCCATATTGGTAATCTTCTGCCTCATGCTAAAAGCTATAGTGTACTTGCAAAATGCAGACTGGAAACTTTGTATCTGACTACCAGTCAACAGAAGAGATTGTAGTTCATCAAGCTCCATGGTGACACCAGCTAATGGCATTGAATGTGTAGTCTCTTTGGCATTTTCTCAGGTGAGATTATGAGCATATCATATTCCACCATCAAGGTGAATAAGAAAGATGAGTTGAAGCACACCCTTCATGTGCCACCATTTGTTGTGACCAGCAAGAGTGCTAAGATGGTGTTTCTGAATGCTGGTCTGTTTGAAGAGATGCCCACTGATCCAATATGCAAGGTATGAATTTTAGTACCTTTTGCTTTGTTGATTTTCGGTCTCCACCTTTGCAGTCTGCACTCACCCTGCAACTTATGGGTTTGGAATGGGTTGTGATGACAATCATAGGGAGTGCCAGTGATGAATGCCATGCCAGAGACAGTGACAGCTCTGGCAGCTCATCCTTCACTCCCATACTTTGCAGCTATCAGTCCAACTGGTGTACAGGTTGCCCCTCCCAAGCCACCCACCACATTCTCTGTATGACTGTGCAATGTCTTATATCAATTGTTGGGTACATGGACAAGTGAACCAGCTTTTCTGCCAAGAGCTAGTTGATCTTTATTGATATGTTGTGCTTTTGAAGTGCAGGTATATGACTACACAAAAGGTGACCTTGTTGGAGACCGGGAGTTCCTCAAGCTGCATGTAAGCAGTGCATGTTCCCAAGTTTTACATATCAATCTGACCATAGCATGTGGTCGCAAAGTTTAAACATATGCATGTCAATGCTTTGACAGCAAATAGACAGACCAAAAGCTGCCTAATCATTACCATTGTTTCTGTTGTGGATAGGTCTCTGCTTTGCAATACTCACCATCAGGAAAACTAATCAGTTGTGGTTTCACCAATGGCATCCTGAAGGTTTGACTCTTGGCCTGATAGAAGCTCATTCTCAAATCATGTTCATGTCTGCAATTCTGTGAAGCTCCAATTGAACTTATTTACGTTGGTTGCATGGTCAATGCATCTGCTTTTGTGTTCATGTGCCCTCCTGGCACACATCTTCATCTCAAAACCTGCTGAAACTAAATGACCCAACAGAGGGGAAGTTGCAAAAATTGGTTTGGACTTAGATCTAGCAATCCTGATGTTGCTTTCCTCTTTTGATTGCAGCTCATTCATTCAGACAATTTTGCAGACATACAGAGCTTCTCATATACGAGGCTCTGCATAAATCAGGCAAGGCTCACACTTTAAAGCCGAGTGAACAAGTATGAACCAGATCCATAGAGTCACACAATTTCACAGTTTTGAGCACACAGGCCAGACAAAGGCTCCCTTCTATCACTGTTCCAATCTTTCGCTTTTCTAACTGCAGGTGATGTTTTCCAGAAATGCAAACTATTTAGCTTCTGGAGATGCCAGCTTTTGTGTTGCTCTCCTCCACCTACAATTTGATGCGGTACATCCTTCTGTTCCTATTTGTGTATCACCACTGGTGACTTCAAAGTGGTATAAAAAGAGTCTAGTATTGATTCATCCCGCATCTGGTTCTTGTTCCACAATGCACAATTTGAAACCTTGAAATATGAAAGTCTGTAGTTCTTGCTTGTAGCTCTATCCATTAACAAGGATTTTTTCCCCCCCACAACCAGGATGGAGATAGGTGGATATGCATAGGCAAGTACCGGTCACATGCAGCGACAGTAATTGGGGTTCATTTTACAGAAGACTCTGAAGGATTGACAAGATTGTTCTCCATTGGCCAGGTTTGTTTACATAAATATATGTTGCCTCTTCTTGGTTGCATAACTCTCTTCTTTAGTCTCTTTCCAACAAATTGAGACTTGCATAGTCCCTTGTGCCAATTTTGCTTTAGAATTTTCTGGTATCTATTATGCTTCAAGAATACATCTTCAGTCACTCTGAATTTTACCATCAAATACACCTTCAGTCACTCTGTATTCCAGAAGGCTGATACAATTTGGTTGCAACAGGACACCATGTTGGTAGAGTACAATGTGCAAGAGTCGACAGTGACTTCAGGATTGAAGCTGAAAGGGCAATACCCACTTAACAATTTGACACCACCCACATCCATCTCATCATACCTTACCTTCTTTGGTGAAGTAAGAGCCATTCTTGAGCCAGTTCCACTGTGCCAACACAGAATCATCACTTAATCTCCACAGGTCCACATCTCTTATTTCAGATACGAAAATTGAGATTGATTTTGTTGCAGTTCTTGTGCAGTTGCATTTGGTAATTTGTGACGGAGGTTTCAAGGTGCGCATCTATGACACTATAAGATTTGTGTGCCATAAGACATTTTTAGGCCCTGCATTTGGAACGCCAATCTTTCATATGCACTCTATCAGAAATCATCTTGCCAAGGTACCCCATTTTCTGATTCCAACTCATAATAGTTGCCGTAACTATACTGCCGTGAATGCAATTTGGGATTTTCCTGTGCTATCCCATCAGTTGCATGATTATTTGGCAGTATTGACCAAGCCTGATTTTTGTCACAGGAGTACATGGTCTTTGGGACACAGGAGCAAGTAATTGGAATCATGAGCACTCCAAATGGTAACAAGAAGAACCTGCAGATGCTTGGACTTGTTGCCCATCCTGGAGTTATATCTGGTGTTGCTGTCTCATATGATGGGAAGGTTATCCTCTCAATAAGTGGTGTGGACAGGTTGACATCTCTACTCCATCCATGTAGTCCACTCTCCTACAGTCGTTCAATGGCTTTTGCATCCTCTAGCAGCATATCTGAGTTGGGCTTTTCAACTAAGGTCTCAGAACTTGGTCTGGATTTAACAGTATTGGTGGTATTTTTGAGCTCACATTGGGTCTCCAATGGTGGACTGCAAGGGTACAGCATTGTGAATGTCTGGAATGTGCACTATCCATCACTAGGAGATTCCTTGGATAGTGAGGAAAAAAGGCTTGGGCCATATCCAGGAGTCACTCAGACAAGTGATCAGCTCCTGCAAGTTGTGAAGGAGTACTTCTTTTGTGCTCAAATCCAAACAAAGGTCTTTCCTCTCTCCCTCTCTCTTAGTATTTCTCTTGCATGCAATGAGTAGTAGTTTGAAGAGCTCAGAATGCTACCTGACTGGAGTGGTGGGCTTTGAATACAGGGTGAAGATTGTCCCTATGAACGACACCTGGATGACACGCTTCCTTTGGTACAAATACCAGATGTGTTGCGTGCCTTAGGGATGAATCCCTCCAACTCTGATATTGATGACATTCTTATTGAGATACGGCAACCATAGTAAACATCTCTGTGTATGGTTGTGGTTATCATAAGTCCAGTGGCATAGCTCTCTTTATGTAGACAGTAGCATTAAAGATGCTTCTCAAAATGGTTAATTCTAGCTTTTCCTCAGCAGACAGTACGTCTTTGCAACTATTGTGCAAAGAAGAAATATGCAGCCTTGAGCACAATTTCAATTACTGAGTTATCTATATTGCCATTAGATGCTGCATTTGAAACTGGGACAGGCTTGACCTGACAGAAAGGAACAGATGCATGATTGCAGTCAGTTTGGATGATGTGGGTGCTGCTTTTGTTTGGTTGTCATGTAGTATAAATTCAGGTTCAGATCCACCAACAACCATTACATTCGGCAACTTTGCTTGCATATATGCAAACCATAAGCCTTGCTCATCATACAACAGAAACCACATCTACCAAGCACTTCTGGTGAGCTGTAAACCTCATATATCATCAAACTTCTGCTGCTTCTTCATGTATATCAGCTTGGGAGTTGTTTTATGGTCTTGCTTTGTCACCAGATTTGAACATCCTGGTATGATGGCGAATTCATCATCTACTAAAGCTATTGGGTATTGGGTATTTGGTGAAGACACTGGGTGCTGATTCGACAACAAGCAAGATTGGTTCCCAGCCCTTATTTGAGATTTTGCAGAAAGAAGGGGAGAACATGTCCAGGTATTTCGTTGACTGGATCCAATGACTTATGATATTGGTCCCATGAGTTGAAGAATTAACTATAAACATCATCAATACATGCATTTTGACCATCCTCAGTTTCTTTGTAGCTCACTTCGCAGCCAGAATAAAAATGGCCTCTAAGTTTCGAACCCAACAATCTGCAGGGGTGAGTTGGAGCAATGCCTGAGCACATGCTTGCAGCAGGAGGTGAGCCTTGACAAATTCCCAGAGATGGTGGACTATACATACATTGCTTGCAATGTGCTAGACTTGCCAGAGGACACATAAATGCACTTTCCAGGATGATATCCACTATGGTGAGCTACGGGGACACGAATATGGTGAATGGAAAAGTGCTTCCTTCCTACATGTCATCCATCTTGCATGCTATATAGCATTGGATGTTCATTCACTCTCACCCTTCAATTGAACGGGGAATATAAGTTATGCATTTTTACATGTTTCAATTTTCTATTGTCTTTGAATATGATTACATAAGCTTCTTATTTAATTTCTTACAAGAGTTCGTTGTGATAAAAAGTTGCAATTGGTGCTCTAATTGCCGTGCTTTGATTGATGTTCCAACATCAATACATAATTGTCAAATTCTCAAAATTGGTGGAAAGAAGTCCTAAATTCAACCTTGTTGCTTATACATGATTCAAAACCAAATGCTACAAAGATGTTATTTATGAATTTGGATGCATATGTTTGCAATGGTAGGAAATAATTTAGTTCATTGCCCATCCACATTTTTTTTCTAAAGTCGAGGTGTTCTATGAAGTTTGGTGTTCCAATCTTCTTTAACGATAGATGATAGACTACAATTACCACTAGATGAATGAAAAAAAAAGAATAACACGGTGGTTGCCAATGTCCCTTTTAGGTCAAGTTGATTTCCAAGACATCCCTAAATTTGAATGTCCTTGGTAATAAAAGATGGGTTTGAGACATGAGTTTTTAGTTCTTGTGATGTTTCATTGAAGCTGAAACATTGGCAAGGAATGACAAGAATGACAATAAAGGAACAACAGGAGATAGTAGTGAATAACAAAAATGGTGATGAATTGATTATAAATGGTGGGAACAACGATGAAACAATGGGAAAATGATGACAAGAAAGATGAAATGACAATACACAATGAGAATATTAGGAAAACAATGAGGAACAATGAGAATGGTGATGGGGGATGATGGCAAAGTGTTCAATAACATGTTAGGGACAAAGTTTTGTTTTGGGTGACAAGGGTGCTAAAAAGGATGCCAAAGGATGATAGCAGCATCACAATCATGAACTCTATTGAGAAATATGTCAAAGGGATGACAACACTACCCATAACAATGGCACATGCACCAAAAAACATGACTTCGTTGGAAGCATGTCGATGGATGTTTGGAAAAAAAAGGAGATGACAAGGGCCTAAGAAGAATGACATGACAAGGATGCTAAGAATGACATTGGTGGATGATAGATGTCGACGAGGGTGGTGGGAAGAATATTGGGGGATGACAACAACACCAAGACATGTGACAAATGCACTAGAAAGTAGGTTAGGTGACATAGGTTTTAAAAATGATTTTTAAAAAAGGTGGTGAAAGACTAAAATAAACATTGAGGGACAACAAAGGGATTAGGAATCATGCAAAAAATCAATTAATTTTTTAAAAGTCTTAGAAACTTTTTTTTTTTAAAATTGGATGATTGTGGACATTGGGAAGGACATTGAACATGTAAAAAAATAATTTGAATGATTGTGGACATTGGAAGCATGATAGGGGCACTTGGAAGGACATTGAAAACGTATTTTTTTAAAAATTGAACGATTGCGGACATTGGGAAGCATGATAGGGGTGTTGGGGAAGGACGTTGAACATGTTTTTTTAAAAAAGGAGTAAGTTCAAACCTTTTCCTAGACTGATTTGTATTCCTATTTTCGATAAAAAGATATTTTTATGAAAAAATATTGTTAGTAGAAATGCAAGGAAGGACTCTAGAAATGTCCTCACGACATTCCTTTTGGCAACATTGCAAAATAAAATGACTCATTGCATAATGGCTTTGCATAATGATATCCATGAGAATGATACATGTTCAACATTCTAAATTGGAAATGCATAATGATTAGCATGGTGAGGCTTAAGTGGATCCTTCAATTACGCTATAAATGTTTTTATAATGCACTCCACATGACCTTAGAATGTAGCTATGCCAAACTTTGGCCTTTGTTTGGGTGCATCACAATGATTCTACCCTAATTTTCTATTGTTAAAACAAGTTCACCTTCAAAAAAAGAAGTATTAAAGAAGTATTTAGTCATCTTTGATTCATAAACTTTGAATTGTCCATAAGTTTTTCTTAGTCTAATTTTGTGATAATATTTCATTATACAACTACAACATGGAAATGGGCATGTGCAAGGTCAATGCAATTGCCCCCAACAAAAATTAGGGTTGTCAAAAATGATGTGACATGTTCAAATTGCATTTGTCATCATGTCAGTGTTCGTTTAGATGGTGTCAATTTCATCCATTAGGATGGATGTCGTAACGATCAATTTTTTTTTATTAAACAAATTTTAATGATTGAAAATTTTCAATTGCCCAATTGTTCTATCACTAAATTGGGTGACAAACAATTTTTGGTAGTTAACTTTCGGTCACCATAGTGGATTTAGGGTTTTGGGTCGCCAAATTGGGCAATTGAAGTTTTTTGGTCACCCAATCAAGTGATCAAAATGTTTGTTTTCAGTCATTGCTTGAAATGTTTTTGAGCATTGCCTGAAAATTTTTAGTCGTTCAATCACTAGTGGCATGATCTCCACCATTGATCTAGTGACTAAAATGTTTCTACTCATTGCTCAAAAACATTTTGTCATTGCTTGAAACTTTGGGGCAATGCTAGAAAAAATTGGTGGCCAAATCAAATGACCGAATTTTTCAATCACACGTCCACATTTGGGTTTTAAATTTCATTTGATAGAAAAAAAAATTAGCTAGTTTTTAATTATTTAATTTTTTTTGAAAACTTGACATCATTTAATGTTAAATTGCTCTTGAGATGTAAGCCAATGAGTAAAGATCAAAAATAAATAAAAATATCCCTGGTTCCAAGTTTCAAATCACTAAAAATACATGCAATAATATACATACTAAAACCCTAAAACTATCTTGTAACAACTTCTTGAATCCTATGAAATTTCAACATTAGTAAATAATAATTATTAAAAAATTATCAGAAAGGGAGTTTAATTTTTCTGAAATTTTAACATTTAAAAAAATAATATAATTTTTGCCGAACTTGAAAAGGTCCTAAGATAGTAATAGTTCCAGTTAAAATATTCTAAAATCAAAGAAAAAGTACTAGTTCTATTTCATTAAAAAATCAAGTTAAAAGAACTTAGGGTCCTAATTATTTCAAAAACCTTAACACTACCTAAACAACTAGATTTATTTATTTATTTATTTAAATAATTGAAATGCCTCCAAATAGCACATATCTACATTTTTTTTACCTTTTTTTCCCCCCCCCCTTGAGGTTGGTTGGACAACAAGAATATCTTTCCAATGATATTTTTCAATTTGTTGGCCATTTATTAAAAGTTAAAATTAAGGTTATTTTTAGGCTAAATTTAAACACTAAACCTAAAAGTTAAGTTTAAATTTAAGTTGAACCTAAAGGTTAAAACTGGGCTAAACCTAAGTTGACCAAGCCCAATTTCAAGCTAACCTTAATTAAACCTAAGTAATTAGGGCTAAATTTAATTTAAACCCAAGCTAAACACAAATAAATTTAAGCTAGTTACATATAGTTAACCATGGTAATACTTAGAATAAACTTAAACAAACCAAGGTTAAACCTAAAGGCTAACTTAGATGTATATGTTTTCAAGATTGGCGACACATACATAAAAATTAATTAATTTTCAAAAGATTAATCCACATTGTGTTTTATTAGCTGAGTTTACAAAGTCCAATTTAATACAATTTTTCAATTAATTTTCCCCTTTCAAAATAAATTCAATTAACTTTATAAATATAAACTTTCCATTTGGTTTATATTATCATAACTTGTCAAACGAATTGAACAACAAAGGTTTGAGCATGTTCATATCTATTTATTTTTCATATTTGATCAAACAAGGTCAACTTTTTCAAAATGACTACTAGTTGTGCAATCATAATTATAGTCATGATTATTTTAAACCTTATTTATAAGCATGTAGTCCTAATTATGGCTATAGTTGGAAAAATGTTAATAACTTTATAACTAAGTGACTCAAATTGGACATTAGTCACAAGATGCCCTAATCATAGAAAGCCATGTTTTGGCGTTGTATATTATCTTCTAAACCTTTGATCAAAAGCATTGATAAAACCACCTTCTAGATATTAATGGACATGTGATGGGTTCAAAAATTCATGTGAAAGTTTGAATATTTATGTGTGAAATGAACTATAAATGATTTTTAAAAATGACAAAAACATGGTGTTGTAAAAAAATTAAATTAAAATTTCTTGTACTAAGAAAGTTTCAATACGTCTTATTTTTAAGTTCCTCATTGGATGGCGGTTTATATTTCAATGTTTAAAAGCATTATTACAACATACTTTTTGAATCCACATTTTTCACTATATTTACACATTTAATGTCATCATTTCAAAAGTTCATTATGAATCTACTCTTTTCTTTTCATCCATATTTTTAAATATGATTTTCACAAAAGTCTATTGCAACATGGATAATTAGAATTTTGACAGTGTTAATGTTAAATATGGTTTTACATTTTATGTTCATCTACAATCCAAAAAAATGCAATTGTGCTTTCACTCATTATCTTGATATTTCCAACATATCAAGGTTTCTAACTAGGGGTCAAGAAAGGCTTTTCTAAGTCTCTTACGATAAACTAAAGGTTTTTCATTTTTAAGATAAAGATTGGTGAATGTAATAAAACATTTGTGTTATAAAACACAAATAATGTAAACAATTATTAAAAAGATAAAATGTGTCATTTTAAAATCTTGTTAACAACACTATGTATAATGAAATACATTTTTTATATCTAATCAATCAATTTTCTAATACGATCATGTGCATATATGTGCATGAATGTAATTTTTTTATCATCTTTCAAAATGAAAGATATGAACAATATATCATTTGGTTTCATAAAATAAATATTGATCACATGTATAAAATGTAAAATATTAAATTCACACAATATGTTATATCGATGTGTCAAAGGTTTGTATAGGTAGATTTGTGCAATTAAGGTATTTTTGTTTTGATGGTCTATCTAGAACCTAACCTATGTTAAAAAAATTAATGAGTAGAAACATTTTTAATTGGTCATTGGTTATGGTTGGAAATATCAAGATTTTATGAATCGTAATGATTAAAGACGTAATATAAATCAATATTTAATCAATATAGAGTATTGCGAAACATTCGTACAACATAATGTATTTGGAATAATATAATTATATGATTTCTACAAAAGAAAATAGGATTTAAATTATAGGAGGAGAGAAGTTATTTGATGTACAATTACCACATATAAGTAATGTTTGTGATAAATTGTTATTCATGATAACATAACATATGTGAGAGACCCAATGCAAATTCATTTCGTATCTTTACAATAACTTTGTTTGAAATAATAGTTCATTGATCTTTATAACCAATGATAACATATGAACCCAATAATTATAATGGGAAATGTAGTTTTATAAAAACTTCTTTCATATGTATATTTTCTTTGCAATTATGTCATTTTAGTACAAGTTTAAATCTTGTATTTATAATTTTTATAGTTGTATTATAGATGTTTGTATTGTCATCAAACTTTATGGATGTAATTATGGCAATTGCTTCATTCATTGCTCTCTCGATCTATCAATGTTTTGAATTACATTCAGGAAAACCAAAACTCCAATTGCAATTCTTTTATATGTTCAAAATGGGGGATCTTTAATCCAATGTTGCATACGTTGAAATTTAGAAGCACTATACAATATAACATCGAATGTTTCATTTGACATAAATAACCTTTGAAATATTAAGTTGTTGTAATTTTCCACATTTTTGTGATGAGTACAAAATAATTCTTGTTCAAATTTTTTGCTTATAATAAGTAGCACACATTCATGTATATTGTGTTTTTAATTGACTTGATCATTGTAACATTATGGTATATATCATAACATAGGGGCAACTTCAACACACCCATGTCAAATAATTAATTGAATTTGAAGATTCCATGTTGAAAGTATACATTTTTTGCATACTCCAAAAGATTTTCTACTTTCCTTCCCAAATTTTAAAAAAAAAATTAACAATTTTACAAATAAGATAATTAATGTGGAACCTACCAACGTTCTATGGTAGCTTCAATATTATAATGTAAATGGATTTGAAGGTTTATGCAACTATATAGATTTTGTTGTTGTTGAGTTATTCATAATTAGCACCTAGTTAATAAATACTCCTTAATGATTATTTATTTATTTATTTATTTATTTGTAACAAAGTTACAATATGCAAGAATTAATAGTGAACTATGTTCTTAATTTCACCTTATGTTTAATCAATTATAATGTTTTACAACAAGATATGATCATTTGTCTCCTTGCAACTTTTAGTTGATCAATAGTTTGCACTATACAATGTTTTTTGAAATTTTGCTTTTATAACAAAGAAACAAGACTTGGTTCTATTTGTAGTTTCACCTCATTTGTAACATTAAAATTGCTTTTATAATTGGTTTAACTACAAAGTGGCTTCTATGAGTTTCATGTCGTATAATCATTGGTGATCAACCCCAAAAGGGTCTCTACCATCAATTAATGACATTTATTTAAATTATATATTCAAGCATCCTACTATACTTTTGGCAAAAAGGTTTTTGTTTTAAAAAAATGATGAAAAATGTGGAAAAAAAAACCCAACCCCCCAAAAACATCAAAATTTCTTCATGCTTTCTTTGTTTCATTGTTTTGAAAAAAACACAATGTGAAAACTCATCTCTAAAAACATTGCTAACTAACTAACTATATTATGCCATTGAACTACACATATGCAATACCAAGGCCTTTTGTGACTCCATCCATGTATGGGGGCTAATTTGACCATCCATGATAAATTTGTTTATATAATGTTGATGAAACTCCATCTAAAATCAGTTGTATCACCCCTAAATTTTTAGTATGGGTAGGACATTCTTACATCCAAGAACCCGTATGTTTATTGGAAAAAAATAAAAATGGGGGGAGGGGGGGGCCTTGACATATTAAAATGAATGTAAAATGTACTATGAAAGTTATTTTCATTCACGAAGAGAACAATTTCTGATGCTTTTCATTCAAGAAACAATATGGTTATGGACTAGGTAACTAACAAGGGGTTTGTTAGTTATACGAAATAGCTGACACTAAAAAGCTTTTCAAAAACCAATGACCTAGTGGTATAGCGTAACCCTTGTGGTTTGAAACCCCACGAACGTTCGAATCTCGCTCCGTGCGCAGCAGAGCACGGCACCCTTTCTTTCATTCATGTTTGTTTTGTTGGCATTTGATTTGTGGCGATTTTTGGTGGAGTTTTAGATTGTTTTCTACCTTTTTTTTTGGCGCGATTTTTTTCCTTTAAAGAACAGGGAATTTGCGACAAAATATTGTACTTTTTCAAAATATTTTTAGGCAAAATGGCGAACAGATTCGTCACCCAAATTTTTTTTTCACTGAGAGATGCCTGTGAAGAAGCTGCAAATTGGAGATGGTCAGTTTAGTTTGAAGGATTGAAGGAAGGAAGGAGAGAGAGACACAGGCACAGAGATGGGTTGTTTGCGAGGGAGCAAATTGAAAGCTGCAGGATTGTTAGTGGGATCTGCATTGTGTACAGCGTTATCGGGATTGCAATCGGTGATGGTGACTTCATGGCTACAGCCATTTCTTTTGCTCCAGTTTCTACACCACATTGTTGTTGTTATTGTTGTTGGTGATCAAAGCTCTGGGAAAAGAACAAGAACATCATCATCGTCATGGGGGGGAAGGCTGCTTTTGCTCTTCCTTCTCACACTCCTGGTGCAATCCTTAGGGTTTACTGTGGCGTTTGGAGGGATGTTCAATGATCCTTCCTTTACACTTCCCGGAGTGCTTACAGTCTTGTTCGTCAGTACCATCGCCTGGTTGGTTCTGTGTATTCCCTTTCTCGCAAGCTTGGTTTACAGGCGCAGATATGGAGGTGCGACTCTGTCGCAGCCGCTTGTTTTCGCTTCCATATGGACGGCTCTCTGGCACCTAGCAGCATTAAAAGCGCCCATCGGATCGGTGGGGAATCCAGCCTATTCGCAAGCGTCCGTCAAACCCTTGGTGTTGACGGCTAGTGTATGGGGCGTTGATGGAATCGTGTTCTTGTTGGCGTGGGCAGCGTCAATTGCACACGAAAGTATTGTTCTCGCAGATTCGGAGATGGGTGGAGATAGTGAGACAAGACATTTCGTAGAAGGATGTGCTTGCTCTTCACAAGATCACACTCCAGGTACACACCATGTTTTTTCTGCTCTTGAACATCCACAAACCCTAGCTTCTTCTTCACAAGATCACACTCTAGGTACACACCATCTTGTTTCTGCTCTTTATCATCTGCAAACCTTAGCTTCTTCTTCTTCCTCTTCACAAGATCATACTCCAGGTAGACACCATGTTTTTTCTGCTCTTGAACATCCACAACACTTGCTTCTTCTTCATAAGATTGCACTCCAGGTATTCCAAGAAGATGGTGTCTATGTCCCTTTTGCACTCAAGAATCAAAGTGATAGATAAGCAAGCCCTTGTAAACATCAGCCAATTTTTCCTGAAATTCTCTGGTGATTGTGTATTTTTGTGATTGTTTTCTGACTGTGCATTTTTTTCTGATTGTGCAGATGGATATGAACGCATCAATGGCCCTTCAAGGGCTTTGAACAGGTACCTGAAGAAGAATGTGAGGCAGAAAGCTGCAACTGCACATCGAGATCATGTTCTGCACACCAAGATTTTCATTGGGGTTTTCTTCCTGTCATTGGTTTACACCGGATGTAGAGAGGTGTTACTCTCAGGTGCCTTCTTCGAGAGGGGAATTGCTGAGACCTTGAACCCTACTGTTGCAGCTTCTTGCATCCTCAGGTGAAGTTCTCTTGTCCTCTTGTTCTCTTGTTTTGGGAGAAGGGTGCCTGCTGCAACTCTCCATGATCAGTGAAGTTGCAGTTGATTGTCAGGGTGGTGCAAATTAGTCCTTGACTTTATCTATCTGTATCTTGACAACACCACAGCAGAGAGTAAGATATTTTGGCAATATGAAAAACCCTAAATGTCACCCACTGACTGACATAAGTCATCAGTTTGAACCAGTGTTTGTCTGGTAGATATCAACTTTTGAACATACCTATCAGCCTGATCCTGGTATTGGGTCCAAGACTGATTTCTGGCTGGTGTGGTACAGGTATGTATGTATATACCTGGTCATGAGACTGGTATAAATCTGGTACAAAGCTGGTATTACCTCAGATTCCTACCAGGCTGTGTAGGGGTATAAAGCTGGTATTGCCTCAGCTCATACCAGACTGGTAGGGTCCTCGCTACCAGTGTCGATACCAGGCACAAGCCTATATACCAAGACCAACACTGGCTTGAACTCACGGATCCAGATTGGTTAGCAGGTAGTTAGTACTTTCAATCTTGCCAGTTTGAAGCTGCAGAGTCAGTCTGCAAAAGTTTTTGTTGATCTTTCTGATGCATTTTCCTGTGTGCAACTATCCGTCCAGACAGGCAGCAGGTGAGGCAGAGGTTGGTAGTCTTTGGAATGAAACACAGTCACGTGTAGATGCTGGAGATGCTCTCATAATATGGTCGGAAGCTGCCACTGTCGTCCAGGGAGATGAGGCTGAATCTGCACTCTTATTGAAAGCAGCTCAAATTGCAAGGGAAGGCAGGAAGTCAAAGCAAGCTGCAAGCAATCTCGATGTCTCACCAGAGAATGACCTAATGCATGCTGGCCCATACTTAGGACTGTCCTACATTAAGTTCTTCAGTCCCTGGGCTGCACTGGGTGCAGCCAACAATGTATTTGCTCTCATTTTGCCAGATGGGTCAGTCGGCTTTAAGTACATAAAGTCACATCCAGTCCCATTTGTGGAGACAAACTTGGTGGCTGGATCAGGAGAAATTCAAGTCGTTGACACAGCATTGGGACGGATTGGAGCAGCCATTTGCTTTGATTTAGAGTTCCCAGACTTGATTCGCCAGGCAGGAAAGCTGGGGTACGGTGCTTCATCTCAATTTGGCTTTTTCTTGCTGTAATTCTCTGTTGTGGGTTTGATGTTTGAGGCTTCCACTCTGAATGAGGGGTATCTTTTGTAGTTACTCCTTGTGTAGGTCTCAATGTGAAATATCGGTGTGATTTTGATGTGCAAGCATCATTCGTTTGCTGCAGTAAATTGCTTTTGTAAGTTTGTATCCATTAACAATTGTTTCTGTGCGTTTCACAGAGTTGATATTATGGTGCAACCTAGCTGGACATGGGGACCAGTGGGTCCTCTGGAATTTGACACAGATGCATTTAGAGCAGTGGAGAATGGCTTTACATTGCTGCGTTGCTCATCTGTGGGTGTAAGCGGTGTTGTTTCCCCATTCTATCGTGTACTGGAGTACAGGTGCATGCAGACTCTTGCCCCTTGACCTGTATTTCCCAAATCTGTCCAGTTTGAATCTCTTTACATGCATTCACAACCTGTCTGGAATTCAAAGTGCTTGAAAGTCTTCAGGGAGAGGTCCCTCTTTCCTCTTTCTTTATTTTCCACTTCCCTTGTGTCCCTGTGAAGTGATTTAACATCTGCCAGGAGTTTGCAACAGCCTGTCTGCTCAGTTATGCATACACAATGAATGACATTTGCATGGGGTGTGTTGCTGCAGGGAAGCTTTGACAAATACTGTCCTGAGCATGAGAGTACCGATTGCAGGAAAAGTGTGGACATTCTATCCAGGGGCAGGCTTTCTATTCGGCCATGCAATTACAATCATGGCTCTCCTTTATTCCTTGTTCACATGGCTCCCACTCTTGTGGGTGCAAAAAATTTTGTATTTTTTACCTGATGTATATTGCAGGTTCTTTATAGGCCAGACAATCCAGGAGATGGAGTGCCAAATTGGATCACCCAAGATTGCAAATGACGATGGTTCTGATTCCAATACAGCTAGTCCTCATTTGCAACAGTCAGGGTTCAACGATGATGATGTAAGAATGTGAGGTAGAAGGATTCTGCTGGTACCTCCTTTGTTGTGATTTGTCCTCCCTTCCTCTCAAAGACCCAAGCAATGTGTTTTATACTTGGAGATAGTGATGGATGTAAGTGCTTCAATATATTAATGCACAAAATCCAACACATGACATCCAATATCACATGCAAGCCAAAGAGTATTGTATCAAACATTGAGCTAGGAAAGATGACTGCATGAGTAGAAAAACTCATGCTCACATCTCTACACTCACATCAAGCTCAATGGATGAACTCCTAACTGAGTTGATGTTGGGTTTCACCTTGCTAACCATTGTTGAACTCTCAAAAATAGGTCATATAGGTAGGTAGGTAGATAGATAGGTAGGACAATAGGTGACTAGTAGGTCAGTAAATACATGTAGATAGATGATTGTTTTATTCGATATCCTCCCCTAAATGTACATGTATTCATTGGTCAGTAAGGACACAAATGATGGCAAGTTCAAGGATTTCCATGATCACTAACTAGTCCTTGATAGGGAAGGATATGGAGCAAATAAATGAAACAAAAGTATGTGCCAGACATGCATGTTTCTATCTTTCTTAAATACTTGAGATAATGTGTATATGTATGTATATGTGTGAGTACAACATATACATACTCCAACATATATATCCTTTCCTTATACCTAGGTAGAAAGAGACATACCCATAGACCATTTCTGTTTTACAACACAAAATTGAGAAGTAGCACAAAAGTGCAAAATTAATCTGAGTGTGTACTCTTCAACTCTTGAAATCCACAACTGGTACTATTGACACTCAAAATTTTATTCATGTGATGGGGGCATTTATCATAATGAAACATTTTCATGTCATTTTTTTCCAAGTGAAAAACCAAGAAGAAAGAGCACATCTAAATTTGGCAAAATTGTTCAAATCAAATTGTAGCTATTGTGAATATACACTTGAAATGCACCACTTGATGGATCTTAGGATGGTCCAAGTTTGAAGTGTTTTGTGCACCTAATGTGCATTTTGGATGAAAGGGTGAAGAATCCAATCCACCCTTGGTATGTTGGCCTCCACCAAGGTTTATCAAATTCAAACATAGTGTGCAAGTTTATTTTCCCAATCCCACCCATAAACATGAAAGATTGGACAATGTAGAGGGAAGGATCAATTAAATGCCGCCACGCCACATGGACCAATCCTTGTGATTGCCCTTTGTTTCATAAGGTAACTTGTATATTCCATCTTTACCTCATTGTATGGTTCAACTTGTTCTCACTTGAATGTAGTTCCCAACCGTCCCAAGGACATGTAAGGAAATTCATGTGATTCAAAAGGTTTGGAATATTTTTCAACCTTGCATGAAATCCATCTTGTTTTGTTGTTCATTTTTTCAATTTACACTTTCTTTTGTAGTAAAGTAGATCCAAATAGCACTTTGATATCCACCTTTTGAAACATACCCAAGTCCATCAACATGCATATGTTGTACATGTTTCAATAGACATGCAATCTATTTCTATTCCTTATGTGATCACTATATGTGTTAGACTATTATGTGCATATTTCACCCAAAACCAAAACTTTTGCCACTTTGCATTGGTGATGGAGAACTATACCCTATCTTAACAAATTTCAAACTTGGAATGAACAAAAATAATTTCACTCCCCCCAACAAAATGCGATTATTGAAATTTTCAATTGTGATGCAATATGTCATGTTTGATCTCGAACCTCACCGCAACTATTCATGGATAGTACACAACACATGAACGTATTGAAAAAACAATCTAAGAAGGGAATAGTAGTTGTGAATGATAATGAACCCAAAAGAATATTGTATGAAGAATTCCCAAAAGCAATACCTGATGGTTGTCAAATGAGCAAGGAAACTTTTGAACATATCAAAAATAGTATGGTGGGACAACCTCTTCGTGAGCAAACAATTTCCAATGAAGATTTACAAAATGCCGGCTATAAAGATTGGACTGAATATTGCATATTTTCCATACTACGAAATTGGTGATGGACAATTGCATCCTTATACAAGAACAAAAAGTTGCTCAGAATATAAAGCAAGTAAACAAAGCATGAAAAACTATGGGATGTACTTCGTAACACAAGGTGGAAAGATTGTAAATACTCAAAGTGGAGAACACAATTCAAAAACTTGTGGAAGCTCCCACCACATATTTGAGTTTTGGCAACCAATCTTATCACAAAATATCCTCAAGTATGTAAGAATAGACTTAAGCATAACCAAAATTAATATGTTGATCTTGGATTCACAAGAGACACGTTCATGGAGCCATCGCACATGAATTTGCTATTACTTATTCAATGGAAGGAGAGAATGGAGCAAGCTTGAGTATTCATTAAAATCAAGAATATCTACAAACAACTAGTTACATTATGATGATTAGTCAAGGCTACAACCCATGTTAGATGCCTTGATGTTTTGATTGTTAGTAACATGGTGAGAAACACATTGCTTCAACAACAACAACAACAAAAGAAAACCATTCATGCCTCACCTCATGGGGGATCAATGATTATATTAAAGTTACAAATGTCATGCAAAACACCCTTGTCATCATCAAAAACTCCCAATACTTGCCTACATCAATATATTGATAGCAAGCGTAAATGTCATGACCACATTCATGACATTGAATGTGGGTCAAAGTTCCATATGAAATTTTTCCAAAGACATGCTAAAATGGTTGAAATGGAACCTTTGCCAAAATGGTTAGAATGGAAAACATAAGACAAGAATAAACTTGCTCGAATATGAATGTCACACATTATGCACATTTGATTAACGTGTTACAATCCCAAAAAATGAAGTATATGAGTAAAGATTGTTTACATTTATGTTCATTTTGTTTTTTCTTCCCCTCTAATTTGAGCTTTTTCAATGACACATGAATATATCTACCTATTTCCTCATCCTAGTAGGATTGAATATTTCATTACTAAATATTGTAGTTCACAACCGTGTATAAAGGATTCTACTAAAGGTGTTAAATAAATGAAGGCCATGCCATGATAATTTCATTTCAAATTAGATTATTTAATAACTTATACTACTTAATAGAACACTTAAATTGCAAATAAAACATTAATTGCACAAGAAGGAAATAAGTACCTTAAATAAACCAAAATGAATATTTGAAAGAAATGATGTACAAAAAGTAGTATTAAGGTGTTGTAGTAGACACAAGTGAAAATGCAATCCTTGCCTATATACTTGGCCCAACAAATTGTTTAGGAACTTTGTTCATAACTGAATGATGGTGCCATAGGACCTTTTCTCCATGGTGGGATTCTTGAGATATGTTGACATTACCTTACATGCTCAAAACCCATGAGGTTGGCACAAGCCATATTGAACATACTACTTGCTTACGGGTTTCCAATACTTCAACCTTGTCAAGTTGAGCATTTTTGATTGGTGTTGAGATTATGTGAATCCCTTTTCAACATGAGTCTATTAGACTTACTTTGATTCAATAGCAAGGTAGTGTATGGGAATGCTTTTGCAAATATCTCACAAGCTCATCTTTGTACCCAAAACACAATTTGAACGCCACTCAAACATTTTTTAGTGCGACTACAAAGCTCATTCACTACATTGTACACTTATGAAATCACCCCATCCCAAGGTTATAAGGGTCCTTAATTTTAGGGTATTATTTCATATGGAAAACAAGTTGTGATCATACATAAGACGATTTAGCCAAATTTGGCAATAAGAAAATATGAAAGTAAAAATTTAGCACCCATCTATATTTTTTGGCTACCTACTTTAACCTAGGTACAATAGGGTAGAATTCTCGACTTCTCAAAAGGTTATCAAGCCTTCTCTTCCCAGGGAACCCCATGACCATATATGGAAGAAAAAGGTCTTACAAGCATCTTACTACATGTCAAGGGCAAGCACCTAAAACTCAGCGCATTTAGATGCCACAAATTGGGGCACTAGTGACTCTTGTGAACAACATTTGCCAGTGAAGGCTTTGAGCTCCAAATCCATGCCATCATCAATTAAATAACATCCAATATCAATGTAACCAACTACACGTAGTTTCCAATTACATGAATTGCTCTTTACCCCATGGTCCTAAGTTTTTGATGAAACATATCATTCTCAAAAACACTTCTGAGACTTGTGAACATTCACCATGGAAAAAGTAAAATTGCTATCCACACACAACTTTGATATCGCAATCAAATATTAAATTGCTGCAAATGGGCTAACGTAATGCCAAACAAATTATCCAGCATTTTGCACTAGGACTTAAGTTCTTGTAAGGTGGGCTAGATGATGCTGATAAAAACTGGCAGTTGGATATAGAAAAGAATAATTTAGAACCTTAAGCCTTGCAAGATGGATTCAGAGCAATTCAAACCTTGTGCTTTGCAAGATGGATTTGGCGCTATATTGTGCTTGATACATAAAGGCAAGACAAGGAAATCTCCCAATTTCCTAGCTCCTTGGAGGCCAATTAGGAGTGGGAGCATCTTGGATAGGCACCAATCCTAAGGTACCACCATATGTCTCAGGAATTTGGTCCTTCTCTATCTCCTCCAACAATGTGGATTCAATCTTCTTCTCTTCTACAAAAATGATCTGATACAGGAGAAAAAAAACACCCACATATCACCACTTCAGACACCCTCCGGATGCACAGAACTTGGAAAGCAAACCCACAGAATGAGACTGAGAACTCTGGATATGCAGAACTTGGAACATGAAGCCACAAAATGAGAACAATTGAGAACTTTGCTGATCATATGGAGTCACTCCCAAATTCCAACAGATCATGTCAATAGTACTGATGATGACTTAGGTCTAGTGACCTAAATGTGATTGTGCAGCTGGTTGAGTGCAACTTGAAGCTGACCCACACTATGTCCCTGTTGCATTTGTTGCATATAGGTCTAGGGTCTAGGGTTTAGGGTTAGGTTCCATGTGGAAACCAATGATATCATCTTTGAAAGAGGTCAGGCACCACCAAATAAATGTAGAGGTTACTAGGCATTAATAAGTACGATTTCTTATGAAGGTCTGGTTTACCTTTTCCTTTGTAACTTTATCGATAAATGGATTTACAAGTTTCCATGCACCCCAAAATATGATGGGCACGTGGACAATGAATAGTCTCCCTAGACGCTCTGGGTAATATGCCTGCCACACACACACACACACAAGGTGCATAATCTTCTCTCCACCTTGAGAAAATTGTGAATGTCTTTTTGGAACAAGGAGCTTCTCTAACTCTGTAACAGGTGGAACAAGGACCATCTCTCACTCTAGAACAGGTGGAATGTTTCAGGATCAAACCTGTAAGAAATCAAAGATGGAAATCCAGCCACGTGGGTCCAAGTTTTTGTACTTCAGGCCTTTCAGATCCAAAATGACAGTGAATTTCTCATCACCAGGCTTCAAGCTTCTCTCACCCATCCAGCATTACCCACAAACAACACCCCATTTCAGCAGAATTGTCAGCCTATGTGCTGTGTTGCCTTTGCCACTCAATGTTTTTAATAGAAAGCACAGTCTTCCAACATCTCTCATATGAAAAGACTGTATTTCCATTCATTTTATGGGTCAACAAAACATTGATGGGCTCTTCTCTCTGTGTCATAATTTCACTGTGCCAATGTCTTGAGGGGGGGTTGCCATTTAGGGTTTAGGGCTGAGGAGCAGCTTGCCAATGAAGAATGCCAGCAGTCACTGTTTCTGCTCTGACAGAAACTGAGAAAACAGAAACAAACAAGCAGACATGGTATGACCATCTATCTTCCTTGGTAATAATCATTCGCATAGAAGTGGAACTACTACCTTGCAATTGTCTTGTCAAAGTTGTACACCACATAGCCTGCTCATGCAACAAAAGTCTCTGTGATTATGAATTCACACAATCCTAGCAAACACATCACACAAGGTTCTTAGACACCCAAGTCCTAAACCCTAAACCCCAAAATTCTGAATCTAAAAAGAAATGAGGCTTTTGATGATGCGAAAGATGGGATTACATTACAAAAAACACAAGCCAAGGCAGAGATAGTCTAGATACTTACGTTTAAACTCCTCATAGTTTCGCTTATATGCATCATGCTTGCATGCCAGTATGACAGCAATAGACCGACCTACTTTGTCACACCCTTGCAGGAAAACCTTCTTGGCTTCCAGCTCATTTTTCACCTGCACACTCCGAGAATGCACTGAAACTCCACTATGGTTTCTTCATCCCTGAATTATTTTTTAAGTCCTTTACTTTAGGTAAGGAGCTTTTTCTTAGGATCCTGCTGGGATTTCAGGCCTCAGACTACCGCCCTTGACTTAAAAGCCCTCAAAGCCAGGAAGATCCTCAGGAAAGTTCCTTGCCTTAATTTCATAAGAGCAACAATTGCAACCCATTTGCACAAACATATGTCCAATTTTAGTATGGCAATGTCTCTAAGCAAAATGTTTGCATTGGAAAGGAAAGTATCAGCAGCTTTGTCTGGAACAAAGATAAATAATTACCTCCTCTTCTGGTATGTAGCCAAGAGGCACAAATGTGTGACGCCATTTCTGATGTTCTGCAAACATTTTGCCAGCTTTTTCAACCTTGTTGGATCGAGCTCTAAGAAATCGCTTCAATGTGGCATCATCTATGTCCTGTCAAGCAAGTATTTCAATATCCAAAAGTCGATAACCGTGTCCCAGAGGAGTAGAAGAAGAAGAAGAAGAATCCTTTTAGTTTTGCCTCACAGCTGGTATCCACACCGCATGTTCCCATCAACTGCATGCAAATTCACAGCTCTCTAGGAGCAGGTTTGCAATCAGTCAAGAACTGGAGCATGTAGAGAATAAAACTGGCATCCAGCTGTGGGAAACTCAACCAGTGGGTGGGTGTTTTCCTTTTGTTTAGTAACCGCCAGTTACAGCTTTTTAAACATTTCAGAATCAGAGAACTGTGGGTTCTGGGTTTCTTGAGAAACAAAATCAGAACAAAAGAAAATCCAGCCAGTTCCAGATATTTCAAAACCCTTGCAGACCCAATTTTTCAAATATTTCAGAATCAGAAAACCATGGGTTCCAGGTTTACTCAAGGAAAAAAAAAATAGAATCAAATATTTGCCAGTTCTAGGTATTTCAAAACCCTCAGAGACCCGCCAGTTTTCACAAAACAACCAGAAAAGAACTGGCAGATTTCTTGGGGGGTCAGTTCTTCGCCTGTTTCAAGGTTTTGGAGAACCATGGCTGGATGTGAAAAACAGGGTGTTGGGCTTTCTGAGAGCTGTGGTTATGCACCTTGAGAACCGCCCTGATACCCGTAGGGGATTTGGGTGTTGGGTGCAGTTTCTAACATCCGCGTGACACTAAACCTCAACGCAGAGGCTGGGACTAGATGGCAAGGGGTAGGGTTAGGGTTCGGAGTAGAGACTAGAAACGAGAGATGCAGTTCAAGCACTACAGGAGCTGATGACAGAGATCTGTAAAGGACGCGACGTGCATGGGCAGTGAAGCAAACACTCCAGACTTCAGTGCTAAGTTCAAATTGGAAGCACCCATTTTGCAGTTCACAATAAGAAAGCTTTGAGAGGAAAACATTGTGAAGGAACACATTTACCTTGGAAGGAGGGTCGAGCTTGGCAATTAAGTCACGCATCTGCTGCAACAATTCCGCATCCTGGGTATCATCTGTCGTCTCAGAAGAAAAAAAGACCCAATGGTCGGGATTCAGTTTAAAACACGAAAGCTACGACAGAAGCAAATGCTCTACAAAAGGTCAAGGAAAAAAGCGCACTACCCAAACCAACCAAACCAAACATATCAACCAACCTTTCATATCTGCCACACTCTTTGCACCATCATCAACAAGAGAAGCCTCCAGGACCTCTGCACTCCCATTCACAACTTCCGAAAGAGGAAGAGGAGGAGGAGGAGGAGGAGGAGGAGGAGGAAGTTGTTCTTCATCAACGGCAGCAGATTCAGTGGTGAGGGGGCCACGATCATCATTACTGCTCACTAAGACACTGTCCTGCTGCATTACACCAGGACCCATATCACCATTTCCTATCCTGACCCCGCCAGTTCCAGCTTCCAGATTCTTGCCATCCTCCAAAGCTTCCATGCTCTCTAGATTCCCCCTCCCTCCTGCACCCTCCTGCCCTCTCCTGCACCACAGCAACCCAGCTTGGACATGAAGAACTTGGGAGAGTGCTTTTACAGTTCACACAATTCTTCTTCTGTTGCACATGATGTCCATAAATATAGCCTACATGACATGCCTATGTAGCACTCCATTTCTTTGTTTGCTTATTGGCAGAGACTTTGCAGACTTTTTTTTATTTTTTAAAATTTTTTTTCTTTGATTTTTAATCAATTCTTGCAACAGAACTATGCAAAGAAACTACAATTTCTTTTCTTTTTTAAAAAATTGTTTTGACACCTCCTTCTAAGTTCAATGGAGGGGGTGGTTGTTTAACATTCTTTCTCTATTAACCTTGAAAGGTTCTAGTTAGTTAATGATGCATTCACACTTGATGTTAAATCAATGTTAAATGAAAATCTAGGTGGCATCCTAAGTGGCACTCAATGTTAAAATGTTGCAATAGCTTCATGTTCATGTTAAGTGAATGTTAAGTGAATGTTAACCCCCCTTCCCTCCCTCCCCTTTCAATCATCAACCCATTTGTCACAAAATTCCATCATTGAACTATTTTTCACAAAGCTTTGTAGGGAAGCTTTACAACACACTACATGACATTTTGCCTCTATTTGTCATGAAATTATACATCATTATACACACTTTCTTATGTCTTTGTATCAGGAAGCTCCATTGCACTACATGTGTCATAGCAAATGTTGTTGTCGAACTTCTTTTTTGCAAATAAAACAAAACACATCAACTTCTTTCATGGTGAACACCTTTTACAAATGTAAGAAGATTAAAAGTGGAGGAAGAAATGCAAGATTGTTTTAAAAGTTGAAAATCAAACACCTTGACAAGTGTGCAAACTAGGAACAGCACAAAGTTCTTATGTTCATCATATGCAAGCAAATTTGAAGATGTGGCCCAAAAGTAGTTGGTGAATCCAAGAATGCACATGGTGCTCGTATTGCAAAAGTGGAACCAAATCACAAAACAATTGCTAAAGTTCACATACATTAAGGTGTTAAAAAACAAAAAAATGTGCAAGGACAAATGGAATGGGTTGAATTCCAATTATAAAAAACTTTTGAATTACCATAGAGGAGCACATAATTTTGGGAATTGACCATGGAGAAAAAACTACCAAAAAACAGATGTGTTTAAAGGGAAATGAATCATAAATGCACCAATCCACACGAAACATTTGCAAGCTAAATGTGATGCCAATTATGTTGCACTTGCATTGGAATCCAACACACATGAAAATCAAGATTCTCTACAACTATCATCCTTCATGCAATATTTCCTAGGTGATCAAATGCCCAATACCATAATCATATGATGCATAACAAGCAAGGGCCAATTTTGTGAACATGGATGATATTAGTGGCAATCTTCAACATGTCCCCTTTGTGGTAAATCATTCTAACATCCAACCACATTTGTTGTGCTAACATCACCCCTCACAACACAAATTGCACTTGAAAACACACCTACAAACACAATTGTTGAATGTAAGTGCACAATGTAATTATCATTAATTATTGAAATCACTAACAATAATAACGAACCAATCATTGACGCCATCAATTGAATCAACCTTACATAACTATAGATTGAAAATCATTACATTGAAATCCATGATTGCATAATCAAAGATCAATCAAAATATTTTAACAAAAAAGATTAAAAAAAACGTCCACTACCTTATAAGGTGCATACAATGAACAATATTCCATAATTGATGCATGACCATCATTAAATTTCATTTCCAACTAATTGGATTTTGGGGGTTTACACATGTTTTTAGTTTGTTCATGAATAGGGGATTTCAATTTCAAAACTATTGTCAACTAGTTCATATATAAATTATAAAATGAATGCTTAAATGAAAATGATATTGAATGGCATGTTTTTAAAGGTGGTGGGAAAATTTCCATTCCCATTTGTTTTTAAAAAAAAATCATTCTTTAGGGACATAATGAATTGACCCCCCAACAAAATCACAAGGGCTTCTTTGAACAAATAAATTTGGTTTCTTGTCAGCAAGAATTAAAGATCTCATTTCACAATTAGAATATCCATCTTGCAATTCTTTTTGCACAATAGGAGAACAATCCTCTCCAAACAAACGAGTAAAGTGCCAATTGAAACTACTATGTGCCACCACTGCAATTCTTTGTTCTTGTCGATCTAATAACCATTCAACAAAACATCTCCCTCTTTCAAATAATTCTTTTGTTGATTCCCTAACATCTGATGTCCACCATGTGTCTTCGTTAGTCACGATGTTAGAGAAATCAATTGCTGGGTAATTTTTTCTCAATATAGAGAGAGGTAAACGTTTATCACAAAAATGGACACCTAAATGTTCTCTACACCATTCAACTGCGATAAAAGGAGGAGCTCCAAAGCTTGATATTGCAGGATGTCCTGTAAGTGCAACTCCATTTGCCATCAAAGCCATGGACATTGGTTCGTGTGGTTTCATATTTTCACCTCCATACATAGCAATTGCTGTTTGTAAACATCGAGAGAGTGGGGAAGTGACAACAATTTGAGGAACAACATGAGCTATAAGGTTGTGTTCCTTGAATTGTTGAGCTTGTTGCCATCCGAGTTTTGTTAGTGGTGCATCAAAGTATTCAACTTTTGTATATGCTGATTTGTCTTTTTCAAAAGCTTCATTGTGAGTCCCTTGTGCATGTCTAGATAAATGAATCACTTTACATCTTTGCATTGGAAACAATGAAGCTCTTTTATTGTGCGCCATTTTTTAATGAAAACAATCCTTTGGAGGAAGGTAAAAGGTAGGAAGGCATTTGCCCCTTGTCTTTATACATGATTCATAAAAGACCTTCAAAAAATTTCTAATTACCTACCAAAAGTAGACGATTCATTAAATCAATCCTTTGCCAATCAAGCAAAAATTCTTCATCTTCTTCTTTTGAAAATGTGAGAATCAAGAAAGAAAAAAAAAAAAAAAAAATCTTTTCATGTATGAAAAGACATTAATTTCTTCTTTTTTCAAAAGGTACAATGTAAAAATTATCTAGCCCATTTCATTTGAAGACATGTTCTTAAATGTTCAATTAGGTTTACATTAATTCTATATATTTAAACAAATGCCTAATTAATTTTTTTTAAAAACGCTTTTTATTTCTTTCCAACATGAATTTTAATATAAAGATCATTCCAAACTCAATTATCTATATGATATTATTCACTAAATGAAAATGACATACAATATAAAATCAAGTTTTTAATAATCAAGCATAATTTTTATTATTTTTGACACCTTTTGCACCTTTTAGTTCCCTTTTGTTTTAATAAAAGCAAAAAACCCTAAAACTTGCACATGTGTTGTTGTGTTTCTCTCCATATACATCATCTTCCTCTATTATACATAAAGCACTCTTGTGCAAAATCCTCACCCTTGTAATTTGACTTGAGTTTTGAACCAAGTTTAATTTTCAACCTTGGGACCCAATAGGTACCCATGCTTTTAGGAAGGGGTATTAACTCAAGTTAAAAATGGTGACAACCCGGTTTAGGATATCATTTGTTGGTCATATCATTTATCCTAAAATTGCCAGTTCTTTGATTTATTATTATTATTATTTATTATTATGAAATGTCCATCAAATTCAAAGAGGGCATTCCACTTTGAAATGCCTTCAAAATAGTCGCAGAAAATATATGCCAAAATAACATGCCGTCCCAATTATTCTAAAAAACAAATCAAAGTAGGTCAATTTGTGTTATGAACTTTGAACTATGTAGGGTTAGGTAATATAGGGGCAACTTCAAGACATGTATGCCAATTAATTAATTAATTAAAAAATTCAATTTTGAAAAAAAAAATTATTTGTTGATATTCTGAAAGGTTCTTTAATTTCTTATCACCCAAAAAAAAAAAAAATTGGTGAAAATTTCAGCATTTAAAAAAATATAATGTAATTTGTTCCAAATCCACCAAGACATGAAAGTTTGAAGATAGGTAGTTTGTTTGTTTGTCACTTTGAGATCTCTCAATCCATGGCATTTCTTGTTGTGCTCTTGGTACCATTGGAAGTCCTTAATGAGGAAGGGTGCATTAAGTTCGTTTCATAATGTTTTACTTGAAAGTGAAAAAAGTTATTGAATATTGAGCAACTATTTAATTAAAATTTTATTATTCAAGTAAAAATAAATTTAATAAAATAATTTTGGGACTCTCTAGCTATTCTTAGAAAGTCTTCAATTAGTAGGATTTAATGAAAGTGATTTTGAAAAAATTTCGACCTAAGGTAAGTGAAAATTTGAATTTGGAGTCATTTTTGTCATTGAAAATTCAGTAAAAATATCAAACAAGGGGTGTGTTGCCATTTTAACAAAAAAAAAGTATCTTAAGACAAAAGAAGGATTATGGAAATTCACATATTTCACAATGCAAAAAAAAAAAAAAAAAAAAAAAAAAAAAAAAAAAATCTTCATAAAAATCCTCTAAAAGAAACCCAAAAAAATCCTTCAAGATATTATTATAAAACTCTTATAACTAATCCCAAGTTTCGACACAAGCCAAAATGATCATCTTTTTGAAAAATCCTCATATAAAAAACAGATCTACTTCATAAGGGACCAAAAAATCCATGAAGCTATTATATACTCTATAATGAATCTAAACACAACAATATCCTAATTGCCTTGGATAGGTAGGCAAGACAGAGAAAAATGGTTTTTGGAAGGAAAAGTTAGTTGGGTAACCGTTTCACACTCGGACCAATGGCACAAGCTACTACTAGTAAAACATGGAAGATTGACCAGCAGAATGAGAGAGACTATTTAGATAGTCACTATCAAACCGAATCATCATGATTGACCAATCAGAAATAGCAGCTTCGTTGTAATCGCCCCTGCTAGAGGGAACTCTGTCTTGACCATAGTTACAGATGTTGTGTGTAGAAGGTTTGTGAAAGAAAATAATCTTTGGGTTTTAATGTTTTATTAAACTCCCACAAAGGCTTAAAAAAAGCTTGAATAAACTCTTTCTTTCCTAAATTTTTTTTTGCATGTCGTTTGGTCACATGTCCAATCTTGAGAAAACAACAACAAGAAGAGGTGATTCACTTGAACATATGAATGTTTGTTTCATATGGCCAACAATTGAATGTAACACGATTGTTGTGTGGGAGGCAATATATATGATGAGCTATACCTTCAAAAGGTAAATAATTGAGTAGCCTTGAAAGTTAAAATGCAAATAAATAATGGATCACACACATTGTACAAAGACAAAGAGAATGACCAATTTAATAATTTTGATTTCACTATTTAAAATATATGATATTAACGTTTAAAATGAATTTCCGATATAGGCCAATGCATTTTTCCACATTAAATGCCATTTTTAAACCAATGTTTTATTTTGAGCACAATTTTTCGAGTTATAAATCTATTTTTGACCTACTATAATACCTTTTACATGTTTAAGTGTTGAATAATTATTTTATTTTTCAACAATCACTTCAATAATAAAAAAAATAAATTATGAAAATCTAACAATAAACATACATAACTTCTTTTGTAGTTCTCCAACCCCTAAACTTCTAACATAAAAGGGACCTTTTGCAATATGTTATAAATTTTTTTTGGGGCAAGGATGGGGAAAGATAATGTTCCACCAAAAATTATAGGATAGAAAAATGTTGTCAATTATTGGATGTCTCTACTTTTGTAATGGCGCACTAGCTTGAAGCAAAAAAAACTCATGGGTTTTCATTTTTTCCCTCTTTTTAATTAAAATTTGACAATTTAAACAAAGAGTTTTTAGCTAATTCAACATTTTCAAAAACAATTTAATAATCATCATCAAACTGGAAAAAGGTATTAAGGTATACAAAGGATTTTTAATGAACAAAATCCAAAATTCCCTAAAGTTTGAAAAGAAAAACTCAACACGATCACCAACTTTCTATCACTAGCCCTTTCTAGTGGGTAACAAAAATTATTAGAAGAAATGTTGCTTAAATTGTATCTTAATATCTTGAATATAACCATATTTGGATAAATCTTTCCAACAACAACACCAAAGGCACATTCCAATTCTTCCGAAAATTCTCAGCTACCATTTAATTGAATTGAATTGAATTTTCAGTGAAGAAATCATTCAATATTTAAGAACTTCTACACTGCAACAAGTCCAAACGCCATGAAACCAAGCCCGATGCACCCTTCCTCCTTCAGAGCTTTCGTGAGAGATCAAAAAAGCGATTGTAAGCATCATAAATATAACTAAGCTCCATAAGACTATAGATTGATCAAGCCCATAGAACTATAGATTGACATTCGTTGCAAGTTTGGTCAGCAGCAGCTAGGGAAACAATTGACACCATGCAGCTTACTGCCTAAATTGATGCGTTTGACTAATCAGAAAGTGGTAGCTTTGTACTTAGTTTCTTGCCTACACATCAGGAGTGTTTTGCTCAAATCAACTGGGTAATAGTCGTCAAATGGATCTCTCTGGTACGGGTATTGATGTTAAATTAGAAAAGAAAGAAAAGACCAAGCCCATAGACTATATTAGGGCATCATGACATTCATTCATCGTGTTGGAGGTGATGGCATTATTCATGAATATACATATGTTGACTCTCGGCAACATATTGAAAAAGAAAGAAAAAAAGATCCAGATCCCTTTTTTTTTCTTTTCTTACACTCTAGTTTCCAACTAACTACCAAATGTCATTACTTGTCAACAAGCCCATTTTCTCCGGAAGTGAGGAAGTGAGTGATTTGAGAAGAAGAAGAAGAAGAAGGGGTGAGAGAGTTGGAACTAATGGAGCTTTTCTCGAGCTTTTCTCTCTTCCCCAAAAGAGAAGAAAGAAAACCCATTTCTGAGAAGACCTTTTGTGTGACCACCACCACCACCATTCATGCATGAAAGTATGGAAAGTATGCATATAATTAAAAGGAATGCATTCAATGCTTGATTCTAGACAAGAAACCACCTCCTCCTTCATCATCATCATCATCATGTGGGTGGGTGATTTGCCTTTTAGAAAATGAAAAAAGAAAGGTCAACAACCTTCACACCTTTGCCTGAACTAAGTAGCCTCTACACTACTACTTAGTACCATGGTAAATAAAATGGGTAGTGTCTAGGGTTTTAGGGTTTAAACATATTGTTGGGTTTAAAAAACCATTGGTTTAGGGTTTAAACTTTAATTAAACCCCATTGTTGGAAAGTTTTTTTGATATTGTTTAAAAATTAGAAACCTATAGTTTTGGGTTTTATAGGATTTATATATTTATTTATTTATTTATATTTTTTAAAATTGAGTTTTTGAAAAATTTCAGAATCTTAGAGAACCTTTCGTTTTTTCTGGTTTTTTAAAATATATATTTTCAAAATCAAAAGAACCTCTAGGTGATTTTTTTTGGGTTTTTAAGAAATTAAAAAAATAAAATTCGCACTTCTCATTGAAGAAAATGGCTTTGACCCATTTATGGGTTTTTAAAAGAAATCAAAGAACCATTTCTTTGATTAAAAAAAAACCCATTTAAAGGTCCAAGCCAAGTGTATGATTTACAATGCATGTGTTGGTTCACCCAAGGTTAAGGTTAAGGTTAAGGTTGGGTCACCCAAGGTCTAGGCACTAGTTCACATTGGCTAAACAAAGACCACAAAAACAACACCTGGAAAAAAAGAAAAAAAAAAGTTCTTCTATAGCCCTATTTTTTCATCACCCTACCTAGTGCCCCCCACATGCTCGCCCCACCTACCCACTCACCTACCCAAGTTTTGCCCAAATAAGAAAAAAGAAAAAAAAAAGGAGAAAAATAGCAGCAGCACAATTCATAAAAATCCCTGGATCCAATTTTCAGTCCTAAATTTCCTAATTAGAAAGAAATACATTCTCTTATTTTAGAAAAATAAAAAATGAAAAAAGGGGAAATACAAATCCCTGGATTGAATTTTCAGTCCAAATTTTTTCCTAATTAAAAAATCCATACATTTTCTTCTTATTTCAGGTCCAAAATTTCCGAAATTAAAAGTAACTTAAAATTTCTTATTTCAGGAAAAAATTTAAAAAAAAAAAATCCCTGGATTGAATTTTTCAGTCCAAAATTTCCGAATTAAAAGTAGATAATGTTTTTTTCTTATTTCAGGAAAATAAAAATAAAAATCCCTGGATTGAATTTTCAGTGCAATATTTCCTAATTAAAAAGACCAAAATTTTCTTATTTGAGGACAAAAAGGGAAAAACAAAAAAGGAAAAAAAAAAGGATTCTGAGTGAGTGACTGATGATCAGAGGTTCAGACCAGCGGTTAACTGGTCAATCCTATGGTCCTTTGAACTACATGAGCCTCCTCCCACAACCAGGATACGCCACGTGTTGCAAAAGGATTGGTTGAATTTGCGTCGTTGGAGTCCAGTATAAGCAAAGCCACTGTAGTATTAATTTTTCTGACGTTATTTTTGGGTCCCCTAATTCTGTCTACATTCATTAAATGGCATTAAATGCAGGCTATGAAATTGGCAACATCCAATTGTCCAATTTTGTACCATGGTAAACATCCTTTCTTTCTTTGCCTCTCATTTTTATTTATTCATTTATTTATTATTTATTACTAAAACCTCAATATATAAAGAAAAGGGTTATAGTAGTAATATACTATTATTATATTATAATATTCAAAATAATAACATAACATAATATAATATAATATAATATAATATAACATAGTATAATATGATATGATATAACTCTCCCCCTTGGAACATAAGGGTGTGTGTCACATTGTGGCCTTGCCATTTACATTAAAAAAAAGTATCTTAAGGGCAAAAGAAGAATTATGGAAACTCAAATATCTCACCATTCAAAAATTATAACTTTCAAAAAAATCCTCTAAAACAAAAACCCAAAAACCTTTTCAAGATATTATAACTCTATTATAAACTATTATCTCAAGTTTCAATACAAGCCAAAATTTCATATAAAAATAGACCTATTATTTATTAACTAGGGGCCAAAATGGCAATTAAGCTACTATTATTATGCTCTATAATGAATCTAAAACACAATATATCCCTTGCCTTTGGTAGGCAAGGCCAACAAAATGTACTTGATTGAGGATCAACATTTGAAGTGAATCCTTATATAAGGCCCACTTTAGATGAGGGTCTAGTGTCCAAATTCCTAGGAACGAATATGAACTCATTTGAAGCAAAGTTGAATCCTTGAGTTGAACCATGTCTTGGAGCCTAGCTTCACATCTTTGTTCTCCAAATCATGAGCTCTCCTTTGAGCTCCTTTTTTTTTTTTTTTTCCTTGGGTATGAACCAATTGATTTGATTTTCCGTGCAAATTATGCCATGTAGGTTTAGCCTCAATTTTTGCCACTTTTTGGTCTTGGGGCCCCTCATCTAATGGCGGTGGGTCCAATTTTTATGGCTCTCAACCAATAGGATTTGCTCAATTTCTTTGAACCTTGGACTTTGAACCCTCCTCCTCATCAAAAGTGACCTTAAATTTAATTTTCTATTTTCTATCTATCATCAATTTAGAATAAATAAATCAAGCAATAGTAAAAAGCAAGCAAATTGTTTGTTGTGCTAGGCTCCAATTGCACCCAAACTCTCAAAGTAACAAACCTTACCACTTACAAAAGCAAGCCAAATGAGAAGAAGGTTCTCTCTCTCTCTCTATAGACAAAAGTGGGTGTTATATAAAAACTTTGGCCAGGTCCACTTAGGTCCTTGAGGCTTTGAGAGAGCTCCTACTTAGGTTGTCACTAATGCTATTGATTGATTATAAGGTTATTATATCATATAAATGAATGTATCAACCCATTCATTCATTTCTAGTTTGTCTTCTCTCATTTACAAGGCCCCATTCTCTTTTAAGCCCTTCATGTTACAAGGTTCATTATTTTCTTTGGAAAGACTTCTAGATTTTGGCTTTCCATAGAAGAAGAGCTTGTTCCCAAGGTGAAAGGCACGCTACAACCTTTTAAAAAGAGAGAACCCTAGTTTGTGTGGGTTTTAGGGAGGGGGGGGAGTGTGGAAGTACTCTCAAAATAGCAATATGCAACACTCTCATCATGCTTATGGAAATTGATGAACAAACTTTGTCATGCTTGGCCAAAAAGTCTATGAATGATATAAACACATGTCTTTCATCCTTCTAAAAATATACTCACCTTTTAATGTAACATCTTAGAGTGATTGAGAGCCCCTTTTTCTTTGTACCCTAGGTATAAATTTGTTATATAAAACATAACATAGGTAGTTTATATAGTTTAAAAAGGGCTAATGTTTTGTTAACTCCATCAATTGACCAAGATCAAGCCGAATGTACATTAATTTTTGAGAATAAAATAACATTCACCCTACCTATTCACCTCTCCTATTAATTAAATGATGTGAATCCAAAGTTCAAGTTTTTTAATTTTTATTGGTAATGAGCCAATCTCATTGGTCCATCACTCGAACAAAAAAAAAAAAAAAAAAAAACTTGGAAAGCTCCCTAGAATAGAAGGTTTTTAGTGTGTGGTGATGGATGGGTCAATTTCCTTTGTTCTTATGCCTCAAATTTTCTTGCTGTTTAAAAGGAGTTCAAATTTCTTATTTTGGTCATTGGCTGATTTGTAATGGGTCCATGCCACTAAATTTGGGCCAATTAGGATACGAGAGAAGAGAGAGAGAGAGAGAAAAAAAACTTTATAAAAATTACAAAAAAAATAAATTCACATGCACGTTGTAGAGTTCAACTTATATAGTAAAATTGGAATAAAATAAGAGAATAAAAGTGGGGGGGGGGAAATCACATGCAAAATCAATTTTATGAATTTGAAGTTGGCATAAATCATGGAATATAAGAGGGAATTTTTTTTATTAAAAAAATCATATATATGCAGGCTATAGCCTTAAAATTATGCATTTTAAAATTGGAATAAATGAATAAGAATAGAAGTGGGGAAACAAATTAAAAAATCACATGCAGGCTATAGCCTTAAAATTATGGATTTAAAAATTGTAATAAATGTATAAGACTGTAAGTTGATTTTTTGTTTTTTTTTTTGTTTGGGGCGGTGTGCCGGTGGTTCGGGGGGTGGTCGAAATTCGAGGTCTTATTGAAATTGGGATCTCGATGAAGGTAGATGATAGAAACCTAGTAGGTAGTGGCAGAGAGTCGAGGTCCCGGAAAACAGCAGTCGAGACCTGATTGGTAAGTAAGTTAAATCGGGATCTCGGATGAGCAAGGAAGGAAGCCGGACGACGAGGAGTCGAGGTCTCATTATAATTCGGGATCTCGGATGGGCAGGGAAGAAAGCCTCGCAACAAACGCGCTTCGTCTCTTTCTCTCTCTTTCTCTCTCTCGTGAGACAAAATCGAAAGCTGCATCGATCCTTCTTTGCCTTCTAAAGGTTCTACGCAGCAGCGGCTTCTTCTCCTGAACCAAAAGAAAAACTTTCTCCCAGGTGCAGATCCTGCTCCTCATCCTCCTCAAAGCCTTCTTCTTCCATAATTTCATCAAGCATGTCTCTGACAACGGTTTTTGATCTGCTGCATGCCTAAAGGTTGCACCTCTCCTCCTCCGTATACCTCATTTGCAATGCTGCACACGCAGACAGAGAAACAGATACAGAGATACGGAGGCACAGAGAGAGCACACAAGACTACGTTCACGGAATAGGAGGATAGTTTTCGGAACGTGTTACTGGCGCTGCTGGTTCTTTTCTGTTTGTCTCTTGTAATGTCCAACTCTGTTTATTTTCTTGCTTTTGATTTTTCGTTGGCTCAAATCGTGCGTGGTTTCCTCTCTCTCTCTCTCTCCCTCTCCTGTCGCACAACTTCTTCCGTAGTGTCCTGTGACTATCTGTCGCTCTTTAGCTGGTAAGTTGCTTGCGGAATTTGTCCCGGAACCCTCATGGTTTGCACTTCACTCTTATGGAGCTGGCCTTGGAGCTTTCGATTTCTGTCCCGGTTTCGTCAGAGAGCTTTTCTCTGGTCGGTCAGAACGAAGTAATGTTTGAATCGGATGTCAGTAGCGTGTTGCCTGGTTTTGTTTTGCTTTGTTTTTGGTTTGTTCCAGAAACACTTTAGCAATGAACAAATTTGGACTCGCAGGGGCGTATAAAGAGTACGTATTCTGCAGCTGCTGTGCAGGAAAAGGACTTTCGCATCGGAAGCGCGAGAGAAGAAACCACGCTGAGAATGAAGGAGCTAGAAGAAGAAGAGTGACGGACCATGCATTCAGAGAGAAGATGGACATTCCATTGCTCCAAGGATACAACGATTGGTTCTTTCAGTCTCCTTGAGAGAGGTACTAGACCTTATGTCCAGCTATTACTGCGAATGCATTCTGAAGCTGAATGAAGTTTCTTTCCGGTGAGATTTGTTCTTGCTGGGATTTTCATTGCTTCACAGTCTGTTCTTGATGTATCTCTCTCCCTCTCCCTCTGAAAGAATGTCTTTTTTGCATACGGTTTGCAAGGGTTGTGGTTGATCTGCACACTACTTACTTTTGCATTGGATGTGTGATTCTTATTTGGAGCTAATTGCAACACTGCCCCCATTCTGGTTGTGTGGTGTATGCTTCTTTTCCTCCTCTCCCAGGATTTCACTGATTCTTTGAGACGATAAGGAAAACAACAGCAGAGCTAGTCATCCTACTACAAGGATCCTCCTCTTTCCGAAATGGTGTCAGATCCTTTTCAATCCTAGCACAGTGACTTTGTGAAGCTGCTGCTGATCCCTTTTTTGGTCAACCCGGAGATTCTTTGAGTTGTGCAAGCAGCTGTGGATGGAATGAGGAACCTGATGCAAATGCCATTTGGCTTGGCAACTACGGAGAGGAAGTGGCGGCTACCTCTCATAGCAAGCTCCCTGATATCCACAGTTTTGTTCCTGGCAGCAACTCTCAGTCTGAAACCTTCATCAGGGTCCTATTTCCGGATATTTCAGGTTGATGAACGACCTTTATACGTGGAAGATAGTTTAACAGGACAGAGTTCTCCTGGTCTAGCAAGACCCCCAAGGCTGGCTTATATGATATCTGGAAACAAAGGTGATGGTGCACGGATGCGCAGAACACTACAAGCTCTCTACCACCCAAGAAACTTCTATGTTTTACACCTCGACCTTGAGGCTCCTCCGAAAGAAAGAGTGGAGTTGGCAAGATATGTTCGGTTTGAGCCACTCTTTCAGGAAGTAGGGAATGTTTTTGTGGTTGGAAAGGCAAATTTGGTTACATACCGTGGGCCAACAATGATTGCAACCACCCTACATGGGGCTGCAATTCTGCTGAAGCGTAGCAAAGAATGGGATTGGTTCATCAATTTGAGTGCCTCTGATTATCCCTTAGTTACTCAGGATGGTATGTCTGCCTTTCTCATTTTTTCTGTATTTTCTTTGTGGCTAGCAGTGTCATCTTCTTTCAACATGTGAGCATTGCACTTTGTACTTGACTGTTGTCAAAAAAGAAAGTGAAATGTCAGCATTGCACAAAGTTTTTTTCTCAGAGCACCTGTTTGTATTTCCAACCTTCTAGAGTTTTTTCACAATTTTGATTCTGGAGGAGAGAGTTTGAGCTTACAAGATGCTTCTGATATCTATTTCTGCAGATCTTCTCCATGTCTTTTCAAATGTGTCAAAGGATTTGAACTTCATAGAGCACACAAGTGATATTGGTTGGAAAGAGTAAGCCTTCTTTGTACCCGATTCCTATTCATGCTTCTTTGTGGGCATATATGTAAAAAAAAGACAGAACACAGTGGACATCACTTTATGCTGAAGTCCTTCAACCTATACATGTGTATCCACTGAACAGATTTATGCCAAAAGCTCTGTCTTAGTGTTTTTTAGGGTATGGTGCTTATTTTGCTTGGAAAACTTGCAAAACTGGCCAATTGGTTCAATCAGTTACATCAAAGTTTGAGTGAAGCTGGTTATCAAATAGAAAGGTTTGGATTGGTCCTAGATGGGTGAGAGTACATGAAAACCTTCATGTATGTCTAAGGTTTAGCTCTGGCTGTGTGATTGCAGGTTCCAGAGGGCAAAACCCATCATCATTGACCCTGGCCTGTACATGAATAGGAAGAGTGAGGTTTTTTGGGCAACACAAAAGCGGGCTGTTCCTACAGCTTTCCGGCTCTTTACAGGTATTTGGAAGCTTTTACGCATCTTTGATTCAGCACCACTGAGCTACCTTTGTAGCTAGGTTATGCTAATGGAAAAACATTGCTTGTGGAAATCATTATGATTGGTGCTAGTCTATGTGTCCCTTGGCAATCCAGGAATGAATTAGTATGTGTTTTACTGCAACCTAATTGCTATGTTTATAGCAATTGGATTTCTTATTAGCCTTTGCTTGCTGCAAATCTGATTAGTGTTCAAGAAAGATGATGATCAGTTTTCATGACAACCAAGCCATTGTCAAGCTTCACGGAAACCCCATCTCCTGTAGAGTTATCAATTTAAGCTGAAAGTCACATGGTTACAAATGGTGGAAATGCAGGATCTGCATGGGCAGCATTGACACGCTCCTTTATGGAGTACTGTATTTTGGGATGGGATAACCTACCCCGCATATTACTCATGTACTACACCAATTTTGTGTCATCACCAGAGGGCTACTTCCACACTGTGATATGCAACAGTCAGGAGTATCGCAACACAACAGTGAACCATGACCTCCATTACATTGCATGGGACAACCCTCCAGGGCAACATCCGCTGGTTCTCACTCTCAAAGATTTCCACAACATGACTAAGAGTGGGGCAGCATTTGCTCGCAAATTTGATGAAGATGATGCGGTGCTGGATATTATTGATAGGCAGCTGCTAGGAAGGGCCCCTGGACACTTCACTCCTGGAGGCTGGTGTGTAGGTAGAGAAGCCAATGTTGACCCTTGTGCAGTTAAGGGAGATGCTACTGTGCTTAGACTGGGCCCAGGGTCTCGAAGGGTTGGGAACTTGGTTTCTCACCTTTTAGCACCAGAAATGCTTCCTGCCAGTCAGTGTATCTAACTATAGGAGACACTGCATGGCATGGTGAGCTCAAAATTTTGTAGGACTGCATCTTCAGCATGGTGTCTGTCTGGCAGGCTTGCTATTGCTGACAGGTTCACTTTCTAGAATTTGCCCAAAGATGAATCAGAACTCTTAGCAGTAGTAGCATATAATAGGAGTCTGATACAGCTAGCAAACTATCTAGTATCTTGAAGAAAATTCTCTGTTCATGGATTCCTTCTGCTTGCCTTGCATTTGAGAGCTTTTGCTCAAGTGTGCTATTCCTCAACTATATCTGGATATATATGATCTTCTTGGTGTGTAGAGTGAGCAATTTGGCTGAGGATGTTTTTGTCTCAGTGACAGCCGGCTAAAGCACATCTTCGTCTTCAAGTCTTTACTCCCAAGCATTGAGGATGAGATATACTAGCTTTTGAGGGGAATGGAAAAGTAGGTGCAGGAGATGCAGCAGAGGCATGAAACAATTGATTGGTTATACAAATTTCTCATGGGTCCATTTCATTGTTGCAATAACATTGTAAGGATTTGATGAAACTCCTGGATGCAAACCATGTTGCAAAGATTGCAATGCAACACCCCTCTTCCCTACCCCTTTCTCTTCTTTGTGTCTGGTTGAAATGATGTCTTTGTAAATCAGGAGAGAATATTGTTTTGTTTATATCATCATGGTTTTGTAAAACCGTTGGACAAGTCATTTGAGTTCTGATTTTCAAATCTTTCCTTGTGTTTTTTTTGCTGCATTCATTTTTGCATAACAATGGGATGTTGGAATTGGTGAGTGGACTTGGTGTGTGTTTTTGGCCTTGCAAAAACTCTTTGCAAACTCTTGCAAAAAAATGTTTTTAATCTTGAGGACACTCAATGTTTGAAGAAGAAGAGCTTGTTGCAATTTGGAGGGAAAGAATTGCAAAGAAGAGGGGGTTGGTTGGTGGAGGAACACAAATGAGCCTTGAGCCCCAGCAAGCAGTTATTGTTTGGGGTCAAGCTCTAAATCCTAAAACACGAGCTGGAGAGATGACAGAGGGAAGGAGGAAGGAGGAAGAAGAATAAGCTCCAAACCCTAAATTATGGCCTTTCTTGAGAGAAAAGAAAGAAGGAAGAAGAAAAAGTTCCAAATTCAAAATCATGACTTCTTGGGAGGGAAGGAAGAAGAAAAAGCTTCAAACCCTAAATCACGACTTCTTGAGAAAGAACAAATAAGAAAGGAGGAGGAAGAAGAAAAAGCTCCCAGCCCTAAATTACGACTTCTTGAGAGCGAAGGAAGAAGGAAGAAGAAGGAAGAAGCATCAGAACAACAATTGGGTTGTTGTTGTTGTCTGGGGTACACCTAACTACGAACAGGGATTTGTGGCTGACCTCAGTGTGAGCAATTTGCTTGTGGGTTTTTGGAAAACGGTGGAAATTGTGGGAATTATTGTTGGTTGGAAGAGGGAGGAGGGCGAGCTAGTAAGTGTGGATTTGAAGAGAAAGAAAGAAAGAGAGAGACGGTGGGGGGGGGTGAGAAGAAAAAGAAGATGGCGGAAGCAAGTTCCACAACAACTGCAAGTGATGGACCAGGAGAGGAGGCGGTTCTGGATCGGATGTTGACGAGATTAGCACTCACGCAAGATACTCAGCTAGAGAAAGTATTGTCCAAGCTTTTGCCGCTTGCTATCTCACGACTGGGTTCATCTCATCACCCCACTAGGCTGAAGGTAAAATAAACTTAGTATTTGCTGGAGTGCAATTTGTGGTTTTGCATCTGCAGTACCCTGAATCTTCAAATCGTCCTTTGACCTTGACAGTGTATTTCTGTCTAGGATGATGATGTCTGTCTGGCACACTCTCTGTCTGTCTCTCTGTTATGAGTATTGCACAAGATCTCAAAACAAAGCTGCAATGAGTGAAGTGGGTTCGCTATGTTGGTATCATCCGGAAATTAGGGTTTTCAATTTGCAATGTTGGTATCAACTGGGAATGGCCTTAGGGGCAAAGCAATTTTGCTATTTTGGTACCATCTGGAAATTAGGGTTTTTAATTTGCAAGGTTGGTACCAACCGGGCATGGTCTTGGGGGTGAAGAAATTTTTCTGTGATGGTATCAATCTGGAAATTAGGGTTTCCTTTCCCCCTTCAGGCATTTTTGCAAAAGCATCAAATGCTTGGCATGTAGTGAATGCTTGGTGGCATGTAGTAGTGATAGTTTTGGCATGTAATTTGACTTTTTCTCTGCACCAAGAAGAGTATCGAGTAGCCTGATGATTCCTCCAAATTGGTGGGTGATGGGAGATACACACCAATTGTTTTGTCATTCATGGGAGGAGGAGGGTTTGGGTTGGTGGTGTTGCTATTACGGCAGGTGATGGAGATACTGACCCACATCAACAAACGCGTGAAAGATCAAGTCTCCATTAAGTTGCCCTTGATAGATCTGCTTAAGCTGTATCAATCACCAGATGCAGTTCCGATGGTCAGAAACTTTGCAATTGTCTATATCGAGATGGCCTTTGAGCGTTCCACTGTAGAGGTAAGCATTTGGGATGGAGTTAGTTTGTGAATTTTCTTTTTGTGATGTGTTTGTTGGGTGTACGGACATTGCTGCATTGATGTGATGATGATTGTGTGTGAGAGAGCACTCAAGTGAGATTGGGACAGTTCTGAATGACAATGCTCTCCTAGATGGTACTAGTTTTATGACAAGTGTGTGCTTCAAGAATCAGCTTAGGCAGCAGCCTTAACCTGGTGGCAGAAATGAGGACTTATATTAGTGTTGGGGAGCAGGAAAAGTCTGAATTGGTGCCAAGTTTAATGTTGGGCATTTCAACCCTGCCAGCACAACATCAGGATATGGTGCTACGAATGGCAGTCAAGGTGAATCCCACCAAAAATACTTCTTTGTTTGCAAAACTCTGCATTGTGTAAGAGAAGAGTTGTACCATGTGTATGTGATGTAACACATCTTTTGGTGGTCCTTCTGCAGATTCTGCAACATTGGACTAGATGTGTAAATTGCAAAAATTGTTCTCTGGTCTGATGCTTACAATGTTATGATGGGAGATGCCAACATTCCTTTGTGTAACACTGCTATGTTGTTTATGTCTGGGGTGGTGGTGGTGCTTTAGGGAATGGAAAAGTTTGCAACATCTCCTCATGCCAACTTTCCCGCAAGCTCGTACTCGTTTGTCCACTCACCAAGTGATTGTGCATTGTTTGTTGAGTTCTGCCTTCAAACACTTCTTTACCAAACTCCGAGCACCACACCTCCACAGGGGTATGTATCTGATCTAGAGCTCTTTTGTTGTTCCTGTACAATCCAGACCCATTAGATGGAAGGGCATTTGTTTCTTCTTGTATGTTTGGAGCATCTAATGGATTTTCACCTTCTGTGTTGTGGATCATGGGGTTTTGTGGTGGTGCAGTGCTATGGCTCCACCAGCTGGACTCTCCCTTGAGCAGGTTACAAGGGTGACAGGAAAAAAAGCTCTGAAAGGTGATGCACTAGCTACATGCAAGGTAAAACTTTGGTTAACCTCCACATGTTTGATCTTCATCACCTTGTCTTCGACTTAGAATTCTCTGTTGACAAGTCGGCCTGATTGTCTTTGATCAACCACCACAATGGCTAATGCTCAAGTATGAAATTTTTGCTGTTGTGCCACTTTATTCTACTGGAAGTGATGGTAGAAATACTCCTTTTTAATCTGTGCTCAGGATGTAGGTTATTGAGTAGGTTATCCAGAGTTGGTTTAGGGTTTAGGGTTCTAAACCTTAAACCCCAGAAATTGATTCATCAATTGAGACATTCTCTTTAGTAACACTTTCACCATGGAGTAGACTTGTAAAAATCATACCGAAGTGGATTGTTGTTGGATGCGTGGCAGTTGGGTATTCTAAATGTGCTAGCAGAACTGGAGTTGGCAGCTGACCTTGTCTACCCACTCTTTCTGGTCAGCTCTGCAGACAAGTAAATACCCACCCGCACTAGCTGCCTGCTCTCCATCTTATGATATATGAATTGCTATTAGTTTCGTTGGAAATGAGCTTGGACATGTACAATTTGTTAGCACACCATACCCTAATGCAGGTACTGAGCCTGTTGCAAATTTGTAGCAATGAACGTGTGTCAAAGAGAGGTGATGAGTTGTTGAAACGAAAGGCCAATGGAGCCAACTTGGAGGATATGATGTTGATTAAGCGTCTTTTTGCAATTTATCAAGGTGCAAAATCCACTTCACATAAATTGCCAAACAATGTTTGGTTTCTTGCTCGCTTGCTTGCTTTCTCATTTGTGCAGTGGGTCATACAATAGAAATGTTGTGCTTTGTGTTTTGTATTTGGAAGATTGTGGTAGGTGGGCAGAATGCAGGGAAATAGTAGTCTGGGAGGTTGACTGCCGCCTCCACTCTGGTGTTTTTTCCAGGCACTACTAGTCCTGGAGGGACAGCACAGGGAAGAGTTGCACCAGCTGGACCAACTCTGAAGACACGGCTGATGGCAATCTTTTTACACTCTGTAGCAGCTGCTAATGCATTTCCCTCCACTCTCCAGTGCGTCTTTGATTGCATTTATGGTAAGCAGTTGGTAATTAAAGGCAACAAAATTGTTGTTGTTGTACAAACAAATTCTTTCTCAATTTGTGTTATAATACCCTGTTGAGTGTCATCTGTTTCAGTGAATGCTGATGATGCAGTATCAGACAATGTCTTTCTTTACTTGCATTCAAAAATCAGCTTTTTATGCCCCCCACAGTTGGTAATTTATTGTTTAGAAATGGGGGTAACCTAAAACCCAGTACAAGCATATGCATGGTTGGGCTACAGGAGCTGGAACAACAGTGAGGTTGAAGCAAGCAGGCATGGAGTTTGCAGTCTGGATTTTCAAACATGTATGTTTACCTATTTCATTGCCCTCTTAGGAGAGTTTGTTCTTCTGGCAATCTTGGGGGTATGTCACATGTTTGTCAATTTACCAGTCTGGTGTGTGATTGGCATCTTTTTTTGGTTTGAATTGGAGGAAATAATCTGTTGCTTGGCATTCCCTGATGTGATTCCCCAAGTTCTGCTCTCGACCCTTAGGGCTTGTTTGAAGGGGCATTATTGAAGCCATTCTAGGATGGAGAGGACGAGCACTTTGGGACTCAGGGCTTGTAGCTTTTGTTTTAGGGTTGCATCATGCTTGCATCATTCCTTTACTCATGAGAAGGGTGGAGGGGTCCCCATTTGCTTTGCAGGCATCAGATGAGCAACTGAAACCAATGGCTCCAATCATTCTTGCTAGCTTGATCAAACTGCTTGATGGGTCGGACGTCAATGATCCTGGTGATTTCCTCAAGCTTACCACCATGTGCATTTTCGCTGCCCATTGTGTCATTTGTCAAAGTTTGATTCCTTTAACTTGCAGAACAAGCCCTCAATTTTTACAAAACCGGAACACCAAGATTGGTAGAGTCCAGGATGCAGAAATGATGCTCTACCTCTTCTTGGCTGGTTCTGCTTTTACTTTGAGGGCCCCGATGTGAGGAAGATGGTCCGTAGTAATTATCACAGCAGATAATGCTGATGGTCCGATAGACACATGTTGCTTTAGTAAAGAACACTATGATGTCCTCTACTTGAGAAAAGAGGACTCGTTCTGTGGATTACCGTTGTTGCTATTCAGACTGTTGTGACAAGCATATGCTGACTCAAATATGGTAAAAATGCAGATGCCTCATCAAGGCAAGTCAGAGCATTTACATACCAAGCCATTGGGCAACTAGCACAACGAGCACCACACCTTTTCAGGTGTTTTGAAAAATTTCTTTAACCTTTGTGTGAGGTGGTTTTTTACAGTTTCTATTCACGTTTCATTAGTGGTAGAGGAGCTGAAAGAATGCAGGGGAAAGGAAGAGTTCCTTACTACATCTTCAAGTTCAGACTCCTCATATTTCATGTATTGCTGCTGTGGGAATGTTTTGTCAGTGGTAGCACAGATATGGCAGTTCGGATGTTTGGGGCAATACGAACTGAGTCTGATTCCGTGAAGCCAACAGTTCAGGAGGCTCTCTCCTCGCTCGCTGCTGCATACAAGGTGTTCACAAATCTGCATCAAATGAATTTTTTTGTCTGTTAGATTTTGTAATCTCTTTTTACTTTTTAAAGTCTGTCCATTTTGCACTTCAGTCTAGACTGGAGACTAATGCCATCATTCTGTGGTCTCAAACTAGGGCTGCAGTGCTGCTGTGGCAAAGGAGGTGGAGGCGCTTCTTCTGGAAAGCGCTGCAGCAGTGTGTCTTTCTTTCCTTTTGCTCAATGCCAGAGGGATCAGATCACCCAGTTTTATAATCTGCTTTTTATCTTGTTTTTCTCCTGTGTTAGTATATTCTTTGAAGGACAGAGCACCTCCAGGAACTTTTGGATGGGTTTGTATGTTCAACGTAAAGGAAACTGGGGGAATGTGATAATTGTTAAGCATCGTGCATTTTCTGTGTGGTGTGAAGGTGGAAGCAGAGTCAAGGTTCTGTAGCATTTTGTGGGCCACACATTTGTACCCGTCTTCTCATGCCCCTAGCTGCTACTTGTGCATGCTTGGTGCAGCAGACTCAAAGCTCGACATTAGGTTTGTCCATATTCTTCAGTATGCTTATTATTTTGATTTCATCTGCTTCTCAGTCCCTACTATCGGATCCCCATAGAGGTTGCGCCCCTTTCAGCTTTGTCAGGGTATTTTTTTTTTCCTGGGTTGTCACCATGGCTTAGTAAAGACTTTAAACCCTAAACCCTAGACAGATGTCTTGACAAGGACTCTGGGTGACCCAAAACTGAAATCATTTCTTTTGAGTTTACTTGCCTATTGGCACCTACACTGTGGTTTGGTGAATCTCTTTATGATGATGGTCACCCATGACAGGGAGATGGCCCATCAAGGTCTTACTGTTTCAACAAATGAGAACCAAGTCTCTGATCCTAAACAAGCATACCCATCTCTGGAATCAATGATGGGTTACGTTTGTGAACGGCAGCCTGGAGTTTTGGCCCCAGCACTCTTGGGAGAGCGAGTGATGTTGTTCCCTCCAAAAGCTTATGTGGCGATGATTAAGTTTCTTCAACAGTGCTATAAGAGCGAGCAAAACACTGCCACTGTCAGAGACAATGACACATTGAGCACATCTGAGGAGATCAAAGAGTTTGAGCGTATGTATAAATTCTCCAGTGTTTTATGTTCTGATAGGTGGTTGTTGTCTATGTACAAGTCCTTATTTTGCTAACTGAGTTTTTCTTCAACTTTGAAACAACTTTGTCAATCATTGAATTGCATGTGACAGCTTCCTTGAGAGGTGCTGCTCCCATTGATGCATTTCAGTCATTACTGGAACATGCGATGGCATTTGATGGCTCATCTGAGTTGCAAGCATTGGCTAGCACAGGTTTACTTGTTCTCGCTGCTGCTAATCCTGAGGTTAGTAGCAGTGCACTTTATTGTGCTTGTTCAGGAAAAAGAGACTTGTTTGAGACTGTTTTCTTCTTGTCTTGCCCTCAAGGATGGAAACTGTAACAGTAGTAGCACAAAAAAGGAGTATGCTTGTAGAGCATAGCCACATTGAAGGCAGGCCTTCTGAAATTGTAGGAAGAAACTCCTGACTGAGCCATTGATGATGATGATGATGATGATGATGATGATGTGGGGTCTTTTTGGTTGGGGCAAACAGAAATTTTCACGGGCGTATTGTAACCGATTGCCATGGCTCAAACAATTCATAGGACATATTGATGCAACCACTCGTGAGGCTATGGCTCGCTTGCTTGGCATTGTAACAGCAGCACTATCACCTCTCCAAGCTGCAACTCTACTAGAGGAATTGCTGTCAACTTTTAGTGGTTCCCAAAAAGGCCGGTAAGCTCAGGATCTATATAGGAGTGCAGAAGTCCTTTCTACATGTAGTCTTCTGTATGCAAATTGGGAGACTCAAGTGTAGTAGTGGTTGCTGTGATAACAGGTTTGAGGATTTACATGGGGCAGTCTGTGCAACCGGTTATGTTCTAGCCGAATGCATGATCAGCGAATCACGGGTTTGTTTTCGTCACACCACCCATGTCTCAGTCTCTTTCTCTTCATTCACTAATGACAAGTATAACAGCCTGTGCTTCACCACCACTGGTATCAGAATTTGTCAGTGAAGATTGGGTTTTAGTTGGTTTGTTCTTATTGGAAAGTGATGGAAGGAGGCAGGTGAGAGGTCCAAACCCTGTTGGTAGTTCTAGCAGTGCTAGGGATAAGTCAGGGTTTAGGGTTTAGGCATAATCAGTATGAGAACAACACAGGCAACAGTCAATGCTTGGAACAGAGTGAAATGCTCCCACACATTCATTTCATTGTAGTTTCTCTGAGTGGGTAGTGTTCCTGTTCTTAACTTGAGCAGTGATTTGCACATTCTTAGTAGGTGAGAGTTTTGGTGTTGAATTTACAGGTGCCAGAGCATCTGTTGTTGACTGCAATAGCAGCTTTGTTTGAAGAGATGAATTCTGCAAACACAACCCTTGCAGGCTCAGCTGCTGAGGCAATAGGTCATGCAGGTCTGCGTGTACCCCTTCCCTTGCCAGCTGGGGACTTGACATCTGTTTTGGCCTTGCCTGCTGAGAAATCAAATTCTACTACAGTGGCAACAGTGGTGACAGGCAGCAGCAAAGATGGACTGACTGGGAAGGAGGCCCCAGTTGTTGCACAGTCTGTTAGTGTACCTCAGCTTGAGAACTCAAAAGAGGAAACTCCTGAGGCAGGAAAGCAGGGAGAGGGGTTATCAATGGCATTGGTAGTCAAACGCCTGGCATCATTACTTGCCAGCAAGGAGGTGAAGCTTGTGCAGAAAGCTGTGCTTGCATTTGGGCACCTTTGTTTTGGTAACAGGAATACAGAGCTTTCTGAAACTGCCCTCACCGCCCTCTTCACTTTGAGCCGGTCCAAGGTTTGCCTCTGCCTTTGAACTCAGTAGTTATGTATTTTGCAGTCTTATCTCAAAGAATAACTAATGGTTCTGGGTAGGAGAGCTTGAATACTTGAGAATGACTATGGGGGTGGGATGACATCATACGTGCATGCAGGCTGAAGATGTTCTTTTCTCAATCGGTGAAGCGCTTGCTTTCATCTGGGGTGGAGTCTCAATCATAGCAGACAAAATTCTCAAATCCGCCTATGTCTCTCTTTCTGCCTCATCAAACTTCTTGACAGGGGATGCACCTGCCTCTGGGGGAGACATGGAGATGTCAGATGCAGGGAACAGCAGTGATGACAGTCAGTGTGATCTGGCAAGGGAAAAAATAATCAGGAAGCTTTTTGATGAGCTCCTCTTCAGTAGTAGGAAGGAGGAAAGGTGTGCAGGCTCAGTGTGGCTCTTGTCGATTGTCAGCTATTGTGGGCGCCAAACCCGAGTACAGCAAATGCTTCCCCAGATTCAGGTCAGAGCCCCCTCCCTTGTATCTCCCATAGAGAGACATGGGAGTACTAGAGAAAATCTCATAGAAGCACATACTTGATTGTCATGGAGATGTTGATTGCAGATTCTAGATATGCATATCCACTAACAGCACAACCTGTGTATCATTCCCTTCTGAGATGTAGCTCATGGGTGGCATTCGGATGAGGCCCTGATGGGCAGGCAGGGCATTTCCTCATGGGTTTAGGGTTTTGGGTTTATGGTATAGGATTTGGGCTTCTGATTGTATGTGTGCATGAGCTCAGCTTCTTGTCCTGCACCTTACTGAGTGAGGGGCCCTGTGGTTTGATCTTTAAGTTCTTAGGAGGTAGTAATGACCTCACTAGCTTTTGCTGTTTCTAAAATGGGAAGGTTTTGGGTATTTTGCAGGAAGCATTTTCCCATCTACTTGGAGAACAGAATGAATTGACACAGGAGATGGCATCTCGAGGAATGAGTATTGTATATGAGCTTGGAGATGCAGCTACAAAGGATGAATTGGTCATGGCACTTGTTGGAAACCTTACAGGAACTGCTAAGAAGAAACGGGCAGTCAAGGTAGGGGCTTTGGAAGTTTTTGTTCCTAAATGCATCACTGAAATACTATCTTCTGGTAAAGGGTGCAAGGGTTTAGGGTGCAGGGTGCAGGGACTGAACTTACTGTTGTTGTTGCTTCAGATTTGATCTCTTGGCTGGATTTCTTATTAGACAATTTGTTTCTTTGTTTTGGTCAAGGTGTGTATAGAGAATGCGTTGGTATCCCCATGGATACAAATTGTGCGGTCTATTTGGCTAATTTCTATCTCTTCACCTATGAGTTTGATTTCATTAAGCGTCTCTTGAAGAGTAACACATGTCCTGTTGTGCTTCATAGTTTGTCCTTGGTTCGTAGGTTTGTGGATGATCTTTTTGTTCCTAATTTTCCAGATTTTGAGAACTTCATGTACCTTAACCAAGACTCTTTTGGTAGCGGCATATACCCAAAAACCTCTCGCAAGTTGAATTGTACATCTAAAGGTTTCTCTTGTAATTTCTTGGATCTAACTGTGAGCCAGAGTCCTCAAGGTTTATCCTGTGACATTTTTGACGAACGCTCTCAACCAGAGTATGCAGGTATTGAAATGATTAGAATGCCTCATGTTCATTCTAATATCTCAATGACTGCGAAGCTGGGGGTTATCGATAGTCAATTTTACAGATTCTTGAGACTTTGTAGTTGTAAGAAGTTTTTTGTCTTCCAGATGGTCAGTCTTATTGTCTTTCTGAAGGCAAAAGGCTACCCTTTTAAAGTTCTTCTAAAGAGAACTAGAGGGTTGGCTCTTAAAGAAAAATTCCTGTTTGGAATTTCCGCTTTTGGCATTTTCAGAATGATTTTGCTTTGGGTCATGTAAGTGGGGAGCTTCCTGTAAGCCCACTTGTTCTTTGTCTTTCCCTGTTCTTTTCCCTTTCTGTCTTTCTTTGTTTCTTTGTCTGGTCTTTGTTGTGGGGTCTGTTGCTAGCCAGTAGTATGGCTGAGTCTTCCCGTTGCTTCCGGAATTGCAGCAGAAACTCAGTTCACAGGATGGTGCTTGTCACTGGCCTTTACGCACTGTAGGGAGCTGATGAAGTCAGTGGGGAAGTTGTGATAGTTAAGTCACTATCATACATACTACTGTTGATGGTCCCTGAACAGGTGTGAGACTGGCACTTTTGTTCATACCGGTGTGTGTTTTTGTTTTTTGTTTCGTTTTTTGTCTCCCCTTGTTTGGTTCTTTCTGTGGCTTCCTGAGGAAGTGTTAGCCTTGCTGTTTCTTCTTCATTGTGAGAATGGAAATTTCTCTATTCTTATGAAAGATATATTACTGTTGTTGTTGCCTCTGCTGTCACTGATCAGTTGTTCATAGATGTCTTTGTCACCTTGCAATCTGTTTACACTATCTTGTCTTCTGGTTATATGGGAGGGACCAGTGCCAGAACTGAACGGAATATTAACTTACCATTGTTGTTTCATGTGCTGTCACTGACAGGTTGCATGGATGACTGTGTCCACTTACCATACATTTCCATTTAACCAGCTTGACCCATCTTATTCCATCTACCATCTTGACATTTTTGACTTGCAGTTGACAGAGGATTCTGAAGTATTTGAGGATGGTGCAATCGGAGAAACTCCTGGTGGAGGTAGTATTGGCACATACAAAGAGTTATGCAACATTGCAAACGAGATGGGACAGCCAGACTTAATCTACAAGTTCATGGACCTTGCGAATTATCAGACATCTCTCAACTCTCGCCGTGGAGCAGCATTTGGGTTTTCTCGTATTGCAAAGCAGGCTGGGGATGCATTAAAGCCTCACTTGCGCACACTTGTTCCAAAGCTCTTTCGCTACCAGTATGACCCAAACAAACGGATTCAGGTAGGTTGCCAAAAAAATTGTCTTTTTTTCCATACAACTCTCAGTTGTGTGGAGATGAACCTCCAGCATTTTAATGTTGCTTACCCCTATCCTTCAATCTTTACAGTCCAGTTGAATGAATGGGTTGGGAGTTGCTGCAGTGATCTGCTGTATGGCTGTTCTTATAGAGCACCAATGTGTCATCAACCTTTCAAAAACATTCCAGCGTCCTGTTGATGTGTTGTACAGGATGCGATGGGACACATTTGGAAATCACTGGTTGCAGAACCTAAGAAGACAGTTGATGAGTACTTTGACGACATCATGGACGATCTCTTAGTGCAGGCAGGTTCCAGGCTTTGGCGTTCTCGCGAATCTGCATGTCTGGCTCTTGCAGACCTTTTGCAGGGTCGCAGATTCAGTGAGGTCTGTATTTACCCAACGCCCCCAATTGAGCTCTCCAAATTGTGAGCACTTTTTGAGTTATTAAGCCAATCTATGTGTATGTACCAGTTTTGGGCAAGTACCCGGTTTGGTTGGTTAGAACTGCTGGTTCCTGTTTCAGTTACTGAAAACCAAACCAGAACCAGGTCTGGTTTTGGATCTGGTTCTGGAACCAGAACTGGAACTGTGTCTAAAACTGGACCCAGTTCTGGAACTGGAACTGGAACCAGAACCAGAATTTTTGAAAATAACTTTTTTTGGGAAAAAAATGTCTGGAACCAGGGGCTAACTGGAGGTTAACCGGCAGTTAACCACTGGTTCCAGACTGGGTTACCTGGAACCAGACCAGAACCGGGACTGATTTCCAGGACCAGAACCGTTCTGAATTTTTTTAAAGAACTGGAACCAGAGGTTCTTCATAAAAGTCAAGAACTGCCCAACACAGGTACATACCTGTGTTCCAAGATTGCATGCCTGCATCTATTGACAATCTCTAGTCATCAAACTTTGCTCATTTTGATGCTACTAGGTTGGGAAGTACCTTGAGAGGCTATGGATTATGGCTTTTCGTGCCATTGACGACATAAAGGAGACTGTCAGGCTAGCAGGCGACAGTTTGAGCAAGTCAGTGAGTTCTGTCAGTCTACGCCTGAGTGACACAACACTCACACCGGAGGCTGATGCACGTGCCACCTTAGCGATTGTTCTACCCTTTCTTCTCACCAAAGGTATCCTTAGCACTGTGGCGGATGTGCGCCGTCTATCTATCAACACCATCATGAAACTCGTGAAGGTACTACCACATTAACTCCTCTCTTCTCTGACTCTTGAATTTTGTGAATTTGTCTCTTTACTGATAGTAGTAGTAGTAGGGCTACTATTTTAAGGTGCCAGTAGCCACTTTGTTGACACAGTGTTGGTCTTAGGATTTAGAATGTTCATTACTTGTGCTCATTACTGCGTTTGGGTTCCACACTACAAACCTTTTGTGCACATTTATGGAATTTTCTCTTGAAGTGGAACCCACAAGCTGGGATGTGAGATATCACTCGGTGTCGTTTAATGGAAACTCTGGAGGTCTGTTGTTTGGTGGGGACAGGGTGCAGGAAACGCTGTTCGTCCACAGATGCCTGATTTAGTTGGGTGCATGCTAGAAAGCTTGTCAAGTTTGGAAGACCAGCGTCTGAACTATGCTGAGGTGCTTCTCTATCTGCTTGAAATCAGGTTGATTTGTAGGGCATTACAGCAGTACCAAAGCTTTGTTCCAGCTGTGTAATATGAAAAGCTGTTTGCCTAACCCTAAACGCCACTGTTGAGAGCTGACCAATGAAGTCAGTAGGGAGTAATGGCACATAGATTGCATTTTTCTCTACAATCTTTTAGATATGCATTATACTCTTCTTACTATCTTTTTTTTTGGTGGGTTTTTGTGGGCAGCTTCATGCTGAAAGAGTAGGGATAAGTACTGAGAAGCTGGAGAATATACGGATTGCTGTGGCAAAGGACTCACCCATGTGGGATACTCTGGATCTGTGTATCCGTCATGTGGATGTTCCAACTCTCGAGATACTTATTCCTCGATTGGTCCAGCTGATTCGCTCGGGCGTGGGCTTGAACACCAGGTGATGTTGAACTAGGCAGCTGTTGATCTATGAATCATGCACCACTTCACTTTCCCCAATTTCTTTTGATTTTGTTTCAGGCTACCTCACGATGTAAAGTCTGTTCTTGTTTACACACTGGAAAATATGCTATGACTTCTTCCAGCATGGATGGATTTATTCAGGACAGATGGATCACAATCTTCTAACTTGAACAATATATGAGCATTGTTGCAGAGTAGGAGTTGCAAAATTCATCAGCATGCTGGCACAACATGTTGGGGTGGAGATGAGACCCCAGAGCGCAACCTTGCTCAAAGTGTTGTTCCCAGCTGTTCAAACAGAGCACAGTGCAGCTGCCAGGCGAGCCTTTGCTGCAGCATGTGGCACTGTTGCCAAGTACTCAGGTACTGAGTCTTTTATGAGGCACATGAGTTTAGAGTTTAGGGTTGTCACATTATATGCCTTCTTGTTGACAAAGAGATCATCTCTTTCTGATGCAAACACAGGTCTAATTTGCACCCGTTGCTGGTAACAGCTGAAAGAGTATCAAAGAGCTTTTTTGGGGAATTTGTACTGCATTGTGCGGGAGGGTTCCTGTCATAGTTGTGAGGTGCCCACAACATTTGCTACTTGCTTAACTTTCCATGATGTACCCTTTGAGGGACAGGTGAGAACCAGGTCCGGAAATTGATATTAGACACCATTTCTCTTTACGACTCTAGCGGAAACCAGGATTTGCATCTGGCAAGTGCATTGGTTTTGAAGGAGCTTTCTCGGCATGCAAATGAGCTTTTTAAGGGCAACCTGAGTGTTGTTCTTCCACTTGCCTTTGTTGCCAAGTATGATCTGCATATATTCTTTCCATGCCTTTATGACATTCCTATCTTGGGTAGATCATCAAATCATTTTGTTCATTTGGAGGAGAGATTTCCTTCAGCAGAGAAAGATGGTGGTTTCTTATTTAACTGCTTGTTGGTTTCATTTCCATCTTGCAGGTTTGATGAGGAAAAGGACATCAGCAGCATTTTTGAGGAGATTTGGGAAGATAATATAAGCAGTACCAGTGTAGCTTTGGGCCTGTACATGCCAGAGATTGTCACTCGCTTGAAAGAGGGAATCGGATCATCCTCATGGCCTCAAAAGAAAAAGGTTTCCATATCTGTCCATAGTTTCTGTCTGCACTCACTGTTCTGGAGTTGGGTGTTTTGTCAAGTTCTGTCATAAGTTGGTAACAGTGGCATCTATCCAACTCTCAAACTCTTGCAGCCTGTAGTATTCTGGACATGGCTGGATTTGTAGCATCTTTTCTTTCCTTTAATTCCCTGCAGCAACTCCAAGCCATTACCTCTGTTACATCATGAGCATATTGTGTGGCATTGCAGTGTGCACAAGCAGTATCAGAAGTAGCAAAAGTAGCTGGGGATTCCACTGCGCCCTATGTCCAGGATCTTCTTGCAGGCCTACTCGCAGAGCTGCCAGGTCGTCTTTGGGAGGTGGGATTAGTTTTTCTTCTCTTTCAATTTACTGAATTCAGAGGTTCTTCTCACCAAACCTTGGATTGAAGGAATGTGGAATGAGGATTTTCTGCAAAGGGAGGGTCTCAATCTGATCTACTTACATGGGCTTCCTGGGTGTCTCCAGGGGAAAGAAGCAGTTCTGGAGGCAATAGGCAATCTTTGTGAGGGCTGCTCTAAAGCTATCTCACCACATGCCAATAAGAGCTCAACAGCAGGTCTTGGCCCTGATTCAGTAATTGCAGCCATATCTGCTGCCAGCAGTCGGAAAAAGAGCTCATTTCGTAATGCTGCATTTGCTTGTTTGGAACAGGTTGAATTTCTGTCACCTCATACCCATATGATTTGCATTGTCTTAATCTAGGAAATTGTCCCAAAAGGGCCTGTTTGCCAGTTTCAATAACTAGTGTTGTGCATGTCAGTTGCTAGTACATAAAGTATAGGAGATGCTCTTTATGTAAATGAAAATACCCTTAAGTCAGAAGAAATGGTTTGAGCTCACAGTTTTTCATCCTGCCTGGCATTGAGCAGGTTCTCAAAGCATTTAAAGATCAGGATGTTTATGAACAAGTTGGCTCTCTCATAGTCGATGCATGCATGCAACCTCCTGTTCGTAAACAGGCAATTCCTGCAGATGAAGGCACCTCTGACAAAGGTATGTTACTTGATGTATAGGTTTGGTGTTTTAAGAAGTCTACATGAAACTCTTTTTCCCTGACTCAAGCAGTGTGCTGATGCTTGTTTTTGGTTATTGACAGCTATTGAAACAAAGGAGACATTAGCTGTGCCATATGAGAAAGCACTGGCATGTCTGGCAGCTAGCATTAGTGCAGCATCTCCATCCACTATTTCAATGCATGGGGAGAGCATTACCTCCGCTTTAGTCACCACTCTCAGTGCTGGTCACACATGGCAAGGTATCTATGGCTTGCTTGCTCAGCTCATCCATTGTCAAGTGGGTTTCGTTTGAGCAAATACAGAACAGGTGGAACGTTTACTTTTTTGCAAAAGTTAAGACAACTTTCTTTCCCATTTTCTGTGTTTATGTGCAGTCAAGCAGTCGGCTTTGTCAGCTGTTGATGTTCTCCTCAAGAAGCTGCGTGAAGATGGTCCTTTGGGAGTCTCAAATCCTTCAACTGAATCAATTACAGTATGGCCCTCCATTCCAATTGATGTTGTCTGTCTTATATTAGCACAGGTCCTTGTGGGTCTTACTCGGGTGACTTTCTTTAGCATTGGCACATGCTGTCAGAGTGTATAGATGTGTGGAAAAGACAGGGAAACAGCTCCTACTACATAGATATCATGTCAGAGAAAGCTTGGTCACAAAGGAATGAGTGAGTTTCCTTCAGCATAAGAATTTTTGCTTGTCTATATAAAGATCACCATTCTGATTTGCAAAGTGCAGTTGGAAGAATGCTTGATCATGTTTATCTGTTTTTTATTTTGCAGTGGCTGGAAATGCTGGCATTGCCTTTGCTGGACTGTATTAGCACCATCAAGATCGTGCAGGTAATGCTAAAAATCCACTCCTATGCATGGAATCCGTTACTTCTGAGACTTCAAGTTTTGAGCATATGGGACAGATGGGTTGATGGTATCTTGCAATTATTCCTATGAATGGAGACATATTTTTCCATTTTCTCATTTCTGAAGTATCCAATTTTTGCCAATTCATCTTTGATTTCTGGTGTTGGAGAGTATGGGATCTGACATGGAAAGGAGCGGGTTTAATGAATGCAGGTCCATGTTGCTGCATTGGAGCAGTTAGAGCAGTTAGTTGAGACAGCCAATTTAGGACAGGGTTTAACAAAGACCTTGGGGCAGACAGTAGAAGGCAGATTACTAGAGTTGCAGCACGCAGAGAAAAATGCTGCTGCAAAGGCACTCATTTCACACATTCTGAACATGCTGAGAGATCACTCAATTTCCCAAATGCAAGAATGAAACTCTGTGCTTTAGACTTCCCCCACTTTCAGAGTCGAAATTGTAGAGGCCCCTCTCCAAAGGGTGTAAATCCATGTGAAGCAACTTTCGCCCTAAATGGTGATTTCATTAGCCACCAGATGGTTATTATACAATGGCTTTTGGCCATAACATTTCATGGTTACATGAGGAGCTATGAAAAGATTTGTGCCCCACCATAGTTGAAACATCATACCTGCAAACAGATCTTTCCATGCTTTTTTGGGTTTGTTTTGTGAACAATTTTCCTTGGCAAACATCAATCACATCACATCACATCACATTGCATCGCATGTATGTTTTTCTTTTAAAAGTCTTCATTTTCTGCATGCATCACAATTCATGCCATCATTATTAGAAGTATCAAGGTAATCTCACTCAATCCACATGAACATTACCAGTATCATAACTGATTGTTGGGAGTGTCTTGCTAACATGGCAACACACCATTTGGACAAGAGCTCCCAAATTATATCACGTACCCTATTATCCTTTGACATGCTTGTACTGTCCTAATTATTTTGTGCACCCGTTGCTGGTTGTGGCTTGGCTGAACTTCATAACTCACATTCTTCTCTGTCCCAAAACCCCACATGCCTGGGCCACTTACGTAATAATCAGTTATGTTCGATAATTGGTTTGAGTGCACAAGTTATTGTGAATAGTTTTGGCGCTCGCACAACTTCGACTATTCACAGTAACTTGCATGCTTTGAACCAATTAGCTAGTCCATCGATCAATTTGTTCCATTCTTGTAAGTCCATTTTTTGACAATTCAACATATGCAAGAAGGTGAGAAGCTAATTGTGAAAGTGAATGTGTACCATTGTGCTACATGTGCCTTAGCTCCCACAATTCCTACACATTGCAGCTTAGATTATATAGCTAGGTCTCCAGCTCTCATTCACACATTGGTTCCAAGCTCAAGGTTCCAGTTCTTAACATTTTTCAATGGATCTATTTTTTATTTAGTTTCGGTTCCTTTTTTCAAATATGGGACTTGGTTTTGGTTCCAATTTTTTAATTAAGGGATGATTTCAGTTTTTTTTATAAATAAATTATTATTATTAATTTTAATAATAATAATTTGAATTATTTTTATTTTTATTTATTTAATTAAGTTAGGTCAATTTTGGTTCTCAATTCTATAACCACCAGTTTCAGCTGATTCCTAGTTCCAATTCCAACATCCAAAATGTACTACACAAAAATTAAAATTAAAAATTAAAATTTTATTCAAAGAAAAGACAATGATTGGAGCAACATTTTAAAAAGGGAGTTTATTTTTTGATCTTGCAAGTTCACAAGACAAATAAATAAATAAATAAATAAAATTAAATGGACTCCTTATCATAAGAATAATAATAGAATTCATTTTTTTCCAAAATTTACTACACAAACAAAAATTAAAATTAAACTTTTATTCCAAGAAAAGACAATGATTGGAGCAACATTTTTAATAAAAGGAGTTTATTTTTTGATCATGCAAAGTTCACAAGACCAAAACAAATGGACTCCTTATCATAATAATAATTATAGATTTTAATTTCTTTCACAGGCTGAAAAATGGTTTTTTTTTTTCTTTTCAAAAAGCTCACAAGACCAAAAATGGACTCCTTGAAAATAATTTTTAAAAAATAATAACAATGATAATTTTTGTTTTTCACAAGTCTAAAAAATGAACTTTTTTTCTTTTTCAAGAAGTCATGTTTTAGTTTTGAAAGTTTCAAAAAACCAAAAAATGAACTCCTCCAAAGAATTTTTTTTTAAAAAAACAAAGAAAAATTCCATTTTTTAAGGAGTCCATTTTTTGGTCTTGTGAATTCAAAAAATGGACTCCACAAAAAAAAAACCCCATTTTTGCAAGTTAAAAAAATGAATTTATTTTTAGTCTTTTTTTTTCTTTTTTTTTTTGTTCTTGCCAAATTGCAAAACCAAAAAATGGACTCCTTGAAAGAAAAACTAAAATGGGAAACAAATTTGTTTTATTGATTTTTTTCTAAATGAGTTCATTTCTTGGTCTTGCAAGTTGCCAAAAATTGGACTCTTTGAAAATAATAAAAAATTTCAAACCTAAAAGACCAAAGAATGAACTTCTTGAAAGAAAATAAATAAAAGGTTCAATTTTTTGGACTTGCAAAAACGGAGGAATGTGATGAGTAGGAAGATGATGAGTAAAGCAATGAGAAAGGAGGAAGACTCACAAGATGGGAAACACCACCATCACCACAACCATCCTCACAACAAAAATAGAAAAAGAAAGTTAGTGAATGAATAAAACAACAAGCAAGAAAATCATGAAGACACTTAATACACAACTTATTTTGCTTGCAAAAAACTCAAGAAAAACATGCAAAAAGCTTGAACAATTTCTAGGACATCCTTGAATGAGATTTGGTATTGAACGTGCATTTTTGTAGAACTTGCTTGGTATTGAACTCAAAATCAAAAATCCCATTCCATGGGCAAAAATTGACAATGAAGAAGTTGCATAACAACAACAAACATACGTAAAGCCAAAAGCCTCATAAAGCTCTATATAAAAAACCAAGTTCTTGTTTCCTCATAAGCTATAGAAAGGAAAATAATATATACAAGTGTGTGTTTGACCTAATAAATCTATTTGACATCGCAAATTGTTCAAAACGAAAAATCAATTGCATGTTTTATTTTGTTTCTTCACAACTTCAAGTAGGATATCGACTAACAATGACTTGAATATACTCATGAACCTTACTTGGTATTGAAATAACTTTGTATGCAATCCAAGGGTTTGCAAATTTCAAAGCTTCCAAACTTATGTTTGTTTTTGAGATCTTTACAAAAGGTTATTTATTGCTTCTATGTTTGCTTCATTGCATTGAAGGGAAACAAAATAAGGTTTGCATAACATGAAGCAAAGAAGAGGGGAAAATAATAATACCCAAAAAAATCATGGACTAATGCAACCTGGCATTAGTTCTCACATGTCAACAATTCCAATGATTGTAGAGCAAGATCCTTCAAGGAAAAAAAATCAAAATCTTGCATGATCCTTGATTCCATGAAGAAAAAAAAAATCAAATAGCATTTTCATCAAACCACCATATGAGCACACGAAAATTGCAATGAAAAATGCTACCATTCCACAAAAATGACAAGCCCTTTCAAATCTTTCTAATGAAGAAGATGGCAAAGACATAACCATTTGAACTACCTTCATAATCCTTCATATGGTGCTAACACATTCCATTTGGAATTGTCAGATAGATGGCCATATGAAAAATTATGCAAAATCCTCCTTATACCAACTCCAAGAAAATTTGTTAAAACACATGAAATCACCACCCGGGGGGGTCTTTAATTTAGGAATTTTCAAAAACTTAGAATTAAAGGTTATATCAAAAACACTTTTGTTTGGTTGTTCCTTATGATGGCTTGTGAGGAACAAAAATTCCAAAGAGTTTGGTTGCTTCTTTTGTAGAAGCAAGCTTTTAGTTTAAAGGTCACAAAAACTCTCTTGTACTTATTTCTTCAACCCTTCTTCAATCCCATCTCCCCCACTCACCTTTATGATTTCTTAATGGTTATGCTCAAAGGAATCTTAGGAGGAAATGTATTAGGGTTTAGGGTTTAACATCAATGTGCCAAACTAGCTAGGCTACCAGGAGTGTAGTAAGTCTATGGGGAGCCAATTTCATCTCACATTTTCAGAAGATGTTCAATGTCCATCCAAGTCTTGAACTTCCTTGTTTTTCTGCTTTTCTCTCATTTTTGTGATGTAGCTGAAGTAATGGTCATCCATAACACAGTTTAGCTAAATTTGGGCTATAAAAACAACATGATATGAAAGCCAAAAAAATTTGCATCTTTCAATTTATTTTTTTTGCTACATGCTACTACAACCCGATAGAGAAATGTGAAAATTATTTCCAAAAGTTGTCAAAATTTGGCAATTAAAAAACCAGAAAAAGCGCATAATTCTTTAGCCATATTTTTAAAAATTAAATTTGAAATTAAATTTCTTAATAATTTTAATTTATAAAAAAGAATGATTTTTATTTTTTTTTAAACTCTGAAAACTCCATCCTTTTGGGTTGGAGGTGGATTCTTGTTCCATATGCTAGCGCACTTGTTACTTACTTGTTACCAGCTCTCCTCAAGTCCTCAAAAATCATTCATGGTGGAGACGATCCAAGAATGTTTCCATCGAGACAAGCATTGAAATCATTCATCCATCCATCCATCCATCCATCCCCATTATCATCAGATAGATATCTTTTGTTTCTTTGATTGATTGTAAATGACTCAAAACTTCACTCACAAAAGGAATAGCAATCAGATCCCATAATTCAAAACCCCCCAAAACTTAATCAATCAAAGAAACTGCAGTTCCAATCATCATCATCATTATCATCATGATAACAACTCTTACGGGAACTGATGCAAAACACACACACACACACACACACACACACACACACCAATTCCAGACCCAACATCGTATGACAGGTTCTGGCCAAATGTAGTTGAAATGTAATTCGTGTGTGTACTTGAGTTATCTTAGTACTGAAGAATAACTCAGAAGTGCACTAATGGTTTGGGAGATCTGAATGTGAGAATCAAAACAAGGGGGGTGTGTGTGTGTGTGTGACACATTGTGGCCTTTGCCATTTTTATATTTTAAAATATAAATATAAATATTTGACGCAAAAGAAGAATTATGAAAACTCAAATATTTCACCATGCAAAAAATATATATAATCTTCCCAAAATCCTCTAAAAGAAACCAAAATCCTTCCAAGATATTATTATAATTACTCTATTATAATTAATCTCAAGTCAACACAAGCCAAGATATCGTCTTTCAAAAATCCACTCATATAAAAAAATAGACCTATTATTCTTATTATTATTATTATTATTACCTAGGGGCCTATAAAAATTCCCTTAAGCTACTATTATACTCTATAATGAATCTAAACACAATATCCTAATTGCCTTGGTACACAAGGCCAACAAACTAGGAGTCAAGGCCAAAGTTGAACTCAAATCAAGCATTCCTATTGGTGCACAAGTTGAAATCAACCCCTCAAGGGGGCTTTACAATAGGAGTCAAGGCCAATGTTGAACTCAAATCAAGCATTCCTATTGGTGCACAAGTTGAAATCAGCCCCTCAAGGGGGGCTTTACACTAGGTGTTACTAATAAATTAATTGTGACCTTTATGGCCTTGTATTGGCCCCAAGGCTGGAAAAAAAAAATAATAATAAAATTGGGAACCCAATTTGCAACCCTTGGGGCCAATGTTCCAAACCTTTATTAATGTCAAGGCATCAATATTCTAGCATTTATTAGTAACTCGGGGGGCCAATAATAACATTTTTATTATTATTATTAGGCAAAGTCGATGTAGAATTATTCTTGAAATTTCGGACATATCAAGAGAAATTTTTCAGAAAAAATCTAAAAAGGAAAATTTGAATTAATATACCCTAGTACCTTGGCCAATTCAACACTAATTATATTATTTTCAGAAATATTTTGAAATTTTCAAAAATTATTCCTTCCAAATTATTTATATATATATATATATAATGAAGAAAAAATAGTGAATAGTCTAAGAATATTCCACGTGTTGAAATGGAATCTTTCAAAATTAATTCATTCATTCATTATTCAATGGACATTTGTTGAAATGGCCAAAGGTACTACGGTATGTGTTCAAATTAAATATAGACTTTGAATGAAAATATAAATATAAATATAAATAAATAAATAGCTTGGATTGAAGCAGACTATGATTTATATTTGGTAAAGTTTTACAACCCTAATAAACCCTAAACCTTGGGTTTTTCTTCTTTACCATGGTTAAAGAAGTGTGATAAAGAAGTGGTGAGTTAAACTCAAGGAACCTTAAAAAGGAAGGAAAAGAATGAACCTAAACCCTAAACCTTGGGTTTTTCTTTTACCATGGTTAAGGAAGTGTAGTGAAGAAGTGGTGAGTTAAACTCAAGGAACCTTAAAAAGGAAGGAAAAGAATGAACCTAAACCCTAAACCTTGGGTTTTTCTTTTACCATGGTTAAAGAAGTGTAGTGAAGAAGTGGTGAGTTAAACTCAAGGAACCTTAAAAAGGAAGGAAAAGAATGAACCTAAACCCTAAACCTTGGGTTTTTCTTTTACCATGGTTAAAGAAGTGTAGTGAAGAAGTGGTGAGTTAAACTCAAGGAACCTTAAAAAGGAAGGAAAAAAAAGCCTCATCATCACCACCATCACTGGCTGGGGCCCTTCACATGTCTGCCATTCATCCATTCATTCATTCATTCATTGCCAACCTAATTTGCTAATTAAACAAGTGGCTTTGGATGGATGTTAACACCATTTTAAAAAAAAGAAAACACTTCCTAGTCTGGGCTTTTTTCTTTTTTTTTTAAAATAAATTATATTTTATATTTTATATTTCAAATTTCAAAGAGCCTTGAAAATTTCTTCTTTTCCTTCTTCTTTTTTTTTTTTTTTTTTTTTTGGGTTTCCCCAAGCTACAAATACCCTTCAAGGATATTTGATGTTTTTTTTTTTTGAAAATTTTAAAAAATACGTGGACGGTTCTTTCGGAGCGGTTCTTACCAATGTTATGCGGTTTTTTTTTTTTTTTTTAAATGTGATGGCAGGTTTTCCTAGTTCTTTGGTCGGGTATATGGGTATATGACCGCCGGTTGCTAGTTCATGAAACCTTTGCCCTTGGAACCGAACCGAATCAAAAGTTGATGAAATCCAAAAACTTGCCCCCCACCTCCGAACCAAGGGTGCGACGAAATCTGAAAAACCTACCTCCGCCTCCGACCCACCCTCAAAAAACCGAATAAGCAAGGTTCTTTGAAAGAAAACACCAATTTTGTTTTGGAATTATAAAAGCGGGGTTCTTTAAATGAAAACAGGAAATACTTAGAATTTAAAACCCGAGGTTCTTTGTCTGAAAACCTCATTTGGTGGAATATAAAAAACCGGGGTTATTTGCCCAAAAAATCGGATGTGTAAAAATAAAATAACCTAAGTTTTAGGGTTTTTAGTTTTAGGGTTTTGGGGTTTGACCTTTTGCTTGAGCTTTGTGATGTGCATTGGTTTTCTCCATCACTTCAATGCACAACCTTTTTGAATGCGATTGAGGACGAAGACATAATCATTTTTCGTTTTCCATATTGTTTTTACTCGTCACTCTCTACATGGCATTGGTAGGCTTGCAAACTGATGAGGATGACGAAGGTGATTTATTTCTCTATAAGGAAATTTCATGAATTTTCAATCAATTGCAAGTTCATCGTTGATATTCTATGTTTAATGTTTTGTGTTTTACGTTTTGTATGTTGTTGTCTCCCATCTATTGCCCTCATTTTCCCTTCTTCCAAAGCCTAAAAGCTCAAGCTTTGAGTATTCTTCGCATGTCTTCACCAATTTATTCATCGTAATAATTCACCTTCACAACAAGGACTAGTATGACCTACCTACTTTTCTTTCTATTATCTATTACAATGGCATCGTTTTCAATTGTTGATGAACGTTAATGCTAACGTGCTTGGATCTAATGAGCTTTGTGTTATTGTTAAAATGATGACAAGTTACGACAACAACACCAACATAGTGAATGACTTCCAGTGACAAAATCATATAACAATGTTGGCGAGGAGGATCTTTTAGATCAAGAGGTATTGTTGGAAACCATGAAAAAACAATTGGTTTGGTGGAAACCTCACCAAAGGACTTCGTCCACTTGGGCATTCTTCACTGTAAATGACGCGCTTGTAATTCCTTGAGAGATTCAAATGTGAATCCCAAATTGAAAACAACGGAAGAGTAAGGAGTCGAGGCACGTTCCCTGGCTCGCAACACTTTAGAGGGGTAGAAGGGTGTGCTGGAGCTTTAGGATGGGACTAGGATAAATTGATAAGCTTCAATCATTCACATGGACCTTCACAAAACCAACACAAAGTGGTTAGTGCATAGTTGGAGCACTTTTGGTGTTAGGACGAACCATGAGTAACTCGAACACATAAGATTCACCACGGCTCGGACTTGGGGGAAGCCACCACCTTCCCCCTTGTAGTATATTCTTCACCTCTCCACAGAGGCCACATCCAAATGGCTTTTTATTGTGGGGACTCTTGCGACTTTGGGAGTCCATAACTTTTCGTGTAGACCTCCAATTGCAATGCAGTCTAAAGCAAAGTTATAACCTTTATTAAGAGCTTTCGAATGGTATATCGTACGTTACCTGCACACATGTTAATCGGGTCTATCCCCAACTTTTACTGGTCGAAAGTCTAACTGACAATTTGACTTTTGGCCCTTCTTTTGTCGTAACTTATGTTTCATATGTACAAATGAGCGATGCGAGCCCATTTTAGACATTTATGTTTCAATAGTTTTCAAATAATATAAAGAACGTTTCAAGTCGATGGGTTTTGACCCTTGCAATCGCGCTCTAAAGATTCAGGAGTCTATTTAGGACTCCAACTCCCACAATGGGAGTTCACTTGGGAGTGTGAGGGTTCATTCCCTCACACTTTTTGCACTCTCGGGAACATGTGATGTGACTCCCGGGTTTCCCTCCTAGCCCGCAACTTTATAACCCCTTGTCTTGGTCGCAAGCCAAAGGTTAGGGTTGCAACAATAAATGATAATCAATAAATTGATTTGAAGTAATCTCAAGTTATGTGATGCATTGTTTATCATAAAAAAAACATTAGGCCTTAATATTTTGGCTTTGTGCACAAGGTGCCACAAAGTCCTCATTGCTTATAGTAAATGCAATGGCATATCAATGAGGACAAAACATGTGGAACAAGACCATGTTTATTTGCTTAAGTAGTTCAAAAAGGAGATTGTTGGTCATCCTTGGTCTCATCACAATCGCAAACTTATAATTAAGTGATAGTAGGTAGCCTTGTGCTTTGTATTGGGTATTTTTTCCTCCCCAAAATTTTTCTTGAAAGATCATGACATGCAAAAGAAGTTTCTACAAAATGTTGTGTTGTTCATGATTGAAGGTTTTTTGCCACAAGAACAGTGGAATTTGTTTGGTTCAAAAGATGGGCTCTTTGGTTGTTTCCGAAGGTGAGTTTTTTGTCCAAATTTTTTTACATTGATGAACATGACATTGACCAAATTTGTGCAACTTGCCCTAGCATAATGATTGACATCCACTTGCACTATTGATTTGCGAATGTCCAAAGGAGCGCACGATGTTTTGTGATAATTATTAATTTTGTGTCAATCATTTGGGAGCCCAAGCACATCACAATTGGGTTGTTTGAGGCAATTGTTACAAGTGGTGCTACCATAGTTGTGAAGTTCAAACAAATCTTTGACAAATTTGGGATCACCCAAAAGACTATGGTTTATGTAAAAAACAAAGGCTCCAACCCGTAAACTTGTGCTCTGGCTTTAAGGACAATTGTGTCTTGTTGTGATCTTGACATGGCTAAACCATTTAATGGCTATTGTTTTGGGCATGCACTATTAGTATTCCAACATGCCACTTCTGATGACAAGGTGGTTCATGGGTTTCATTACGCCTCAATCAAAACTGCCCATGCAAATGTGCAAATGTGTATCACATGGTTGAAGAAATCTAACAAAGGGAGGCAAGCGTGGGAAAAGGTATGTGTGGATTCTAGTCTTAGCACCTACAAATTGAACACCCCCATGAAGATGAGGTACATAAAAAATTTCCATCCCTCTATTTTTTTTTTCCACATGTTGGATTTCTTATTGTTTTTTTTTTGCTTTTGGTTTTTTTCCCATGGCTCATTCATTACATGTTCAAATGGATTTTCTCACTCATTGCAATTTTTTTTCTTGGGCTAATTGGAGATTAATCAAAAGTTGTGTGTGGCCGATTATTGGGATTTGGGTTCTTTAGTGTTTTTTTCATTATCAATTCCATTCATACTTGTTCCCATGTGGCTGATCTCTATTTAGGTGGGCTCCATAGTGGCCTCAATTTATTTAAATTGAATTTGTTAATGGCTTATGTGAATTTTATAGAGCTTGTTAGTAGTTGATGTTGATTAATTTGGAACTTTCACTAGGCTGATTTTTTTGGGGTGCTTTGTTATGTCCCCTTCATTTATTTTCTCAGCATGTTAGTTGATTCAATTATTTAAAAACTTTTTAGTGGTTTGATTTATTTAAAACTTAGTGGCTGATTTGAATTTTTTGAGCTTGTTTGTGGTTGATTTTATTTTTAAAAAAAACTTGTTTGTGAAGGATTTGAATTTTTTTTAGCTTCTTAGTAATGGTTTGATACTCTTTCAGATTTTTAGTGGTTAATGTTGATTTATTTTGAGCTTCCTATGGGTTGATTTTTGTTTTTTTTCAACTTTGTTATGCCCTTTTGATTTAATTTCAACCCTTCCATGGTTGATTTGATTCTTTTGGTACTTGTTAGTGGCCAATGTTGATTTATTTTGAGCTTTTCTTGGGCTGAGATTTTCCCTTCTTAGCTTTGTTATGCCACATTGATTTAATTTCAGCCTTTCCATCGCTAATGTAATTTATTTTGAAATCGTTAGGCCTCCTTTGATTTATTTCAGGCTTTTTATCTTCTTTTTTTTCACAACTATTTATGTCCCCCATAATTTAAGTTTCATCTCTTCTAACTAATGTGATCTACAAGTTTGCAACTCATGTCTTGTTGTTTCAAAATGCATTAATTTACCAGAATGCAATTGCATTGTGTTATAGTTAACAAACGATGGTATTGTAGAGTCATATTTCGTCTCCAAAACCTAGGCAATTTATGAAGTGGTGGTGAATGTATTGTCATTAATCGTGACTAGCTATGTTCTAAATCAAAGCTACGAACATTAGTTATTTAGGGACATGCTACAATATGTGATCAATAAGAGCTATGAAGTTCGTGATGAACTTATTAATGTGGTTGTCCCTAATAGCTTGCGTGATTTAGTAGAGCTAACAAAATTGATGAACTACATGAAGCTCCAAATCTTGGAAGCTCTTCAACCTTTCCTCTCCTTTATGCATGGTTTTGATAAGAAAATGGGGCACAATATGTTGGTGTTAATATTGGATCCAAGTTTCAAGAATATTTGGTTGGTGGTTAATTATCGTGGTTGTGAACATGCATATGCACTAATAAAGGAATATGATGTTGGTTTGTTTTTGCCCTTGTTGGTGCAATGTTACAAGATGATGATGTTAGTTGTACAACAAGTCAAGGTTTGGGTGGAAGGCTTTGAGGTTGGAAACAAGGATTTGTTTCAAACCTCAAAAATTGATGCAAAATCTATGTCCCAGATTGTGGCACGGGAGTTTGATGCATTCTATCGCCACCATGTTAATGTGGAGAACTACAAATGTGCACTGTCTTTGTGGCACACCCATGAGCAAAAGTGGCCATTGGTGGGCTCATTGGCTCAACAAATTATTAGGATTCCAACAAGCCAAATCAAAACAGAGTGAATTTTCTTGATTGTTGGAATTCTCATAGCACTAAAAAAATGTCAATTACAAACTAACCATCTTGACCAATCCAAGGGTTGGGTGTTCTTAGCCTTCTAACTTTGTAAATGCATGCAAGGCAAAATTTGAGTTGTTGGAAGAACTTGATGCAAAGTTTGAAGAGGAGGTTGAGCATGAAGATTTCGTAGATTTTTGTGATTTGTGAACATGGTTTCCAATTTGTTGCTTTCAATTGTTCCTTGTTCCTTGATGCCCAAAATGGGCAAACATATGGATGTTTTTATCATCTATTGTTTTGAAGTTTTTGAACTTTAAAGTGGATCCTATAACTTCACATATGCCAATTTATGGTTGCCATGTTAATTCGTTATTCGTTAATTCCCATTAATGATTTCTTCATTTCTTCCATGGCAAATTTCATAAGCTCCATATTCCATACTTGTAAGTTGTAAATTGGCAAAAACACATTCTTTGAATTGCATTGACATTGGAAGTTTGTATTTTGTAATGCATTTGTTCAAGCTTTCCATTTTCCACATAATTGAAGTTGATGGTGCTTTGGAATGATGTCTTCCAAAAATCAATTTCATAATCAACTTCGCACATGGGAACATAGGGGGTTTAATTTGACCACCAACTCCAAACGAGATGAAAACCTATACTAGTAACCAAATTACCATAACCGGCCAAATGTTGTAAATTAAACTTGAATCAAAATTGGCTAGTTTCTTTTTTTTAAATTGGCCCCAAATAACTAAATTTTTCCCAATCAAACCCCCAAAACCGATTAGTTCTTTGGAAAGTAAAAAATTAAAAAATTTGAAACCAGCTGGTTTTCTAAAATGGGAAATTTTAATTAACTAGAACTAACCAGTTCTTTCAATTTTTTATTTTCTTAAAACACAAAACATGTCATTTTTACATAAAACAAATAACTGCACAACATTGGTTTTTACCAATTGGTTGGTTATTGATTTTTTTCATAACCATTGGGTAAGTAACTTTTTTTTAATTGGGTGTTGGTTGGGCTATCAATATTAAAATCAAGCAAAATTTGGATGTGAGTTAGGTTGTCAACATTTTGAATAATAACCATGCATAAAGATATAAGATCAAATAATTGGTTGGTGACAATTGATTATCCTACCAATTATTAACCTTTTTCAAGATTTAAAAAAAAACATTATAGGTAGTTTTTATATCATAAACAAGTTAGCATTTTACGATTGATAACCTACTAGGACAATAATCAAGATCACAACCAATTATATATGCATATTGTATTATTTCATATCCATATTGCTTAAAAAGTTCTTGTAAACTTTTGCATGAATGTTTGGCCCTACATTTTTATTGCCTCAAATAATGCAATTGTAACACAGTTTGTCTCCAATTATCACTTAAAAATTTACAACAAAGAAAAATAATCATGCATTCCCTTAAATATTCATAATCAAATTAGCAATGGAAATAAAATTTTAAAATTTGAATTAGAAAATTGTGTGTGTGTGTGATTTATACATTATCAACTTTGAAAAGATGTATGGCATCACCCAAAAAAAAAAAATTGAAAATAAATTTTGATTTGTCTTTCCATGTTGACTTTCCAATTGTCCTTCCATTTTGTTCAATTACTTTTGAGACTTCTATGTAGTTAACATATGTTTTGCATTCATGCATTTGTTTTTAAAATATCATTATACCATAACTTTTCAAGTAAGATATATATTTTTTATCCAAAATAGATGCATTCACTTTATTGTTGTGATGAATAATGCACCTTGTCATGTGTTCATTGCTTGCATTCACTTACTTCAAATAAATGGGAAACCAAAATTTTAAAATCTCCATTAAAAGGTTTCCACACACAAAAATTCATTTTCTAGTGTTTTATTATTTTATAATTTGAAATGGGGATTTTTTAAACATTTCTTTTCCAATCAGTTTGCTTATTGCAACCTCAATCTTATTTAGGTTTATCTTTTTCATTATTCATCTTCATAGTTTTCATGCCCATGACAACACCTCGAAGTCTCACACAAACCAACAATCAACACAAGCAAATTAACATTTTACTCAATGGAAGAAAAAAGGCTTATCAAGATGAAAAAATTGCAGGAACTTCAAACTATTTAACAAATTTAATGAATGTTAGGAATTGGATCACACCACCACCAACAAGGCAAATGCAACATCAATACTTGCATAGAACAAAAGATGGGGAAAATACCAACAAGTGAAAGAGGAAATAACAAGAAAACTAACCAAGATAACATGAACAAGAAAGAATGAACAAGGGGCAGAGAGATCAACAAGCACCAATAACATGTAAGTAAGTAGGAGGATATTTTGTAATTGCAAATGACACTTTTTGTTGCAAAAATTGATTGTAGATGACAATTTTTTTCCCAATGATTACAACCACATATTCTTGGGTTATGGGTTGGTTTATTGAATTGGTTGAATGCATTAAAAATGAAATCAAGATTTGTGCAAAATTACATTGAAGTTTATTGTTGGGATCTTATAATAGAAATGATGATTGTTATAATTCCACATTTGAGATACAACATGAACCACCTTGCAAACACCATTATGTTTATTGTAACTCATGAATTAACTTATTGATGTGTTAATTTGGTTGTCACATAGATGTAGAAGGTGAACATTGTTAATTAAAATTACTCCAATAAGTGACATTGTTTGAGGTACAAATTGACCACTTTAGGTGCAAAATGTGTGCATTTAGTTTTTACATAAGATTGTTGCAAAACATAATGATATATAATAAAAAGAATACAAGTTTTAATCCATGTTAGTTGTTTCAATTATTTTCTAACATTGAGGTATAAGAATCATAAAACTTTACAAACTTTGATGGTTCAAGGTCTATTTGCTAGAACATAAAAGGTCGGATTTTGAGTGTGCAAAACAAGGTGAAAGCACACTAAGCTTCCCAAAAATAGTAGTCACAAGTATAATATTTATGCAATTAAATTTATTTTTTTATAATTACGGACATCGCATTTGGTTTTTTTTTGTTTTAAATATATTTTATTAGCTTTAGATAATCACATATTGGATTGGATTTTATTTTCAATTCAACTAAATTAAAATTTTATTTAATAAAATCCAATAAACATTGAAGAACTTGAATATGTTTTTCACCAAATAATATTGTCACAAAACTTGAAATTTTTTGCATATATTTCAAAACTAGGGTTGTGGGTTGAACTTTTTGGTGATTTTTTTTTTTTTGGTGAAATGATATTGATATACATTGACAAAAAATTAAAACATTTAAAATTTTAATTTTTTTGGGTGAAATTCCATTCAAAAACTGTGTTTTTGCACTTCCTAAACAATAAATACAAAATGTTTCTCTTGTAGGCAAAAAATACACCCTCACCATATAAAAGAAGAGGAGACTTTATAGTTGGACATTGCATTATTTTTCCAATTTTCTTTTGTTTTGGTGATGTTCCATGAACTACAAACTAAACCCTATAACCATTCAAAAAATGTAAATTATATATTTTATGTACATTATTTTATTCAATCCTTTTCATATAATTGTTGGATCAAGATTAATTTAGACTCAAAGTGAACTTTGAATTCCAAAATGTTGTCGTGTAAATTTTAAAGCTTTTTGGTTGTGTTGAAGATAGTCAAAGGATGTCATCAAGGTAACATATTATAATATGTACATCATTCATTAGTTAAAAGTGGTTCACCTTTAATGTGCTTTCACCCAACATGTGGACTCAAATCCACCAATTGAAATATTTGGTTGCATGCCTTTTGTTGATTTATCACTTGGGTTTAGAAGGTTGAATCTTCAAGTGGGTCTGCATGAATTACAATCAAGCCAACCAACATGGAAAGGTGACTTAACAATTCTTCAAGCGACCCCACTTTTAATCATCAACAATTAATTACAATAGATTCGAGGCCTAAAATTGCACATGATGAACAAAATGAAAATTGTGATCCACCTAAAGCCACTTAATCAAGATCAAGCTAAATAGGCATGTAGAGTGATGTTGACACATCTTGGCACTCAAACAAAGGGGCTATTGATGCTATAGTTGGTGATCCAAGTCCAAGAGCTCATGATCCACCATCTCAATCTTGAAAAGAAATTTAAAAACTTGAATAAGAATGGGGAGTATAAACATGCATCCCTTGAATTTGGCTATGGAGGTTGTTGCAGTTGGCTTCAAAATCCAAACTACAAGTTGAATCTTTGGCATGCTTGTCACATCTTTGAGAAACCATATGTACAAAATAACACAATTGTAAAGAAAAGACAAATATGGAGTCCTACAAAACCGAGAAAAGGAATCACGTGTGCAATATGTGAAGAAGATATAAACGATCAACCATTCAATCACACTTAGACAAGTATGATCAAAAGTGGCAAAGACTACACAAGAGAGGGTTACACCTTTCAAGAATGGGAGTTTAGGGTGGGGATGGCTAAGATGCTTTAGAAAGCGCAAGCCTAATCTATTCTTAAGAGTCACCCATGGTTTCAAGGTTGGTTGCGCAAAAGGATTGTGTGCCCAACATCATTGAAAGAAGCTCCAAATAGGTCAATGTGATGGGTTTCAAGGTGTTTCCAAGGAATTTGATGAGTCAAAAATGGGAGAGCGCTTGGCTTAAAAGTAAAGGACCCAGATCATTGGTTACCTTATTGAACCTATATTCATGAAATTGGGTGTCGGGTCGCCCCTACTTGCTTCACTTGCTTTCAATTTTTGCTTGTCTCTAGTCTCTAGACCATCAAGCATATGAGAGAGAGAGAGAGAGAGAGAGAGAGAGAGAGAGAGGCTTTCTTGTCTAATTTACTTAATAACTAATAAAAAGCCCCACTTTAAAAAAACTTTCCAAATAGATCATTAAGTTAACCTTTTAACTCATCCCCAGTTTGGACCCCAGTTTGGTAATCTGTTTGATTTGCAATTCTAGTATACCTAAGTGACTTCTTCAGTTACAAAAATGTGATGTAAAATGATAGATTCTGAGTTTTGTAATTGTCACTTAGGAGACGATTCTAACTAACCCTAAACCTTAACCTTAAGAGGGTCAGCTAGCTGCTTCTTTCAAACACTTGGGAACACTCCCAAACCCCTCCTAGGGTGATGGCTCATTGGCATAGAGCCCCCTTCTAGGACCCCCTGGGGATCACAAAAAGGTCCTCAAGGGGGGTTCAAGGGTTTAAGGTCAGAGGAATAGGACCTCATCTTGTGCCTATTGTTTAAGATTGGGGAGGGCCCTTACACCCCATTTGTAGGTACAAGGTCTCTCTCCCATTCATAATAGTAGGTGTAAGATCCCTAGGCATAAGGTACCTTCCCACTCCTAAAGAACTCACGTGTAGGATCCCTAGGCGTAAGGTACCTCCCATTCCTAAATACTAGAATTAAGATCCGCTCACAATTTTTGTTTTTTGTTTTTCTCAATTTTTGATAACCAAAATTTGGTGAGAAAAATAATTAATAATAATTAATATATTATTAATATTATATCTTTATATATAACTAAATTCTAGATATCACAAAATTGGGGGGAAAAAAGGGAAAAAAAAGAAAAAAAAGAAAAAAGAAAAGAAAATACAAACCCTGGTGGATGCTCAACACTGAAAGTTTAAATTTAAAAAATTAAAAATAATAATAATAATAATAATTTAAAGGTGCAAAAATGCAACTTAAAAAAATCCAGCCTTTTTTGGCAAACCAGGAAATTGAAGGAAAGGGAATATTCCATCAATTACCTTAAGTAACTAAGTTAAAAAAAAAAGTAATTTGGAGAACCCGGGGGGGGGGGGCAATTTTGGGCTATATTATAGCCACAAAGTGACAATGATCCACGGGAAGGTTTAGCCAAATTTTGGCTATAATGAAGCCAGATAATGAAAGTAATTTTTTTTTTGGGAAAACATCCTTCTGCATACATACATACATACATACATATATACATACATTAATTGGCTACCTACTTGAACAACCATGTATAGAAATTTGACGATTCTCCTTAGGTTTTGGCCGATTTATGGCTATTGAAAATTTCTAAAAAGGCACATGAGTTTAGCCATTTTTTAATAATATAGAAAATATATAGCCATTAAAAAAAAAGGGGGGGGGCGCTGGTAGGAAGGAAGGAAGGGGCACCCACTGCCCCGCATGTGTGCGCGCAAGCAACGAGGCGAGCGTTTATAGGGGGGATGTGAAGAAGAAGAAGAAGAAGAAGATGAAGATGTGGTATTAGTACTTTTCTCTTGTGTTGTGTTGTTTTTTTGTGTTTTGGTTGTGTTATGGTCTTGTTTTTGTAGATACCCATTTCTCTGTTTTGTGTCTTGCTACTGTTTTCTTGCCTTGCCTTGCCTTGCTTTGCTTTGCTCTGCTTTGCTTTGCTTTGCTTTGCCTTGCTTTGCCTTCTCTTCGTTGCTGTTGCTGCTGTTTGCCTTCTCTCTTGAGTGATGGTGATAGGATCATCACTCCTGAGTGTGAATGAATATGGGCAATGGTGGTGGTAGTAGTAGTAGTAAGTTTCTGGTGAATGGGTGAATGACGACCATGCAGCAGCAGGAAGAGGAGAAGGAGGACTAGTTTTGAGAGTGAGAGAGATATAGAGACATAGACATAGAGTCAGCAGTAGCAGCAGCAGCAGTGTAGCCATGAGCACTTCCCGCTTCATCAAGTGTGTAACAGTCGGTGATGGAGCTGTTGGCAAGACTTGCATGCTCATTTCATATACCAGCAACACATTCCCCACTGTAAACTACCCTACCCTCTCTCTCTCTCTGCCCTCCTCTCTACTACCCCCTCCTCAACGTGTTTTTGGCTCTCTTCTTCTTCTTCTTCTTTTTTTCTTGGGTTTTCTGGGTTTCTTCTCTTTCTTATTCTTCTTCTTGGGGGTTTTTTTTTTATTCTTTATTTTGGGTTGTGACTTTTGGAATCAGCTACATGGGTTAGTGACTTGTTTTGTGGGGGGGCGAGTGGAGAAAGGGGAAAGCTCTGTTTTTGTATGTTATGTGTGAGTGTGTCTGGGGCTACTACCACCCTATTCATCCACGAGCATGGTTTTGTTTTCCATGATTTAATGTGCGAGTACTAGAGGAGGAATTTTACTTGGCGGGGGGTTTTGATCCAGGACTATGTGCCCACTGTTTTTGACAACTTCAGTGCAAATGTGGTGGTAGATGGCAACACAGTCAATCTCGGACTCTGGGACACGGCTGGTAAGAACTAAGAACTAAGGGTCTCTTTCCATTAGGCGGCCTGTTGTGATCACAGTTATACACAGCGTAGAACCTTCCTCCTATGTTGTTGAGTGCTAGCTACAATGAAGTTAGGTCATTGTCATTGAATCAGCACAGCAGATGGATCCAGCAGTTTTGTGATCAATGGATGGATTTTGTCTTGTTTCTTCTCTGCTTTCATAGGATTGGCATTTCACAGATGGTTATATTGAGTGTTAGAGAGATGCCTTTTTTTTCCCCTTTTTTTGACCAGGTCAGGAAGACTACAACAGACTTCGACCTTTGAGCTACAGGGGTGCAGATGTTTTCCTCCTTGCATTCTCACTCATCAGTAAGGCGAGTTATGAAAACATCTCCAAGAAGGTATGTAGTGCATGCATAGCACATTCTTTCTGAAAATGGAACAATGCAGCATTGTGGAACAAAATAGAAAACAGTCTGAAGCTACAAATGCGGTGTACCCCACAACAAAGATCTTATAGACATCATGAACCTCCTGCCATGATGATGGACTTTAATGTGCTTTTGTGACTTGTATTCATGGTATTGGTGCAGTGGATTCCAGAGCTAAGACACTATGCCCCTTCCGTTCCTATCATCCTCGTCGGAACAAAGCTAGGTATGTTCATTCACTCTGTCTCCCTCCTGTTGTTGAACATGGGTGGTGGCAGTTTTGGCTTTTGCATTATTAGTACTTCGCCTCCCTCCCCAAAGGCTTTTCCCTTTTTTTTTTTTTTTTTTTTGCCAAGAGAATTCTGCTGCTTTTTCTTTTTGAAGATGTTCTTTTAAAACAGATTCTCTGCTGCATTACTTCTTTCACTTTGGTCCAGAGTTTTCAATAGTGAGATGTGATCCAGATAATTGTGAACATTGATTGTACACTTGCAGATCTCCGTGACGACAAACAATTCTTTGCTGACCATCCAGGCACTTCTCCGATTAGCACTCCTCAAGTAGGTATTCCAGGACTCTTTGTCTAAATTTCCAAAGACAGTCATGGCAGTTGCACATCTTCACCTTTTGTGGGTTGGAGGATTTTTTGCTTGCCTGCAGTTCGGTTTTGTTTTTAACATTGAATGGAAAAATTTCACATTGCTCTGGGCAGTGGAGTTTTGAATACCCCTTTATTTCTACTTCATTTCCTACCTTGCCAGGACATCAAATTAGCTCCTTTTACAGTGTTTTGTCCAGCCAGTTTTCTAGCATGACAGTGGCAAATTATACCATTGCAGGGTGAGGAGCTCCGGAAGGCAATTGGGGCAGCCTCATACATTGAATGCAGCTCAAAGACACAACAGGTAAAATACCTTTGCATTTGTTCAGAACTCTTGGGGGTCAATGTGATGATTGCTTAATATACTGCAAAGGGAAAGTGGTCCTTCATTCTACCTGAACAGAATTCATCTTTTGCAAGAGTTCACACTGACTGAGTCAATGTTTTTCTGGTTGGAAACTTGGCAGAACGTGAAAGCTGTTTTTGATGCTGCTATCAAGGTGGTTCTGCAGCCCCCGAAGCAGATGAAGAAGAAGAAGAAGAAGAAGCAAAAAAACTGTGCCATCTTGTGAATATTATTGGTCTTGGTCTAGAACACAATTGGATTAAAATCATGACCCTCAACATTTTGGAGCTAGGTTACTATTCAGTACACTCCAGCCCTGTTATTATTAGATGAAGGACCCCCAGACCCCCACTACTGGTTCTATTCTGTTACCATTCTGGTTCTTCTTTCCCCTCTATTGTGGAAATTTGACTTCCATTTCTACCAGAGTATTCATAAGGTGACAACAAGGTTATGAATGCTGTCATTCTTGTCTTTGTTTGTTTTGGGTTTAGCTGGCACCAACACAAGATTTGTTTTGGTTACTTTTACATTTTCTTTGTGAAGTTACTCTCTGAAATCACATTGATAAAATTTTCCTCTCTGGGTGAAGTGGAATGTACTGCAGTCCAAGTAGTTCAGTAGTCATCGGTGATGTGCATGAAAGGGAGATGTTGAGGGTGTAGGAAAGGAGTGTGCAACCCCTAGTCTGTATGTAGACTGCTCTAAGCTGTGTGGCTTAGATGCCTTGCTTATGCAGGAGCAAGTTGAGAATGAAATGAAGCTTACCTTCAGCTTGCTTGTTGCAGCTTTGAATGTGGGTACTAGTGAAATTTTGTTTTACTTCTGTCTCTTGAGTACTACTAGCTGACATAAAGACTCAGCTTCCCCATTTTCTTTTGGAAATGGGTCATGACCAGTGTTGGTCTGTTATTGGCTTTTGAACATACCAGCTTGGTCCTGGCATCACCCAGGGGTTTTTTTTCTTCTTGCAACCCATACCAAGCTGGTACTGGTATTGGGTACTTATAGAAAATGTAATGACATGTCAGAGATTGCCCAGCGTATTGGGAGGGCTCCTTAAATGGGCTCCTTAAATCAGTAAGATTCCCAACTCCTGAGATGGGAGGTCCTATTATGTTTCTTCATCACATCACATCAGACTCTTCACACATTTTGTAATGCACGACCACGTATGAGGATGGGTTTTGGGTTTTTTTCTCGACACACATGACAGGTTGCACTTTAAGGCCCTCAGACATGGGCATTACCAGAATTTGGTGCTGCTCTCAGCTGCTGCCTTGGGTGGGCTGTCTCATACTGGTAATTGCTCACTCTGGCTGGTCCTGGTATTGGGTGCAAGATTGAGTTTTGGCTGGTGTAGGAGGTGGGTTTATACCCGATGTGGAGACTGGTCTAGAACTGGCACAAGGCTGGTGTTACCTAAAGTCTTCACCAGGCTCCCTAGTAGAGTACTGATATAAGGCTGGTATTGCCTCTGCTCATACGAGTCTGGTAGGGGTCCTTGCTACCAGTGTTAATAAGCACCAGGCCAACAATGCAGGTTATGAGTTATGACCAGTGTCGGGGTGGTTCTTTGATTTTGTTATAACCTTTGCTCAAAAATCAAAGAACCACCTTCTGGGAATTTTGCAAAGACCAGACGGGATGTCTGGAAAGAACTGGTAGTTTGGTTTTTTGATTTTTTGAGAACCAACTGGTCGAGAGATCATAGACCAGACCTTTACCCACCTCTTTCCTTTTTTTCATGAGCGCCTCCACTGCTGTTGCTACATGTATTTTCACTACTCCTACCTGTACACTTACTATAATTACATTCGCACCTTGTGCTGAGTGTTTCAACATTTCATATCTACATTTAATCAAATTTCCTTACATGGCAGACCTCACTCAAAGAAGGGTTTGGGTGGTAAAAGGAGGCTCAAAGACAGGGTGACTTTAAGGAAAACTCTATTAACATGTGATATTATTATTATTACTATTATATTCTTCATGTGGATCTAATGTGTTAAAAATGGAGTGTTTTCTGCTGTTGCAATGGTGGGGGGGGGGGCATCACAACCAACTGAAGAACCCAAAACCTGGCCAGCTCTCTAGTTTCCTGAAATAAATAAGGAATAAGTCATATACATTTCATTCAAAGAGCAAATTGGGAAATTTTACTGACTGGTGATGCTTCTTCTTCTTCTTCTTCTTCTTCTACAAATTTGAATCCCTTCCCAATTCAGGAGCTTTCCATACTTTGGCTTGAACTTGCTGTGAGAGAATATTCTATTGGGGACAACTAGCTATTTACAGACCTTACTTAGTGAAAAATCTGGAAGACTTGAATTTGCAAGAGGAACACAACAAAGAGGTTGGAATTTTTTTTAAAGGACTAAACCAATGTTGTGCGGGGTATATGAAAAGAATCCAACACCAAAACCCCCTCTGGATATCATAACTTAATGAAAGAACCACCCAGAAACCTGCGGTTCTTTGAGTTTTTCCCAGGTTCTTTCATTGGGTGTTTCTTTTTTTCTCTCTCCAAAGAACTGGAACTGACGGTTATTAACCAAATCAAATACCCACATACATGACACTCAACTCGACACTCTTCAAGTAATTATATGCTTTTTTTTTATTATTGTCGTTTGCAAATCACATCTCCAAATGCTACTTAGAGAGTTTATTGCACAAATTTTTTAGAAATGATGCATAGTTTATATTTTTCTTCTTAGAATGACGCATTTTCACACCTTGTTTGCAATCATAGTTTCATGGGCTTTAATGAAATGCTAGATACACAGAATGTGATTTTAATTCCATCAAAAAAAATTCCTTTCCTTTTTGTCCTTATCTCCCATTCCAACCTACCTACAACCAACTTTGCAGGTGGAATGACAAAAAGCCAATTGGACAACATCAAGTAGTCCCCTTCTCTTCTCCTATCTTCTTCTTCTTCTTCTTCTTCTTCCTCCTCCTCCTCTTCCCTCCCTCTTACTTGAAATCTATCAAAAACCCATTTTGCAGATTCAATGATGAAAATCATTGGAGTACCAGCACCAATCTGCCTCATTCTAAGAATCTAAGCAAAACCCATTTTGCAGATTCAATGATGTAAATCATTGGGAGGGGGCACCACCAATCTGCTGTAAAGTTCCCTATATTGTAAAGTTATGTCAAATGAATTATGATTGGGGGGGGGGGGATTTAGAGAGATGTGGAGGAGAAGCATGCACAGGTGCTGCAAGTCATATATGGCTTCTCCTTTGGCTGGTTGGTTTATACCTATTCCCAACAACACTTCCAAGTTGAAAGTGAGATAAAATTCTATTGATTTCTTTCACATCTCTTCAATTGCAACAACTTTGTGAATTTAGGTAAACATACTTTGTTCAACCCTGTGAGTAAGTGATTATGAAAGTGTTGGGTTTTTAAAGAAAGAAGGAACCGTGCCAAGTGAGTATATGATCTGATCTGAGGCAATAAACCAATCTTGTACACAACATCAGTTTGCTAACCAGAACCAAATAAATTAAAATGAAAGTAGAGAGTGCAAAGGTTGCTTTTGAAACCAAGAATTCGACAACAATGGTGTGGACCTGAGGTGATATCATCGCATTTATACCAATTTGAATAGAGGTATGTGTGTGTGTGTGTGTGTATATATATATCTCCTTTCCTCATACCAGCCAAAAATCATTCCTGGACCCAATACCAGAACTAGGCTAAACTTTATGAAAGTTTTTAAAAGGACCCAATACCAGAACTAGGCTAGTCTTTTATGAAAGTTTTACAAAAAGGACCCAATACAAGGACCAGGCTGGTATGAAATTCCTTCAAATGTACACAATGCCAGCACAAGGCATGTTTGTTGTACATCCAAAACTTGATTGTTGATACCTGACAAACACTCTGCATGTAACTTGCATCTAGTTCTTGCACAACTCAACTAGTGTCAAGGATATTAGTGTAAGGATAAAGATCCAAGGGTGTATGTATGTATGTATGCATGTATGTATGTGATGGCACCTTACATATGTACAGAGGCGCCTTACACGTGCATAGACATGCCTTAGGTTTAAATGTAGGGTTGAAAATTTTGTAAAGATTAAGAGTTATTTGTAAAGTACCTCAAACTGTTGGGGGCTCTTGGGCCCCAATTTTACTGAAACTAGGGACAAAATGTAAAAGTCAGGATGAACATTGAGAAAGAAGAAAAAGAAAAAAGGAGGGGGGGACCAAACTAGTTTTTTTATCTAAATTGGTTCTCAAGGGAATTTCAACCCCACTTTTGTATTGGATTTAGTTGCACACCTTCACCATTGTTCATATTCTTGATGCAATCAAGCCTTGTCAAATACAAGTCGTACAAATCTTTTAAATTGATACCCAATTTTGTGAAATGGTAACCCAATCTCACTCCCTTGATGGCTACAAATAAATTGTGGATGACGCGTGGAATTATAGGCTCAAACTAGGGTGCAAAGACAGGATGGCTTTATAGATAACTTTAACATCAATGAAACATATAAACAAACAAATACACGATCTTGATGAAAAGTTATCAACATAAGTCCGTTTTTTGGACAATGAATGAATGAATGAATTATACATGTTAGGAATTGAAATGTGTGCATCACAAAAGCTTTCTTAAATTTAACATGGGAAATCTCTACTAAAATCTAATGTAAGTTTTCCTTGAAAAACAAACCCAAATGTTAATTCAAAATTTCAAATTTGTTCTAACCAATCATTTGAATTCAAACTTCAATTTTGTCATTGGGGATTGTGTATCGTATGTCGATGTCCATAATGAATGGTAACATTTTACTTGTTGCAAGTGAAAAGAAGTTGATATTGTTTATTTTATTGTCAAATAAAAGTAAAAACTTTCAAATTCCTAATCATAGGTAGTCAACCAATATGGATACAACCTAGACCATTAGCATGAATAGCGTGATTAAAAATTATTCATTAACTTCATCCATGTGTTGGGGAACCCCAATTGGCTTGTAGTATTGGCAACAATTGCAACAATGAGTAAGATATCAACAACCAAGTTGTCAATCAAGACAAAAATGAGTAAGATATCAACAACAAGACAAAAAGCTTTGTCGGGGCTTGCAACTTCTTCTTTTTTCCCCTAGTTGAACAAGTTTGGGTGTCACTAGGATGTTGAAAAGCTTTCCATGCAAAGATGATGATTTTTTCCTACTTTGTTTGAAGAACTTTGTTATTTGACAAACAAACAAATTAACATTGTTTTTGGTGGTGCCCAATTGAATGAAAATAGTTGTTGCAATTCCAAATGAAGTGTGCAATCAATTCCTAGAAAGGGCAAACAAAATGGTTTTCTTAAGTTGAAAGTTATTAATTGGACTCCTATCAAGTTTAGGTTGTGATAAGTCCTGTGAGTTCATGTTAGCATATGGCTAATCCATGCACCATTTTGATTCTAAAATACACTAAATGTTTTCTTGTTTAATTTGTGTGGATTGATATATTTATGAATTCAATTTCAAAATATCATCCTAAAGTCTTGTCTAAAAGCTCTCACATGATTCTTTTGTCTCAATGTGTGGAACTAAAGAACATGCTTCAAATTTAATAATCTTTCGCAATGTAATATATTAAGTACCACAAAGTTTGCCCCGATATCTTGTGCCAAGACTTTGAAAGTGCATCATAATATATGTTAATGAATTAGTGAATAATATAATATCAACATTTTTACATGATGTCAATCAAAATAACGAGATGGAGAAAATTTGCTTCAAAACTTGACATAAATTCAAAAGGTTATTTGAACAAATCTAAAGATCAAAGGAATTTAAGGTGCAAAAAAACGTGTTGATCATAAAAATGTGTTCAATTATCATAAAAAAAGTACAACAACAATATTTACTGAGGAAAAAAAAGAATAAAAAACGAAGGTAGAAAATTACTTAAGTTCTACAAGCATAACCAACATTTACTATGATTATTGAATTTATATTATCAAATAAATTAATGCATAAGTATGACATAACTCATTACTTCTTTGAAATGTATGTAATTGGGATGATCTAATGTTTTATTTGGTAGTCCTTGAAAATATCTATTGAACAACAAATCAAACTCCTTAGTCAAACATTTTATGATCTTTCAAATTGTTATAAATGAATGGGAGTTAGAATTTTTGCATATCCATTGCATTGTTTTTGAATACCCATAATTTTTAGCCATTAAATATTTTTAAAAGTTGCTAATGCAAGCCCAATTCATTATGCTTCACATTAAAACATTTTTAATGATCTAAAGATCACATTATTTTGGACAATATTTTAATTCCCAACCCTACCCAAATTTTGAAACTTCAAAAATGAAAATGTTATTGAAAATCTTTGGGGTTTTTATGTTGCATTTTTACACACTTCTTGTTCAATTAAACATATGTTTGCACCATGTCATACCTTGATATTGATCATGATTTGATTCCCTTGTTTTTTCCTAACCTTGATCATGAGCTTAATGTTGAAGTCATGGCTTGTGACATAATGCAAAACTTAAAACTAAAATAAATTCATTTAAAACATTATTAGCACCCCAATTTGTCTTGCATTATGTAGGTCAAAAAAATGAGAATTGGTAGGTTGTAGAGGAAGGTAGGTCATAAAAACAAACATTAACCTTAACTTTTGGTGATTATTTGGTAATGAACAAATGATCCTTGACAACACACTATAAAAACTTCTTGTTATTCATCTTTCATAACAATTTAAATGTAGTAACAATAAGGTAATTTATAGGAGTCACATATGATTAACAAAAACCTAAAATCTTAATGAAGAGAAGTTGATTGTAAAATTTACATCGCTTGCATCAGTGAACATTGGGGAGAAACGAGTTGTTCATAGCTGTGCTCGCTTATTGCAATTGATTATCAACACATTTATGTGCTTAGATCCAAGGCAGGGACAAAAGAAAAAACAAAACAACAGTAACATCTAAAGAAGAAAAATAGGTTGGATTGTAGGATCCTTAGTAGATAATGGTTGTTGTTGGTGATAGTTTAAACAAGCAGTAAAATGGTGTAGTGTTGTAGGTGGGGCACAAGATGTGAAATGAAATAAGGATTGGTGGCATGACTTTGACATTTTTTGGTTTCTTGGTGTGTTACTTCAATTTTTTTCAATATTTGCTTTTCTTTCCATTCTTGTTGCAAATTTTTTTATAAAGAAAAAAATTGCAAGTCATGGCATGGGAGTGCAACAACTCCTAGCATTTGGTTCCTCAAGATTCAAACTTGGAAGTTTATGGTGGATTCTTCGTGAATACCAATAGATTGAAAAGGTTCATTTATTGGTGTAGTGCAATTTAAGGTTTTGGGAGAGGTTTAATTAATGCTTAGATGTTGAGCTAGGTGTCATTGAACACGCATGCGTTTCAAAAGAAGGATGTGTTCTTTTGATTGGACAAAAAGAAAGGTTCCTTTAAATTAATATTACCCACATGAATACAATTAAAAAATGATGTATCAAAAAACAATAAGTTGTACATATTCAATAACATGGACACACCAAAATTTATTGTTAACAAAAACCAACATTATGCCAAAACACGACATCCATGATTAGTCCTATACGACTACAATGACATCCATCATTTAAAAACCTTAAACTATAGTTGAATCATACTTGTAACCATGCTTTTATGTAGTGTAATTAATATGCATTCACTAGAGTTTTATGATGTCTACAATACCACTTTATATTTTCCCATCCTTTAGGAAAATAGAAGATATATGGATCCATAATAAGGATTATAAAAGTAGTAGAATAAACTTCATAGGCCATGAAATGAATTAACACACAACCGCATTTCAATTCTGAATGGCACCAAGATCATGTTTTGAAAATCCTTCCACATCTTGTCCTTCCATGGCATTATCTTTTTTCATGGAAAAACCACCTTCCCCTCATTTTCACAATTGCCCATATATGTTTTCACAACAAGCTTGAATCCCAACATATTAACTAGGGACTAAATGCTATTAGAAGTAAACCTTGCTTCATAAATGGTTTCCATTGACATTTGTTGGTGTTATTTTGCAACACATATGAATAATATAGTGCCCCCACATTTCATTTTAAAGCTAGAAGAGTGGACAATTCTATTTGTAAATGATGCAATGCGTTTTGAAAAGCTAGTATGTCGCAACCCCATTTTGAAGGAGTGTGAGGATGACACTCACACTCCCGATATGGGGACTTGGGAGTCCTCTGGGATTCCCGAAAATTTAGAGTTTGATTACAGGGTTCAAAACACCTCGCCTTGGGGTGTTCTTTATATCATTGGAAAGGTCTTGAAGTGTAGATGTCAAAAATGGCTTCACATGTGCCATCCGGACATTTGTAGCATAAGTTATGGATGAAAGAAGGGTCGGGAGTCAAACTGCCAGTTTGATTCCCGACCACTAAAAGTCGAGAATCAACCCAACCCTCAGTGTGTACAGGTGGAGTGTGACACACCATTGGAAAACCCTTGAGGAGAGATACAAGTTTGTTTCAAACCTCATCCCAATCAGAGGTTTAAGCAAGGAGTTATGAACTCCCAAAGTCCCAGGAGTCCAAATTGGGACAATTTCGGGACTCCTCTTTGGGAGTCCCAAGAAAAAGTGTCATTCAGATGTAGGTGCTGCGGGCAGCAAATGCAGAAAATATTATATGCGGGAAGGTGGTGGCTTCCCCTGAGTTTGGGCCATGGTGAATCATGTGAATCCAGGGTTGCCTGTGGCTTGTCCTAGCACTACAAATGCTCCCGAATGTGAACTAACCACCTTGTTAGTTGGTTTAATGTAGGTTCGAGTAACTAAGTAAAGCTTGTCCTTCTTCCTAGTCTTATTTCGGAGCTTCAGCACGCCCCTCTACCCCTTTTAGTGTTGAAAATTGGAAGTGTGCCATGAGTCCCAAATAATTTCGCTGTTTGATTAACTTGGTCCCAACTTGGATCCAACAAGGGACTTGGGAGTGCGTCATAATAATTAGATCACCAAAAATTATAATCTACCATTGAAAAACCTTGAAAGGACCTCCATTGTTTTTCCTACACGAATAATGTGCCTACTACAAAACAATTTTCTAATGGTCCCATGCTAAATGGCACTTTTGCCCACATCGCCCAAGAATGTCAACAAAATGTCCTTCATTATTTAACCCATGTTAGTGATGTTCAAAGGACTCAAAATTGGCATTATGTTCCAAATCAGTATTTGTAAGTATAGTTACCAAAGCAAGTGCGGTTCCACATTGGTGAACATTTTTAGTAACATCACCCACATCATGTTCGCTTGTTGTAAGACTTTCAGGCTACAAACCTTTCTATGACATTTGACAACATTCTTGTGAATTAAATAAGATAAGACCAAAAAATACAAAAATAAAAGTACAACAAAAAAGATATAACGTCTTTCTTAATGTTGATCACATTGTATAGGCTACCAATCATGTAAATAAGTAGGAAAAAATCATTGCAATGTGTGGAGGCTTGCAAAAAAACCAATAATTCAATAAGTTAAATAATGATATACTGCCACATGATCCAACAATTGCATGGTCTTACAACATAGTGATTGAAATTGCATAAGAAACTTCAAAATAACATTTTGAAAGGTAGTATGACAATCAATGCAATCATAAACTTATAAGTGTCATTCAAAAGGCATCAAACTACAAATTTCATCATGAATAGGAGTGATGAAATGCCATGGCTCCTATCAATTTATTTGTTCCTAATGGTGAACATGGATAAAATATTCAACAATTTGCCCATAATTTGAAGCGAAATCTATTGATTTCAAGTATTCCATTTTTCTTTTTGTGAGCTTTACAAACAAAACAACATGCAATACATACCATGAACACACTTTGATGGTTTTGCTTTATTGCAAAACAACAATTAACACACAACCCTACAACGCTAACCAAGAAATCTAGATATAGTGTTAAAATGGATTATTTCAATCCTAGTAGTAACATTTTAAAGGTATAATGTAAAATGATTCGAAGATTATAACACATATTAGTAGACTTTTCAAAAGTTGGAAGAAAGCATGTATTAAACTCAATTTATTTCTGTAAAGGGTGCAGAAGACTTGCAACTTGATTCGTTTACTAGCTTGAGATGTTGTCAATGAGGTCAAGTAAAAGGAATGAAAGGGGTGACAAACCTAGTTTATGATTTGTTTTCTACGAAGATCTAGATTGTTGAAAAGGCATAGTCAAAGAAAGGAAAATGGTTTAATTTGTTTTTAGAATGCATTCAACTACCCCAAATCAATGGTGATTAAGTATGGGACTATGTAACAAGGTATAAATAATGCACCATCCATTGAAAACTTGTTATGACTAGGGTTGTTGAAAAGCAACATGTTAATGAGTCTTGGTGTATTTAGTTTTTAAGCAATAACTAAAAGTTTTACATTTTTTGTCACCTTTTTAAATACAATTTATTTGAATTTATCTTTGGTATTGGTAGGAGGAACCTTGAATTCTAAAGACATTGTTGAATTTGGAACATTAAGGACCACACTTTGATGAAGGCAACATGAAAAAAATCTCTTACAAATGTCAATAATGTGATGAGGATCACAAGAAAAAACATTGGAATGATAGACAAAAAAATAAAATTTAATTAAAAAAATAAAAAGAACTGTTGAAATGTTTTTCAAAACCATTATGATGTTTTCAATTTTCTTGACATTTCTTAAAACTTTAGTTCAATTAAAATTCGATTCATGATAATGTTCTTGACATACCATTTTGTGTGTTCCTTGATGTTCTTGACAATATGTTATTGATGTTGTTGGTAGAGTTCTTGTTGATGTCCAAGTTCCTTGAGAGTTTTTTTGTGTGTGTCTCCTTAGCATTTCCAATGTCCAATGTTGTCATTGTTTTGCAATGGGATTAGGTCTAGATTTTAAAATGTCCCCTTAATCAAGTTGCTTTGAATCCAAACCAATTCTTTTTATTATTATCAAAAAGCTCAAATTCCAAATGACTACTAGGCCAACATCCATCCCAATTATGGATGAAATCATTTTTCATCCACAATTAATATCAACTTTTAAGGTTTCCTTTTGGGTAACCTACCCTATACACCTTCTTCCTACTTAGAATAAACTACCTATGTATGTAAGTGGGTTGAGCTTGTTATTGAGTTTTGACATTGTTATTAACCCGGGTATTGATATCTAGTTAAATATTAACTCTTAATCGCTTGGTATTAAATTTTCAAGTTTTTAGTAAACCTACTTGGATGACTTGGTTATCATCCAAGTAGGTTATTGCTTCTAAAATGTTAAACATCTTTACGATATAAAACATAAACATTAACAAACAAACAAAAAAAATTAAAAATTGAAATTAAAAATTAAAAAACCTATAACTAGCTAATAATTAATAAGATAGCTTGCAATTATTAACTAATTAGTTGATAACCTATCCTTGTGCATAACCAATAGTTATTACTCAAAAAGAAAAAAATAATTAAAAAAAGAAAATAAAAGAAAAGAATAAAATAAAATATATATAACCTAATTGCCATTCCAATTGTTCTATTAAAAAATACCCGATGAGTATGGTAAAAATCCAATAACCGGCCAACAACAGTAATTACCATAGGTAAAAAAAGGGAGTGAATGTAAGTGGTTACTATTTGTAGGGTAAGGATCATACCGTATATATACAGTATACATAACGTATAATATACGCCAAAAATTATGTATTTAGGGCTAGGGTTAGGGTTAGGGTTTGAAGCACATGTTTGCATGTCCCTGCTGCTTACACGATGTGCGACAATTTGTTTACTGGCTACATCCTGCTACTCCCGATTCGCTTGTTGTGATCCGCGAGCTTTCGATCGATACTTGCATCCCAGTTGCGCGTGGCGGTAAGTTCATCTGTCTTTCCCTGACCTCAATTTATGTTTTTTTTCCTGTGTGATCCGTTTGCTTTCGATCGGTGCATCCAGTTTTTCTGGCATTCATCATCTCATCGTTTTAGTTTCTGGCACTCTCAGAATTTCCTGAAGAACTAGAGGAGGATCACAAACCTTGGGTGCTTGTCAAATCCAAACCCTCGAGAGCATCAGAACTTGGGGTGGCCTTTAGGGAGGTATTATCACTTCAGGGTCTGCTGATGCTCTCAGTAAAGGAAGGTGGATTTCAAAGTTGACATGGGGAGGAAGAGGGTGTGGGTGAAGGGGCAGACATGGCTGCAGGTGGAGTGCATCAACTGGCACAGTGTATCACATGTCATGCCTGGAATGCTGACCTTTCCAGTTATACAAAATCAATAACCCTTCCCATTTGCATTGCAATTGTTTGATTCTGTGTTTGGAGGTTTTGTCTCTTGTTAGAATTTGGTGGCAAATTAAGCTTTGATCGCTTGACTTCTGATGAGAGTTTTCTTTATTATTAGTATTTATTAATACCTTTTTGGGGTAAGGTTTAGGGTTTTTCTGACTGGCCTTTTTTTTTGGGAGTATCCTGTAGTGGTGGCAGTATGCCCAAACAATAATGAAGTACACATCTATCAAGCCTCCCCTTCTCCCACTAGTGCATGGGAATGTATACACGTTCTGCAAAAGGTCAGTCTGCATATCTTTTTGGTCCTGCCCCCCATGGGGAACAATGTATTCACTTTTTCTTTTTGGAATTTTTTTGGAAAAAGGCCCCACAAACCCACGGACAATTAGATGCCTGTATCATCAGATGGTGGGATTTCTAGGAAACTGACATGGACCAACAGTAGGCAATAGAGTTCTTGTTTGTGGCAATTTGCAAATGATGATGATCTGAATGCAACAATGAGGGTCAAGAGGCAAGAGTATGAATGTATTTAGTGGGTTCTGACTTGAGAGTACGAATAGTTGTGTATGCAATTGCTCAGAGAAACTTCACCTGGTGAGAAGGCGAGGTTATGAACTTCTGCGTGCTTTATATTTTGGGGAGAATGACATTCTGTTTTGGGGCCATGGCAGCATGATCAGTTAGTTTCTGGCATTGACTGGGCGCCTATGAGCAACAAGATTGTCACCTCCTCCCATGATCGAAACTCGTAAATGCCACGACACCCATGCAAAGACCTAAGGAGTGAAAATTTTGAGCTTCATGGAGAGGAGAGCTCAATCCGCATGCCACATGGGCATGATTTCTGGAGCATTGGTGCCCAAGTTTAACCTGAAAGGCATTGGTGTTGGCAGATATGTCTGGACGTTAGAGGGTAATGAGTGGCAGCCAACATTGGTCATCTTGCGCCTCAATCGTGCTGCTATCTCAGTCGACTGGAGTCCCCAAGGTGGGTTAATCATTGATTTCTTAAGGCCTTCCCTTCGTCATGGGGAGGATGGTTCTGTTGTTGTTGTACAAAGAGCTTTTTGAAACTCCCTCATTTTCTGAGATATGTCAATAGGATTGGATGTAATATTTCAACATGTGTTGCAAAAGACGCTGCCACAAAACCACAATCGGTGTGTATAATGCTGATCTTGTATTTGTCTAACCCTGTATGTGAATCAGAGAACAAGTTTGCAGTCGGAAGTGGTGCAATGTCTGTGTGTGTATGCTATTATGAGGAGGACAATAATTGGTGCTCTCCCTGTTTGGCCCTTCTCTTCCCCTCTTTTTGCATTCCTTGTCAATATCAAGTTTAGTTGTGCAAAGGTTGACCCAAAATTTTGAGCAACTTGAATCCCCCAAAACTAACTAAGCTCTGAGCTAGTTTTGGTTGCTCTCTGCATCTATTGCACTATACTTGGCTTTTGTATCCATGGATAATCAAGCCTGGGTTTCAAATGCAGGTGGGTGAGCAAGCTCATCAGAAAGAAGCATCATTCTACAGTTACCAGTGTTGCATGGCATCCAAACAATGTAACTCCCTTTGTTTGACTTCCTTTCAACTTTCTCATTCCTTCATATGTTTCTATGGGTTGGTGGATCTAAATGTTTTTTTGGGTTCTGTTTTGTCAATAAGTACTATATTGTGTTGTGATCATACAGGTACTGTTGGCCACAACATCTACAGACTGCAGATGTCGGGTTTTCTCTGCCTATGTGAAAGGGGTGGATGCACGGTAAGTTGGATTTTACACCAGGTTCATCTTGTCTGTATGGTGAGCAGTACGAAGTGATGTGTTTGTTTACTAAAAGGTAGGCCAAGTAGTAGGAAGAGGTCTAGACTTGATAAACTGACTCCTATGTTTGGCAAGAAGTTCCTAAGCTTTCCAGTCTGTGTCCTAGAAGTAAGGTTTGTCTTCTCTTCCTCCCTTGTTTTTTTCTGTTTTGTCTTTTCTTCTTTTGGTGTGGGTTTCTGTCTCTTTTGGGATTGGGTCATCTCTTTCTCCTGTTTGCTGATATGTTGATATATCTGAAATCTCTATAAGCATATATTATTGAAAATTTTCTCAATTCAATTCAGGTTGACTTAATACATAAGTATGAAGAAGCTTTCTATAGTTCTTATTCTCTAGTTCTTTGTCTCAGCTTTGTTATTGAGGACTGATTCCTTGAAGGATGCTGTGTACTTGGTTCCAGGAGGGATGCAACAACTGCTTTTGGGGATATCAAATTTGGAGAAGTACTGTGTTCCATTCCTGCTTTTTTCAGACCAGTCTTTTCTTTGTGACATTGGGTTGGAGATATCCCCCCTTTTGTGTCCAAAGTCATGCCTACCTTTAGTAATAGTGATGTTGTACTCTTGTCTGAATATGCCTCTTATGGATTTTTTTGTGAATGCAGCAACTAATAGAGCTAGACCTTGCCTGTGGATGGGCATTTGGCTGCCACTGGTCACCAAGTGGGAACAGTCTTGCTTTTGTAGGTCAGTTATCCCTTCTTCAACTCTTAATTTCTCTATATCACATTGTCATCACTTACCTTTTTTTTTTATGAGTTATGCCTGGATCATATATTGTCCTGTTATCTTTCACGTGTTGTTGTGGAGATCTCTCTGCAATGTCATAGAAATGTTTTTTTCTAGTGGCTTTAGTGGATGTCCTGCATCCATGTAGTCACCGGTGGTGTGCTTGAAGGATATGTTCAGTGTGTAGGACTCTCTAACCACTACCCCCTACATGGGTCTCTCTATGCCTTAGATGCTTGCTTGTAGAGGGACAAAGCTAAAATGTAATGAAGATTGACCTCACAAGGTTGTTGCAGCTTAAAGAAGGATGGTATTGACCTTTTGGTTAGCTATGTCTCTTTGGGTGCCATCCAAACCATAAGTAGGTCTAAGGAATGGTCTGACACCTTGTGAGCAACTCTCATGAAGTTATGACCTCACTCATTGTCATGTTAGCTACAAAATGTTGTTCTGGAGATTTCTCTGCAATCTTTTAGATATGGAGTATTTTTTAGATGTTTGGACCTGACTATTTTTTTGCAAATGCACATGGAATGAGTGAAGGTCATGATTCAACAATCCATTTTGTATCAGACGTTGGGCCAACCCCACGTGCACACTCACTGAGCCTCCGCCATCTACCCCTGCGTGATGTAGGTCAGCTTTTCCCAATTACTTGCATATCTCATATAAACTCTCAATATACATGCTTCCATATCTTCCTCTCCTTCGGTCTGATTGAGACACATCCCTTCATGCTACCTTTCTTTTCCATACTTTGTTAAAGATTGACATTGAGGTCTTTACTTGTAGTTTGCTCACAATACTCAGCTCTGCTGTGTTGCAGGTTCTGTTTTTATCAGAAACAAGGCTGGTAGCTGGAGGGTTTGACTGCAACCCAATGCTTTTTGAGATTGACCAGAATGGTGTCTGGTACACAACAACCTTTTCAGTTGAAACATGTATTTCAATTTTTGAATGTTCTCTTTATGTTGTAAATCAATAGAGTAAAATAGCTATGAAGGCCCAGCACTGGATGCACTCCTCCCTGGATTGGAGTTGTCATGGCACTGTAGTTCAACTTGAGGATGTTTGGTACTCTAGACTGATTTGAGTTTAGGGTTTAGGGTAGGGTTTAGGAACATGGGCAATGGAGACATGGAAAGCTTAGTTTTTGCAATGTTCAGAACCAGATAGGATGTTGTTTACTCCGGTCTAGCTGTCGTTGACTTGAATCTCTGTGAGGCTGTAGGGAGTTCATCACATTTCTTGATGAAGGCAAAGGCACTGCCGTGGAACCAATATCAGATACTCTGGTGAGACAGTCCATAGTTGCTTTTGGCTTGCAGTCTTTTCCATATTAGCAAGCTTAATTTTCTATTTTCATGTTCTCTTGCAGTGTCTGCCAACACAAGTGTGTGAGGTGGGGTAATAATGGTAAATGAGGGACAGTTTGCAGCTGCAAAAGGAAGATTCAAGTGGTTGGGCAATGAGGTTGCAGAGCTGAATTTGCCCTCAACCACTCATGAAAACTGTATCTTGTATGTGCCTTCTGTTTATTCCTTCTGTGTTTATTCACTTTTTTGAAGTTTTTGTATGGTGTTCGCTCCTACATTACCAACATGTTACCTTCAACAACTGACCCAATGGTTCACACTAGGGGTCCCCGTGATGAAGATTTTTGCTTTGATGCAGGACCATTGCTCCTGTAATTTCTCTTGCAGAGAAAAAGGCAGAGAAACCAGTTACACGTTTTAGCACTTCTGGTAAGTAAAATGTTAGGGCAAATTTTAGGGTATTTATAGTTTGTTGTGGAGATATGTGTGCAATTTCATAGAAATGTAGTATCGTTATGTCCATCCACTAATCATTAAACCTGATATCTGCTCAATTAATTTGGTATCCAGGAATGGATGGAAGAATTGTTGTGTGGGATATGAACAACCTTGGAGATGTGATGGCCCGACTTCGCCTATGATAACAGGTATCAGCAATCACATCTGGCTTTTATGTCCATGTTCTTAAGTCCTCCTAATAAAAAATCTTTTTTCAGTGTTTTCCCATTCTGAATATTTGCCCATGTGTTTTGATGGAATGCAGAGTTTGAAGCAATGACTGGGTTGCACATGGAAGGGGACCAAAGAAATTGTTTGAGCACGCGAAGCAAGATGGAATTTCATACATTTGGACCTGAAAATGCCCATGATCAATGTGATTGCTGTTTACATGTTTTGACATTTGCAGACCTATTAGTACTTAGGATAGTTGTGTTTGATCACGAGTATAAACATCAATCAGGATATAGATTTCACGACTTGCTCTAGGACAGAAACACAGGTTCTAGTCTTTTCACTATGTAGTAGCGTGCCACCTCCACCATTCGCAATGCCAAAGATTGGTTTGAATTTAGATAAGTAAGCTTTAGATGTTCCTGTATTGCATTACGTTTCTAGGTTGAGCGCTCCATCTTGATCTCCAAATATGCTATATGCATGACATCTCCACATCTGATTATGCGACTGATTTTTGGTGTTGAGGTTTTGTTGGCTAGAATCTTAGTTGTCTGTAGATTATGGGTTCTTGATCAGCAACGCGCTCTAGCTGCCCACTTTCATATTGTTCCATAATATGATGCAACCCTATCATAAGATACTTTGGTTTTACTTTAGGGTATTTTGAACCCACCACCCAAGAACATGACTTTGGATGAAAAGAGCACATGCAATCATGTATTGAATTTCTAATCACAATGTTGCATGCTATGTTTCTTTCCAACCTATGCATGTGAATTCTCTTAAGCAAGACTTTGGAACTTCAACATGCAAACACTAAGTTTATAATGAATTCACTGACATTAATGTCCATACATTGTTATCTTATTTCTTATATCTCAACACAAGCCCATACACCTTTCAAATGTTAAAAGCAATAAAAATTTAACAAACAACATGCAAAAGTATCGTTTTAAAGTAATTTTTACATATTAATCCCATGATTCATCATGCCATTCATCAAGTGTGATTCACACAACCTTAAATTATTTATCAAAAATTTATTTATTTATTTATAAAATTTTAATTTTTCAAAATACCAATTTTTTTTAATTACTCATTTTGCATATGTACTTATAAAAAAAAACATAAGTAGCATCTTTTTAAACATGTAGCATGGATACATGTGAAGATTGTTAAAGGCCAATTCAACTTGCTAGTTTTTTGTTTTTTATTATGGCAATAATTTATTTGAAATTTATTTCCCATTTTTAGCAGATAACAATTGATTATTTTCATTGTCTTAAATTCAAGTTATAATGCATCTTGGAAAAGGAGAGTAGGTGGCTAAAGTTATTATTGTACTAATTTAAGAGATAAATTAAACTGCCCAATTATCATTTAGAGGGAGATTTAATTAATCACCCCTTGTTTTTAATTCATTGAAATTTTGTAAGCAATTATTAGGGTGGATAAACATTAAATCATCTAAGCAAGTGGGGATTTAAATCCTTGAATTAAGTATTTAAGGGAGAATTTTTTAAATTAAAAACTAACTTAATTTCAAAGAAAAAAACATGCTAATCTCTTGAAATAATCTCTAACATATTCAAATGAAATAACACATATTTACATTTGTCTGAAATTGGAAAGACACAAAGATTATTATTATTATTATTGACAAATGGGTGTTGACTAAGATGAAAGTTGTATGCCTTCATGTGCGTGTGGGCCTTCTCTCTCTTTCTCTTTTGTGAGCTCTTTTTTGGGTCCAAACCAATTCCATTTTCCCTTTGAAATGGCGCCATGTAGGTTTAGCCTCAATTTGCCACTTTTTGGTCTTGGACCTTCGTCTAAAGGCCGTGGGTCCAATTTATGGCTCTCTGGCAATAAGATTGCTCTATTCCATTGGACCCTGGATCGTGTCCTCTCATCTGAAGTGGCCCTTAATCTCCAAACTTGTCACTCATGAGATCCTAATTGACAGAGTAGAAAGTGCTTATGATGAGGAAGGGTAGCGTCGTCATCCCAAAGGGAAGAGATCTACTCTTCATACAGCAATTTGCAGAAAGAAAGAAAGAAAGAAAGAAAGAATCAAAGAAAGTATCACATGGTTTGGGTTGGTAGCATCTCCAAGGGAGAGAGATCTCCTTCTCAAGTAGCAATTTCACCTACATACACAGAAACAAACTGTGTCCCTCCAAATCCCCCATTGCAAAGAAACAGCAACTTTGATGAAGAAACCACCACCCATTATTACAAAGAAACCAACAGCACCAGCATCAGCATCAGCATCACCATACACAAGAATCTCCTCCTCCTTCTCCTCTCCACTCTCCACTGCTGCAACCCAGTTGCAATCTCTGCCTGCTATTCCCACCACCCATCACCCAGTTTCCATGTTCTTGGTGCCACCATCATCAGCCAGTTTCCATGTTCTTTGTGCAGCATCACCACCCACCCAGATTCTTCTTTTGTTCTCGGTGCTGCAGCAGCAGTAGACCCACTGGCAATCCAGCTTGCTATTCCCACTACCCATCACCCAGTTTCCATGTTCTTGGTCCGGCATCACCAGTCACTCAGGATCCTTTATTCTCGGTGCTGCAGTAGCAGCAAACCCACTTGCAATCTCTGCTTGCTACTCCCACCACCCATCACCCAGTTTCCATGTTCTTGGTGCACCATCACCACCCACCCAAGTTTCTTTGTTCTTGGTGCAGCAGCAAGGTTTTCAAGCATGTCTGTCTGACACTAGTATTTCTCGCTTCTACTACAGCCAGGGAAAATCCGCAATGACAATAACAACAACAAACATGCTGCTGCTGCAGCAGCAGCAGCAGTAGGAAGCAGTGGAAAAAAACCAAGAACCTCAAACCTCCAATCTCATCAGAAGAAAACGAAGGAGTAAGAAGAAGATGTCTCAAGGAAAGCCAAGAAAAATAGCGATGAAGAACAATGGTCAGTTGATGCGAAGAGGGGAAGCAGCTGCAGTAGCTGCAAGCTCTTCTTCTTCTTCTTCAACAAGAGAGGGTCGTCGCAGAAGAGACAGCAGCCTGATGTCACCACCGCCCATGATGGTGCAAGAGAGAGTCCTTGGGGACCTGGAGAGAGCCTCAGAGGAAGAAGAAGAAGAAAAACAAGAGCTAGTGCCGGGCATGATGCTGCGGCGGCCGCTAGACGTGGTGGCGACGATCGATGCCTGGACAGCGGACTGGATGGTGCAAGAGCAGGTGGAGAAGCGAGAGGCAGAGCTGGTGGAGTCTTGGCTCAGTCGGACGTTGTCCAAGGTGCTGAAGATGGAAGAAAAAGAAAATGTAGCGGAACAGCAGCAGCATTCTTCTCTTCCTCTGGAGGGATGTGGGTTGCGAGGAGCAGGTCTGGATCGCAAGCGCTTGATGGAGAGAGGCATGCCGGCCAACCATATCGATTTCGTTTACAGAGCTCTCTATGCGCATTCCGCTGGGTTTTACGAAACTCTGCACGGCGGCCAAGGCTTCAAAGTCGATGCCGAGGAGATGGAGCGTTTGTCTGTCGCCTTCAAACTCCTCATGAATCTCATGCAACAAGGGACAACAGATGCAGCAGCAGCAATCATCCCTGCTCTCTACTCATCTCCTGATGACGCTTCCAAACTAGATGGTAACAAACAACCCACCCACCACTCCTGTCATAGCAGCTCTGGCTACTCCTCCTCATATCCCTTTGTTGTTGTTGTTCTGCAAACCACAATTGTTTTTGCTATGGTCTTCTTCTTCTTCTTCTTCTCTCTTTTTCCTCTTGTGGGTGCTTAGTAGATTCAGAGCTGATTGCAGCTATTCCAAAGGATGTCTCCAAAGGCTGTCACTGATGCATACATGCATATATGATATCAGGGTGCTTGGATTCTGAGCTGATTGCAGCTGCTTGGATGTCTCCAAAGGCTGTCAGTGATGCATACATGCATATACCATTTAGAGACTCTGTGTTTGTGCAGCAGAGAATTCAGCAGATGTCAGGGTGCTTAGATTCTGAGCTGATTGCAGCTGCTCAGATATCTCCAAATGCTGTTACATAACAACAGTGATGCATACACCATTTGGAGATGTGTTTTGTGCAGCAGAGATTTCGGCAGATGTCAGGGTGCTTAGATTCAGAGCTGATTGATTGTGGCTCCTTGGATCTGTCTCCAAATGCTGTCACATAACAACAGTGATGGTGATGGATACATACATGCATACACCATTTAGAGGCTGTCTTTTGTGCAGCAGAGAATTCAGCAGATGCCAGGCATGATCATCACCATTGCAGAATAGAAGGCAATGCAGCATGAGTTCAGAGGGTGGGCATTGGGGTACCAATTGGCATGGCAGGTATCAACGTGAAGGAAAACAAACTGTTCGAGAGCCGAAGCCAATTGGAGGTGAAGAGCTTGCTAATGGTAAAAGAGTTGCGAGTCGAGAAGGCAAAAACAAAGCGGCTTGAAGCAGTGATTGCACAACTGGAGAACACAATCCAGAAGAAAGATATGGCAGTAGAGATGCAGGTAAAGGAATGATCATGCATGGAGGAGGAGGTGAGAAATGCCATTGCTTCTGGACTGTAGAATGTTATGCTTCCTGATGTAGATGTATCCTCCTTTCAGGGCCTCTTTAGTTTTGGAGTTGTGGTCGAATCATTCCCTTGCTTGCACAGAGCTTCTGTCACTGTGTCTCTGAATTTCTGTACAACCCCACTAAAGCTTTGGTGGCAAGACAATTCTTCATCTGAAGTGCAGATCAAGGTTGACCCTGAAGGTGTTATTTGGCTGTAGATGAAGGTGGATTGGCATATGGAGAAGATGCATTTGGTGGAACAACTGGATGCAGCTAACAGGCTTCTGGTGGAAGAGAAACAATGTATGACTCAGCTCAGAAAACAATCTCAGCGATATGTTGAAGAAGTAACATCAGTCCTTGCTGACCGTGAGGTCAATGCCAATATCAATGCTCAGAATGTACAAATGGTATATCCATGCTCTCTACATACATCCTTGTACATTTTGCAAATAGTCTGTGATGTTTCAAACTTATGAATTTGCACAATAAGCAACACAGATGATGAGTATTATTGTTGAGTTGAGGAAAGGTGTGCAACAATGCATGAGACAATTGTCTGCTGATTTGTACCAGGCAGCAGAACAGCAGGAGAGAGCCACAGAGATGTTGATCAGCAGTGGCAATCAGATCAAGTCCTTAGAAAGTAGTCTGGCAACATCCAAGGCTGAGTTGATGGATGTTCGGGAGTGCACTGCAGGTTTTGAGAGAGATGTAGAAGCATATAAAAACCTCTACCAACAAGAAGCCACAGCCTGTGCAGGTCAGGAGATTCTGCTTTTTGTCTCACTTTGATTTACTGAGTCTCTTTGTGCAGATCTCCTAGACTTGTATTTGTGAAGAGATTCTGCATTACTGAAGTCAACTAATGAAGTGCATCCAAAAAATGTCTTAAGATCAAACTTTCCATCTCCTAAGCTTGAAGTGATCTCTCTCTGTATGTCAGTTAGTTGTATTGAATGGGGATGGCTGTGGGTTGCCAGAGTTGAGGCTGCAATCAGTGGATTCGCAAAAGGAACATGAGCAGTTTCAAATTCTCTGTAAGGAGAAGGATGGACTCCTGGCCAAGCAGGCTGAGCAAGCAACACAAATCTCAGGTACACAACAGGACTCCCCACTTCCCGGGGGGATTTTGTGGTTGCATGCTTCCCTGGTGGCCAAGTGGGTTGGTCATAAAGATCCAAATTTTAGTTTTGAGAATGTTACTAGACTTATCATGATGCTCAGGGTTGTGGTGGTGTTGTTGTGACAGGGTTGCAACGAGAGAACGGTAATCTGGATCTAGTGGTGGCAAAACTGCGAGTGAAAATCATTGAACTTGAGAAAGAGATTGGAGCTTTGAGTGTGTAGCTGCTGGACATGGATGAATCATTAGCAGAAAGTGTTCGTGAGTTTGACAGTGAGGTCAACACAGTAGAGTTTCCATATCAGGGGCATCTATTTGAAAATGGGTCTTGTAGAATGGAGACTGCACTGGAAGAAGTTCCTGAGGACAGCAGGATCCACAAAGTGGAAAGGACAGCTGAAATTACAGGGAAATTTGTAATTCCTTACATAACAACAGATAAGACAAAAGCCGAAAGTCCAGTCAGTGCACATGCCACTGAGATCAGGCAAGAGGAGAGAAGAAAATTGGAAGCTGCAGAGGAAGAAGATCCTGATACACAGATCTGGAAGGATGAGAGAGAGGTTGAAATTGCAGGGGATCAAGATGTCCCTGTGATGGTCCTTCCATTTCTCAATGTAAGTCATGGGAGTGATAAAATGGCAGCACAATCCAGAAGCGTATTTCAAGCACATCTGCAAAAAGATTTGAGTGGTGTGAATGCACCCCAGGAGAAGCTTGTACCCCATGTGGAATCAATAGTTTGAAGCAGTGGAAGACTACTCAGTGTACTGGAAAACACCATAGCCGGAGCAAATCAAGACAAGCAGCTATTGCAAGAGTTGATGATGAAGGTATACAGTATGGAGGAGAAAGCTAGACGAAATGTCTCAATTGAGGATGAGAACTTTCTCCCTCCATCCACTGTCTTTGCATTATCGCTACAAGAATAATGATAGTGCCAAAAAAAGTTTTGTACACAATTCCACTGCAGTTAGTTTCATACCCATTGTTCTTGATTTGAACTGCAACAGCTTTGGTAGCCAGGATCTGGCAGGAATGTGTTTTGCTGATAGAGGCAATTTTGTCTGGCAATGTTTAATTCTAATCCAGAGTGCTGGGGCATCATGAGCTTGTGCGGGTATCTACCTTGGCAGAAGAAAATGCAAGGAAAGTAAAAGCCATGGCTGTGGAAAATAGAAACGAGAGAAGAACCTCAAAGATCAGATGGTTAAAGAGGCAGAAGACTTTGCAGAAGAAAATGAGAGGAGAATCAAAGCAATGTGGGTGGAAAGTTAGAACATGGAGAAAAACCTCAAAGATCAGATGGAGGAGAGGCTGAGTCAAGAGTTAGATAAGCAGACATCCACAGCTTTCTATTTTGAGGAGAGGATGATGAAAGCTGAGGCAGACAGAGTAGCAAGTGAGGAAGCATTACTGGAGCTTCAAGCACTTCACAAAAACCTTGAGGGGCAATTTGCTGTTGGGAAGACAGAGATAGAAGCTATGCAAACTACACTGGAGAAAGCGTATGAAAAACATACCAAATTGGAACACACTGCATCTGAAGAAGTCGGTCAGCTCAGATCACAAGTTAAGGAATTGAAAGCAGAGGTAAAATGCCAGCCAGAATCATGCTTTACTGTTTGTCTTTAGCTCCCACCCATACTCATAAGATGATGAAGCCCATGAAGAAGTGAAAGCTAGCTATTTTGTCATGACTGTTGGGAGTCATTTTCATCTATAAAAGCAGGTGGCAACTAGAAAGATATGGGAGACTGAACTACAGGAAGTACAGGCTAGGCTGAAATCAGGAACAGAGGAGCTGGATGATAAGGAAATTCATCTTGCACAGGAGAGAAGGAGAAGTTTACAGCTGGAGATTGCAGAACAAGATATACGGGGTTTCATGAATGACCTGCAATCAAAATTGCAAACTGTGAAACAAAATGATGAGGCAGCCAAGATAGACTTGGAGAATACTAGACAACAGATGGTGGGGTGAATGGGGAAAACAAAAAAATAAAATTGAAATTGAATCTCAGAGTCAAATCTGTGATGAGCCTTCTACAAATCTGATAGCTTTGATTCATGGCTTAGTGGTGCTATTATCACTTGACCCATTGATGACTTTTGGTCTTGTAGTGGAGTGTGAGGCCAGTGCACATGCAGCAACTGAGCTTCCCAGGCTACTGAAAGAGACAGCAGACAATGCCAATCAACATCATGTGCTGATGGAGCAATCAAATGCAAAGTTTCATCATTCTCTTCAAGCACATGTTGAAGGTTTGGATGCAATTCAAGTGACTCCTGAATGCGAGCTACAGGATGAACAGGTGTTAACAATTCCAGGAAGTGAGTCAAAGGAAGATGATGTGAGGTCAACAACAGAGGTACAACTGGTCAGTGACTTCACATTGTCCATAACAGTACAGTCAGTGGGTGCACACAGTATCTCTCTCTGTGTGCCTTAGAAATGCAGATGTTGAAGTGAGAATGCTGTTACCATTGTTCTATTGTGCAATGGTATATTCATGGCATTAAGAGCATCTCCATCCATGCTCAGTATGTGGCCCTGCAATGGCATTGCTCACATTCAAGATTAGTTATTTATTTTTTCCCAACCCCACCGATAAAACTGAAACTGGATTGCAAAAGGTGGGAGACTACTAGTAGCAACCCACCTGGACCAATCAAGCGGTCTAGCCAATCAACAGCATGTGTTAGCCTTTGCTGTACCTTTTGCCAGCCTCAGCATCCTGTGCAAAAATGCTGGATCAGAACAATTTTGCTGAGCCAAACTGGCATGTTTTGACTTTTCTTCATCCAAAATTTGCTGTACTGTGCACTGGTGGGGTTGCTCTAAGGTGTTTACTGAACAGAAATTTCATTCAGGATAATGCCTGGAAGTCAATTGAGGAGCTCAAAGCGCTTGAAGACATGAAGGCTAAAGATATCTTGAAGACAGTCATTTCTCAGTGGTCAAAGGTATGACAATTGCAAAACAGAAATGGAGACTTACATTCCAGGGATGAGCTCCTGGAGAAACAATTGGTGGCAAATAAAATCCTTCTACTAAACATGGTCAACAAGATCTGGACTGTAAGCTCACTCTTTTTTCACCCTTACAGTTCTAAGGACCTGCATTTCTATTGCTTGTTGGTCTATCTCTCATCAATGATGCTGTCCAGAGAGAGCTCAGTCAGTCTCTCAGGATCCTCTCTGAAGATTTAATATTCATCTTGTGGGTGCTGGATACAACTGATGGTCTGAGCTGGTTGTAGAGATATCTTTCTTGTCAGGTGATGAAGCAAGGATCATGGACAGCCCAGGCATTCAAGCCCATATCCAAAGAGTTGGGTGAACAATCCCAAACTCTCTGGCTAAGCTTGGGCCAGAAAGTCACCAATGTGAATGAGGAAAAGCTATTGTTTACCGGCCTCCAGGGATTGATAGCAGAGCTTCAGAAACTGGCAGATTTGCAGTCTGAGTTTTATGCTGATTTGACACAGGTATTGCTTGCACCTTGAAGCCACCCACAGACTAAGACTTGGGCTAATAAGAACGACATGAAGGTATGGGATTCATTGTGTGCAAGGTGTGATGGAAAACATTGAGTGATAGATGAGATGATCTGGAAGCTTAGTGGGTCTCATTCAGCAGTGTCAGTTGGTCCTTAGCTTTCTCATGGTCATTAAAAAGCCTGGAGTTTTGTGATTGGATATGCTTTGCAAACTTTCAATGCACACCTTCAAAGAGTTCCAGATTCCTGCACATAGAGGTCTTCATGGCTTGGTGTGGTGCAATTTGGCAGCAGGAGATGCAGGGGCTTGCTCAAGAAGTGTCGCAGGGATATGCATTTGTCAGAATTGGTGAAGAACCGGATCTTTTTTCTTCCAGCTCAACCATGGTTAGAGCTGGGCATGTATGGGTTTTACTACCATAGCAGTCGATATGCATTCACAAGTTCAAGACTTGATGAGAGAGAAGGAGTCAGTACTGAGGTTGCCACTGGATTGAATTCCACGAGTAACAAGCAACCATCCCAGAAAGCAAGAGAACAAAAGTTCTCTTGAAGAGACTGGATCCAGTAGAGAATTTGTTACAGAGGAAAGAACTGTGGAGAGTAAAGATACAGCTGCCTTGGAACAGGTGAAATGTGAGGTCTTCAAGTCAAGGAGTCTGTTTGATACTCACCACACAGCTAAGGGGGAGAGTGGAGGAGTAGCCAGAGATAAAAGTGCCACAATGGGTACAGAAGTTCCAGTTGCTGCACAAGACAATAAAAAACAGGAGAGGAAGGTAGAAGAAGATGCAGCTGATCTAGAAGCAAAGGAGTTGACGATGTTACTGCAATCTGAAATGAAAACTGCAGAAGACAAGGTAGCTCTAGAATCACAAATTCAAGAGCTGAAGGCAATGCTAAAGGCAGAGAAGGTGGCATGAGGATGGCAGGACAAGTACACCAATGACTTTAGGTTTCTTGTTCTCAAATCACAGGTGGATTCTGACTTTCTCTTGGGCTACAAATGTGCTTTGGCAAAAATCCAATCTAAATATTTCCAATGATATCTGTGAAGAGCTGATGAGTAAAACTATATCATTTGTTGGGTGGCGCAGATTGGAGCTGGGGATAGAGTACCGAAGACCCAGAGAGCGGTGCAAACTGTCTGTACAGATTGTTGCTCTCAAAGCCATAGTCCCCTGCAGGTGCATGACCCAGAGCTTTCAGATCATTTCCGTACCCACTGGGACAAGCTTGTGGAAAAGTCCAAGGTATGGGTTCAAGGGGTTGTGATCCTAAATGCTAAACCCTCTTTTGTTCTGGCATTCTTTTGCCTAAGATTACCATGTCAAACTCAGTAGTACTCAGCTCCCCTGATCTCTTGAGATAGTTTGAGAGTATATAACAAAGAGAATTCTATGTCCCATGTTCAATGTCATTGTTTGATGTTTCAGTTTGAACCTATGAACCGCAGACACTGGGGCCTTCAAGTGACAAGACACTTGCACAACTTATAAGTGGCATCTATCTTTCTGAGATCAAAGATGACATTGCTAATATGCGCATGAACAAAATGTCTCAAGAGATGCCGGAGTTTGTATTTTCCCATTTCTGTAATGAATTTGGTCTGCCTGCGATCAGGGACAAGGTGATAGTTGAGTTTATGGCCAGTGTTGTTGCATATCAAGACAATCCAGAGGTTCTCTTCTCACACAACCCCATGTGAAGTTTGCTGGTTCATCCTGACCCAACGACACTGACCAATAATTTGAGACTTTCACCTTATAAATAAAAAAACTCTTGATTCTGTGCAGGTGCACAACTTTGGCACATCAGCTGCACTTCTGTGGGATGTGACTCTCAAGCCACAGACCACTTCTTCTCCCATCCTCCTCCACTACAATAAACAGATCCCAGTTACACCACTTGTGGCAATGCTTCCGATGAATGTGAATGTTTCAAAGCTCCCTCTTGGGGAACTCCAACTTCAAAGCTCATCCAATGCCCATGAAAATGTCTGGAAAGTAGTGAACAGGCTCTACACTCCACATTCGATTCTCAGTGCCAACAACCCATTGAACACACCTGCCGGTTTGAGTGGGACCACAGGATGTGGAGCTTCCAGAGGTTCTCTCACAAAGAGTGCACAATCTAGGCCATCAAGTCCCCTTCCAAAGAGTTTCTACTCAAGGCTAGCAAGTCCTCCAAGGGCACAGACTGTCAACTCTGACAGTTTGTTAACTACTAGGATTGGCAGTGCCAGGACAAGGTAAACTGGTATCCCAATTGCACCACTTCCCAAAACATTCTTGGGCACATGACGGTGGCGAGCCCAATTTGCACAGGTCCCTTGTGTACCAATTGTAAAGGTGATAGCTCCTAACAAGTCCCTTGCTGGTTTAGGGTTTAGGGTTTGGTGTCAATTGCCTTCGGCCTTCAGTAGATAGTTCCACATTTTTCTGTCTTTTGTTTCTGTTCAAACTCTGCCTCAATGTTCATCTCAGCCACAGATGATGGCCTTTGAGCTGTCATCAACATAACTGCCAGTAGCAACTTCTGCCACAGTAGTACACTGAGAGAATTTGTACAGTTTATGTCACTTATACAAAATGTGTCTGCTTGTATTGGATCTATTCATTAACTACTGAAAGAAAAATATGACCTTGAACTCTCTGCAGGAAATGAGGTTTTTGGGAATGACAGAGGAGGAAATGAGGCATCCACTTGTGCCCAGTTTGGTAGAGTTACAGCCAGACTACAATGATTTCTGCATAGACTTTGACAACCTAGCTCATCCACTGGTAAAAGACATGTCCACCTTTGGAGTACTCTAAAAAAAGAATTGACCTTTGGGTGTTGGTTTTATTTCTCTTCTGCCCTCATGAGACTTCCCCCCAAGTACCCACAACCCACCTTTTGTTGGAGCCTCAGAGCCTGCTTCCCTGTACCTAAAGCAGCAACTAGGCTAGTAGAGAAAGGATGGTATGACATGATTAGGGTTCAGCCAATGTCACCTGAAAGAAGTGATTCACTGTTACTGTTTCATTGCAATTAGATCTACAGAAATATGCAGTTGATCTCTAAAGTCCACCTATGTTTTGCACTAATGTAAATTGTTGTGTGGTTTTCATGTGTCCATGGGTCTTGAAACTCAATATCCAGGGGTTTGACCCACCTAACCAACTGTGCCCCTGGCCTGGTTTAAATGTCCGATATGTTGAAACAGACTGAGGAGGCAACAGAGAAATTATGCATGATCCCAGGTCTGGAGGATTTGCTTTCACTGATATCCTCCTGCCAGGTTGTGGATGCTGCAGCCAATGTGGACTTGGGAGTTCCCATTAATGTTGGGCAGTTGCCATAGTTACATCCTTTTCTTCACCAGGTCCAAATTTTCTGTTTCTATTGTGAATAAGAAATCAATGCAAATCAAAGAGCATAAAGGAAAGAAAGAGACAAATCTAGATCCGTCTACAAATCTTTTATGGGAGCCAGGTTGCATACACTTCAGTTTACTAGAAAATCACAGCACATGTACTTTGGCTGTGAGGCTTCATGGATTTTTGATATTACCCTTTTTCATAGACCAAGACAGTGAAAGTGTTTGGAAAATTCTCAGATAGCTTGGTTGTGAACAGAAATCTCTTTTGAGTTAATGCAAACCTTTAGGTGTTGGAACCACTGATCAGAAGATGGGACTAAACTAGAGCTCACTCTTTTGTCTACCATATATTTTGTTGATCTGTGAACTCACATATGGCATTTCAGGCATGCAACATATTAGATGTGGAATTGCCATACATGTTTATACGAGATAGCCCCTTTTGTTGAGCATATACATGGTGTCCAAATGGAAAGAAACCAGCCATCGTGTTCAATAGTGCATTTTTGGACATTTTGAGCCCTTCTGAACTTCAGTTTAGCCTTCAGTCACCAATTGGCAGCTCAGTGACACTAGAGTAGAGTCCATTTTTTACAATGGAAACATTTCTCGTGGATTGCCATTGGCATTCCAAAGGTTATATGATTTCTAACTTTGATGGTTCTTGTCTTGTTCTTACCCAGGTAGTGATGGCACAACAACTAGCAATCATCAAGAGGCCCAAGTATTGCCAGCTTGCCATGGTGTGGTCAGTCCTGATTTTGGCACCCACATTACTTGATACAAAACAGACATTGTCGACTCCTTCTGCAGACAGCAATGGGAAAAAAACTCACAATCTGCAGAGCGTTACTAAGCCTGCTCACAATATCATCAACTCTGGTAGACTCTGATTGACAGAGCCCATCAAAATTCCATATTAGAACTGTCATCTGTTGTTGTGGGTGCCGGTGCACTCAGACCTTTCAGGTTGCATCTATTATGGAACCCTAAACCCTAAACCTGGGGGGGGTGGGGGGATATTGTTCAGAGAAACAACATGGGAAATGGCCAATCTCAGCAAAGGTGGCAAATAGTCTAGACCGATGGATCCGCTTCACAGATCTTATTGGTGATCGTGCTGGACTTGTGGTCACTCAAAGCCGATGAGTCACTGTGTCAACCATGTTGAAGATGGCAGCTGGCTCTCACACATTGTCAAAGCAGCTGAGTGTGGAAGCATTGTTGGAGCAAGGCCACCGAATGGATCTGGCTCTGCATTTGAAGCAATTGGTTGAACCCTTCCAGCATGTACACACACTCTTTTCCTTCTATACAGAAAATTGTTACACTGGATCAGCTTGTGTTGTACACTGTCGTGTTGTCTTCCATCCTACTATCCTATGTCAGGTACAGGATAAATGATGGAAGACTCTTCCAGATGGAATTTGTGAAAATGAGGTTTATATGCTGGTCATTAGAATGTCTGCATATCCATATATTATGTGATCTAAACATTGTTTTTAAAACATTCCAAATTGGTGAAGTCAGTGGGTTGGCAACCATCCAAAAGAGGGCTTAGCCAAATTTGGCTACAGGTTAGGGAGGAAAGTAGAAAAGTTTAGGAATCCTGCTACATGTTGGGCAAAAAAAAAAAATCATTGGATCTAAACCACCCATGCAATGCAACTTTAAGTGTCTAATCAGATGCACACATTATAGCTTCAGTTTTTTTTATGTGTGATCTATGTGAATAAGTGTCACATCTTTGGGTCCTTCCTTTTGGCAATCATCTTTCACTTTGAAGGTGATTTTTGCAGGGTGGAGGAAAGGCACAGCTGTTTGACCACACTGACATGAACCCCTACGAACTGTCACCACAACAACGTGGAAAAGAGTCCAGGAATGGGCAATCTAGGAGAATGACTGAATCAGTTGGGTGTTGAGCTGTGATCTATTATCGAGTTGTTTAAAGCTTTGCTTCTCATTCATTTGTGATACTGAAAACCCATGAACTTATACATTGGGCCGTAGGTGAAGAAGAGATCAAAAAACAGGTGGAAGCAGATGAATCGAATTCCATAGTCAGCAGGTACACACCTGAAGCCAAAAATGATGTTTGCTCAGACTTTTCAGGAGCTGTAAATACGTGGTCGGTAACAACAACAAGAAATGCACTACATGGACCATGTCCTGCTTTTAACTGTTGTTGCTGGTTTGAACTTGGCATGAGCGGCAGGCAGCTTCCTTTACACCATGAACTCACATTCGGTACCTTAAACCCACCTCTCAAAATAATGAAGTGTCCCACCCTTACTCATCATGTACTTGAGGATGTTCAGAATGCAATTTACTCAACACCATGCTTTCACTTTTTTTGCTTCTACTTTGCAAGTTTTTAGTTACCTTTTTAGTTTCTCTTTCTATAGAAGAAGTATGACCTTTGAATGTCATTTAGGTGGTGGTTATGTGAGAGATAAGACCATCGGTTGGGTTGTAGGCCTTACCATGTAAAGACTTGGGCATTTATTTATTTTCTCATGATACTCAATGAACATTTGTTTGAGTATTGTAGGAACTCCATCAAGTATCATAGGAAAACAAAAAAAAAAAAAGATTAAAAGGAGAAAAACAAAAGGAATGTAGAAATTCATAATGAAACGTCGTAGCAATGGAATGGATAGGTTATGAAAGAAATGGAGCCATGTTTGATTGTTCATTTTCTAAGGGTTTAGGGTTTGGAAAAGAGTAGCTCTAATTGTGAGAATAATAAAAAGCTATTCTATTCATTCATTTCCTTCAACCATTTGGTTGATTCTTGAAGACTTGACTAAAAAAAAATTATGGGAAATTTTTTTGAAGACCAAGAAAAAAGGGGATCACCTAATTGAAAGAATTAAGGAAATGGAAGGAAGGTGTGTCAATATATATATTTTTAAAAAAATAAAAAAGAAAAAAAAAATTGATAAAAATTCTTTCAATTCAAGATAGATGGGTTATTCATTCATAGTCTTTTCATTGCATGGGAATGGTGTTATTATATCCAAAATGGAGAGCAAGAAAGGGCAAAAATAACACCATACCAATGGAACTCATGTTCCACATTGCTTTATCGAATATTTATTTACTTACTTATTTCAGAAAAAAATGAGGTGTGGCACTCCCAAAATTGAATTTTCCAGAATTTTTGAAACACTTAAAGAAGGAGGAGTAAGTAAATTAATTAAAAAAGAAAAAAAAAAGAAAAAAAAAAAAGGTAGGGTGGTATCCTTTCCATGCATTTGTTGTCATATTTGCCGGGTCCTAGCAAGGGTATCTCATCAGTGGCACATTCTAACCATACCAACCACCCACACACAACACACACACACACACACACTCACACCAGACTTGCAGATGATTAGAGCTCGGTGATTACAACAATTGGGGGAGTAAGTTAAGTGCTTTGCATTTTCATTGCACGAAGTGGGCGATTTCAATCTGATCCAGTTTGAATTATATGGTATAAGAAATTGGTGCTAAGTGATCTGCCAGAGAAATAGCAAAAAAAATTTTAATGGTTTGTGGTGGTTCCTTACACACACAATTGAGTGTTGTGTTGTGTTGTGTTGTGTTTGAGGATTCATTTTGATTTCATCCCAGAAAATAATAACATGTTGGGATTTTAATGGTGTATGTAAAATTCAGGTTTTGGGTTTCGGTGACCTTGACTGTTTCTTTGTATGAAAACAGTGAACAAAAAAGGAGCAAGTTTTGAACGAGTCATTCATTTCTCACAAGGTTGATCCTGTGGAGGAGCTGCTTGCTAGCAAGCAAAATGAACAAAAATCGAGAATGAAAAAAAAGGGATTGATGATGATGATGCTCATTTGCTGTTTGTTGTTTGTCTCATCGAGAAAGTATGTGAATTTAGTGTATCTGGAACTGTGAATGAAACATGCCAACCCGAATCTCTTCACAGCTTCCTTCCAAATAAGTAGCTACCTCTGAGTTGCTAGCAGGATAATAATAATAATAATAAGGCTATGGCACCCAAGAAGGGTGCAAAGGAAGTTGCACCTGCCAAGGGTGCCAAAGCTGCCAAAGCTGCTGCACCTGCAGGAGCCAAGAAAGGGAGTCCAACACCACCACGGTTCAAGGAAGGGGAGGTGAGATATTAATGCATAATTTTTTTTGCCTCATCACCATTCTTGTGTTGGCATCAGAATGTGGTAGAAAAAAATTAAAAAACTCTTTGTCAGCAGATATGAATTCCACAAGCCAGATTTGCAAGTTTGGTGATTTATCACATGCCATACATGTATGAGGTATATGTATATATTCCATTTGAGTGAATGGGTTGTCAATGATATGCATGTGGTAGGCACCACCCTTGCCTGCATGGGGAATTACATGGACAACTGTGGGTGTGCGCATCGAGACACTTTTGCCAAACTTGGATTCTGGAAATTTGGTGGAGATGGTGAATTCAATTGGAAGACCTAGCACGAGCATTGCAATTGTTGACGCTGAAACAATGGCTGCTGAGGTTAGGCTTTTTAGAGACCAGTACTGTATCTACATCTTGCATCAGAATCCCAATTACATCTCAAACTTGGTGAGAAAGAATCTGGAAAGAAGAGTGGAAAAAACACTGACTCATGGCAGCAGAAAAATTGTTTGCAGTTGTTTGTAAGTATTTATTGTATTAAGTGTTGAACAATGTCAAAAGTGGCGTCTCAAAACTGGGTGAATCCATTCTTCTTTGCAAATTAACAAATGTAGGTTGTTCTTTGTATGACGTAATCTGAAAAATTGTCATGCTAGCTTTCTGAGAGTCATCAAATGAAGTGTGTTGTTTTATCTCCAGGAGATGGAGGTTGACCCACTAACAGAACTTGGCAACAAGCTCAAAGAGGCCCGGGTAATTCATTCTTAGTTCCTGCACTCTATTAGATTCACAAACCCAAAATTGTAAATTTTCCATGAGGCAGGCTTTCTGTGCATAACTTCTGTACATGAGTCCTGTTAATGGGTATAATTTTTTTGCATCTGTTGTTGTCCTTTCAGGCTTTGGGAATCCCAAATTGGTTGAGCCCACAGCTACTTTCTGAGGTCTTTGCAGGTAACTAATAAGCAGGAGGCATGCAAAGAACTAGTAGAACATGATGAGTGCAAAACATAGTTCATTGGATTTAGACTTGGAATGGGATTAGGGTTGAAACTACATTCAATCGGATTTGGTCTACAGTAGTAATAATGCAATTCGATTGGACTGCATCTTTGGAATTTGTGAGGAGACTCTGACTCCTTTTTTGTACTACAACTCAATGCGGGCTTCATCTGTTGGACATTGGTATGCTTGTTGTAGTGAGGTCAGATCTCGACAGGGATGATGAGCATCGAAGGGAAGCTGAACGGAGAGTAATCGCAGCAGAAACATGCAAGAAGAATATTGAAGTACTCATCTTCAGATAATTTTTTTTGGTCTCATCCTCTTCCGTGATTAGGAAGAACTCTTAAATCAGCTCAAGTTTTCATGATGGTTTTACTTGGGCACAATGGGACGTTGTCATTTGTAGTTGATATTCCACCTACAATGTGATTGTACAACATAGTTGTCTATGAGCAAGCAAGAAAACACGAGGGGTGAAAACACCTCTGAAATGTCAGGCTGGTGTATGACTGTTTTCAGCTGTTACATTTTTGTTTTGAGATATCACAATGTGCAGTTGATGGCAGCTGTAGCTCCACTCACTTGGCACAACTATCAGTAGTGCAACTATGAAAACATGTAGCAAATTTACCGTGGGACATCACCATGATGTGAACATCAACTTGGATTATATAATAGTGGATGTGAAGAACTTGACAGGGGAGGCCTGGGTTGGGGACTCAAACTCCTCAACAAGCTCCTTAAACTATCAACATACAGGACCCATGTTTTGTTTCATTACAAGAGAATGTCCAACAGGAAGCCATGAAACTTGAAACAAGAGAATGTGGCAGCTTTTTGTGTGAGAAAAACCACATTCTCTTGTAGTGTTTGTGGCAATATCCAATGATTTACTTAAAAGAAGTTTTTGTCTATTGTGCCCACCTTGATCATGTGTCCAACAGGAAGCCACGAAACTTGAAACAGAAGCCAAACAAAAATTTGAAGCCTCACTGTGGGCTTTGAAAGAGTTTGAAGGTCAATTACGAGCCGAGACTGCAAATGAGCAAAGGGCAAGCGTCATAGCAGCAAAGGCTAAAGAAGATGCAACAGTTGCTGCCGCACCCATTGTAAAGGGAAAAGGAAAGCTCCCTGCAGGTAAGTGAACCATGGAAAGATCCATTGTCCAAAAGATCATGCAGTTGACAGAAATCCACACTGAGATCTCTCTTCTTCTGATTACTCTTTGTTTATGTTGTTTCTGAAGGGGGGGGGTGGTGTTGCTTAGTTTCTCTTGTGACATAGCAAATAAAACACATGCACCTTGACTAGTTTATTGTGCATTGGGTTTGTATGGGACTTTGTTCTTGGGGGTGCACAGCAGGTAAAGTTGCTGCGCCTCCACCTAAACTAGCTCCAGAGGAACAACGAAAATTATTTGAAGATAAAACTGAAGATCTCCGACTTGCCCTTCAAGCAGCTGAGAAAAAGGTTATTCCTATTGTTGTCTCTTTGGACCTTAGCACTGAAAACTTGCAAATTGTGATGAAGTACATATGTTCAAGAAGCCATCCAAAGCTTGCTTGACTATGAAGCTCTCTCTGCCTGAAGTACTGCCACCCATGGCAGGTGGGGAGATCACGAGCTCTCGATCTTTAGCAGAAAAAATTGCACTGGGATGTTTGACCAAGTTTCACAAATCACAACTGTTGAGTATGTGTATAATTGCACTTTAGAAAGGCTTGGATTGAAAATTCAGAGTAATAGAGACTTGCGTGCACTAACTAGTACCTCAAGAATAATATTTTATGAGCTAACTTGACAGACAAAAGTGGCGAGGTATTGGCAAATCAAAGGAGACACAATGAAGGAAGACCCTTTCACCACGACTCGAATCTACTGGTGTTTGGGTTTTGGTGACACTGCTGAAACTCTTGCTAATCATGCAAGTGTGAAAAATGTATTCCGAGCAGTTTTCAACCTTGCAAAAAAACCACCACTACCACCATCACTGGTATCCCCCCCATCTCAGCTACTACCCCAACCTGGTCATGATGACAAAGCATCTCCAGCACCACCACCACCAGTCCAACCCACTCCACCACAAGAAGTGCCTCCTCCAGAACCAATACCCGTGCCACCATTCATCGAGGAATTGAAGGCGCTAGCTAAATCAGCAGCATTGGATCATCCATGTAGAAAAATTCCAATCATGGATGTATTGTATGAGGAAGCTGTGATTCCTGACACTGAGGTATTCATGTTCTTCCATCAATTGCAACAACAATATATTATGTATTTCTGACTTCTTCTTGTTCTCCAGTCCTTGAACTCCAATGACTGGTAGTTCTTTTTTTTGAATAGGTTGCAGCAGCGGCAGCAGCAGCGGTGCGACCACCACCACAATCATCAACTCCTGCTAAAGGGGGAAAGGCACCAGCAGCGGCACCAAAGAAAGCAGAGCCAAAGTCTAAAGCAGAAACAAGTTTGCCATATGATCAAATTGCCAAAGCAGTGATTTCTGCATCACAATGCCTAGTGCTGCAGATGAAAGCTTTTGATGCATTTGAGGAAAACATTACAGAGACTTGTGTCATTCCTGCAGCTGTTCCATTCGAGGTTGGTTAATTCATAATATTCCAAAGCTAAATATTTGAAGTTGATTTATGTGGAACTTTTCCTCGAAGAAACTCCATAATTTCTTGAGATTCTGTATCGGTAACATTAACAGGAAAAAATCAAAAGCCCCAAAAACAACTATTGCAATGCTTACTCCCTTGATCTACATTGAATCATATTTTTCCAAACATGACAACCCATGTCTGATCAACTTAATATACCCCTTCTCCAGATCAGAACAGACTCATAGTATGTTATTAAAAAACTGTTACTCTTGAGTTTCATGGATCCATTGACTAACTAAGCTCTGAGTGTTTATTAGTACTTTTGTTGGGGGATTTTTCCAGGATGTAAGTATGAAGTATTATACAGCATTATTGGATGAAGTTCCACCAGAGCTTGTTAGTGTGTCTGTGATCTTGCACTGTTTGGTTGAGCAAGTTGCTGTGTACAACTGTCCCATTGAAGACCTGGAAGCTCTGGAAGTTGCGAAAGCGAATAAGCAGTTGGCTAAGGACCTTGAAAACTCTTTCCATAAATTGGGTCATGGACTCTCATGCATGCGCCGACCTTCCACCTTTCTCAAGGATTTGTTGGCCAAAATACAAGCAGAGTTTGATCAGGAAGAAGAAAATGCAAGAAAAATGGCCAAAGATCCAGCAGCACAAGATGCTGCAATATTGGCCCCTGCAGTGGTGGGTGGTGGTGGTGAAGACAAAACTATTGCCCAAAAGAAAGCTTCCATAGCTATCACTTCAGGAACAAGCAAAGATAAAACAGCAGTTACTGCTGTCCATCATGGGGTTGAACCAAAGTTACGAGGCTCAAAAACTGGTTCAGCATTAATTCATGGGGCTAGACTACCTTCTATTGCCATGGACATTGATGATAGCTTAACATCATCAGAGACAACATCTATCAGCTCCCAAGGCTCTTCCACTAGAACACAAGAGGATGAAGAGCATTTGCTAGTGGTTCAAGAATTCAGTCGAGCTCGACGAGCAGCTACCCAGTTTGTCACCGCTGACTTGCCCCTATCATTCTTGGATTCAGTTGATGTTAATCGAGTGGAAAAGCATATGTTGAGCCTACTCAGTTATCCAGGTAGACCTTTAGTAAGAGATTGTAGTACTACATTCATTTGTACCCGAAAACTTTGGTCAACTCAAAAGTTCTCATCACCTACCCATAAAATCCACAAGCTGATTCAAAGGGGAAAAAGGAAAATTCTTGTCATGATCCAGTATATCAAGATGGCTATAACATTATTGTGCACTTACTTTGTTGTTTACTCTTGTTTCTCAGGTAAAAAGAGAAGCTTCTTGCCTAAGACTCCTTTTCTCTCTGAGGAGAAAAGAGGAGCTTGCTTGACAGCTCTACAGTTGTTTGCAAATGGTGGACCAAAGTTTCCAGCTGGCCCTACCACCCGTGTGCTTGATGATATCTATGGTCCACCCGTGGTTATGGAAATTCCAGAAGACCCCAGGGCAGCAAAATTCCCCTTGATTCCAGTTAATCTTGCTGCAGTGCAAAGATACAGGAAACTTGTGAGTGCATGAATCTTTGAAATCTCCAAACATTTCCATCTAGTTATGATGATTGCTGGATTGCAAACTCTTGAATGACTAGCAGGAGAGATATCTCTTGATCTCTTAGTCTCCAAGTGGAAGAGCTCAAGTCTACCAAGTCTCAAGAAGTCTTGCAAATATTTGTTCAAGGATATAAAGCTCAGTAGACTTTGAGACTTGCTATGATCCAATTCAAATTGAGTTGTTGTCAACATGATTTATGAAAGATCACCCAATGTTGGTGTTGGCAATTTATTTTAGAGTTATGGGCATGCTCATGTGTTATTGGTATGCTTTATATAGTATTGAATTTTCTTTGAGTGTTTGCTGCATTGGACAGAAAATGTTTCTGGAAATGCTGCGACAAGATCGAAAAATGGCTTTCAAAATAGAGGATCCGTCTGAGAGTTTTCACCCAAAGAGCTCTATAGAGGGAAGTGCCATAAGTGCCCAAGAAATGGGTGAAGAAATTGATGAGGTCCAAGTTACAGAAGAAGAAGCAGAAGAGCAAAGAAGGAAGGAAAAAGAGAAGTATCTGATTGATTGTGGTTGCCCAGGAGTAAAAATTTATCGACAACCAACCCCACCACCAGAGCCAGATCCACCCACAATTTCCTTGGAGGACCGCTTGTTTTTCCACCCATTCACAACTATCCTTGATCGTCGGTATCTTGAGGCCTTTGCTGATGGATTGCTTGGAGAAATATATGGGCAAACAAAATGTCTTCTTCCATATGAGACTTTCAAGTATGACAGGGATGAAGATTGCCTCCTTATTGCTCTTTTTGCAGATGACCGGAACCATGAATGGGAAGGCACCATTGCATCTCAAGTAAGAAATTAGAGATCTACAGGGAAAAATCAAGAAGCCCCATGCACAAAGGATGAAATAATTTTGCAGATTTTCCTTAAGGGGAATAAATTACGTACCTGCTAAGTTGTCTTCTTGCACTGAACTTCAGAGAAAAATTCCAATTTCTCTGCACAAATTGTATGATCCCAAGTCTAAATCATGGCATTGTAGAATTTTCTCATTCAATACCTTTCTTTTTGGATTACTTTTCCACCTGCAAATCTCGCTTTTTTTGTCAGGTTGGGTTTGGTTCTTTTGTAGCAAAAATGAACTCCCCATCACCTGCCATGACCATGACAAGCAAACATGCGGTTTATGAGATGGAGGAAAAGTATGCAACTATTGTGGAAAGGTTCCGGTGCCATTTAACTGAGGAACGAGGCCTTGTGTGGTGTGGCCTCCCATCAATGTCCCCTATCCAGTGGGAGCCATCCACCACTGTGATCAAGGTCACAAACACACACACACTCAAAGTTGGTTTCTTGCATTTGTGGATCTCAATCATTGCTCTTATATTTGCACAAATTGTTGAAAAGCCATCAACTTGGGATTGCAGAGTCTTTGTTTCAAAGTGCAAGAAGGTTATTAACACAATTCCAAAAATCCTCAAAATGTTTGCATCATGAAATTTCAATGCTATTGTCCAGATACAAAACATGAAACACAAAGTTCTTCTTCATTACAAAGGTACCATGTTTTATAATAAGAGAGATTTTGCTTCAATGGAAATCAACTGTTTGATGTGTGTGTGTGTGTGGGGGGGGGATTTGCAGGATGGAAACATGATAATGATGCGTGGGGTCATGAACAACAACCATGATAACAAACCAAATGTGGGTGACATGGAAAAGAGCATTGTTGCATCTCTAAGAGATGGTGTTGTTGTCTGTTTCTTTCTGGCAAAAGATGGAAGCATGAGTGTCCAAGTTACCACCATTGCCAGCCAAACTTTTGAGCTCACTTCCACCGGCGCAGTTTTGATGTTCCCTTCCAAAATCCATGCCAAGCAAAAACAAAGCAACAGCAGTAGTAGTAGCACTACAACTACTTCCCTAAACAAAGAAGGAGGTAATATGATCCACCACCAGCTAGTAGTATACCTCTGTGTTGCTGCTGCTGCTGCTGCCATGCATGCTGCACTAGAATTTTGGAAAAATCCATTGAAGAAAATGAGAGAGATTACTGATCAGCAGCAGCAGCAGCTCAGAAGAAATTTTGTCAAACTTTTGGTTTTGTGTGCAATTGTGGGTCATAACAAACCGTATGGGAAAAGGAGATGTTGTTGCAGCAGCAACATTCCTGGAGTCTCCTCCTTCTCCACCAGCAAGCTCAACAAAGAGTGTTGAGAAAGTGCCTCCCAAAGGGAAAGAAGCTCCTCCAAAGGGGAAGGAGCCATCAAACAAAGACACCTCACAACAACAACAACAACAATCTGCCGCTGCCGCTGCTGCAAAGGAAGAAGAAGCCAAGGAACTCCCCATAAGCAACACACAAACAATACGCGACATACTCCTCAAGGAAAAAGGCGATGTGGAATTGTGGCGTTCTGTTTTACCATCAGGAACTGTCATTCGCTACAAGGAAAACGGAGGTGCTCAGGTACTAACTACTACAACAACAATGCAGAATCTTCAAGGGGACTTATTACAAGCAAACAAACACACACACACACACACACACACACAACAAACACAAACAGCACACAAAACACAACAATCCATTACTACTTACTACTGTTATGTCCATCTCTCGTCATCATGCGCTTTGATTTTGTTTTGTAGATCTTATGTCGTCAAGGCAATGTGAGTGAATACCGGAAGGATTTCCAAGGCGGAGGAGCTTGTTGGATCACTGCAAACAATCAAGGATTTTTCGTCGTCCAGGTAATATAAGAAAAACCATTGCTCGAAGTCTGAACAGCATGATGCATGACGCTTTGAGATTTCCAAAAAAAAAAAACAATTGGAAAATGCAACGAGAAAGCACAGATTTTGCAATGGCAAAAGCATTCATTCAAACTTTGAGTTTTGGGAAGAGGAGGCGCAGGATCCTCCTCGTGGTGCGGCAGAATCAGAGCCCACCAAACAACAAGATCCGGATCCGAAATCACCAACCTCTAAGGATGATGCTGCAGGTGAGAGAGAGAGAGAGAGAGAGAGAATTCATGTTATGGTAGCTCCAAAATATGGCAACATTTGAAGTTTTTTGCTCAAAATTCTCCGAAAGAAAAAAAGACTGCTTTGAACTTCACTAGTGTTTGTTTGTGAGGAGGCATTTGTCCTTGTACTCAGTGGTGATGGTGGTGTGGTGATGGGGGGTGGGGAGTATGAACTATGAACCTTGAAACTGCAAAAGGAAAGGAGCAGCTTGGAGAAAAGCCAAGACTACTCGCGAGTCCTAATGCAAAGAAAGACAAGAGCTTGAAACAAGACACAAGTGCAGTAGTAGTATCGGAGAAGAACAAGAAGAACAAGAACAAGAAGGCAGGAGCTCCCGCATCACCAGATGAGGGAGAAGAAGAAGAAGGAGAAGGAGAAGGAGGAGAAGCACAGGCAAAAGCGGAACAAGAACAAGAACAAGTTGTGAACCCAAAATTGGTGCAATTGCCGAATCTCAAAGTGGCGCATTTCTATGATCCAGATTCTGGAAACGAGATCATGACACGCGAGGATTTGGTGGTGGTTATGACATCGACGGAGCACAGAACATGTCTTGTGCAACATGCAGATGGAACGTACATACATAGTGAGACTAAAGAGATCTATCATGCTCAAGACGTTGTGACATCGGGGAAGCTGATGATGGAGCAAATCACCGAAGTTTTCCCCACCAAGCAACATCCTCTCATCGGCGACAAGATCGCCAACATTCCTCCCGATCGACCTGGCTTGCAAATCAGTACTTTTGCTTCACCCCAAACCAAACATTCAGCCACTTGGCCACCTCTTGGTTATGGCGAAGCACCCCAAGACATACCTGAACATGTGTGGCCACCTCGAGAACAAACTTCACCAAAAGAAAGATACACTACTCCACCTCCAGATCTCCCTCAAGAACTACCACAAAGAGACCCGCAAATCGAAGTCTCTACTACTTGGCATGTTCGCAAAGATGGCCAACCAAAGGTGCATGGAAAGGTGGGGGAGCAGCAAATCTTCTTCTCCTCTCTCTCTCTCTTCCCGACCCTCGCAATCTATTGTCCCAAATCTCTTGGCTCCTTCTTGTCGTTGTGCTTTTTTGCCTGAATTGTTTCTTCTTGGCTCTTGTTGTTTGTTCTTCTCCTCAATTGTTTCTTTTTTGGCTCTTGGTTAAATTTTTATTTATTTTTTAACACAAAATTTAACCTCTGCAATCTGTGCTTTGGAGTGGAAGAAACAATTCTTTGATTTCTGTCGTCACCAAGCATGAATCAAAGAGCTATCTGACACCAAAAGAATGTTCACAATTCACACATGGGCTGGGGTTTCTGTTGATGTTGCACATTGCAATCATATGGATTTTTAAGGAGATAGCTTGATGCTTGATGTCTGTAGATGTTGCTGCACATTGCAACCATGCAAGTTCTTGATGATACAGCTTCATGTCTGTAGATGTTGCTGCACCTAGCAATCATGCAAGTTCTTGATGATATAGCTTCATGTCTGTGGATTTTGCTTCACACTGCAATCACAGGAGTTCTTGACGATTTAGCTTCATGTCTGTAGATGTTGCTTCACATTGCAATCACAGGAGTTCTTGATGATTTAGCTTCATGTCTGTAGATGTTGCTTCACATTGCAGTCACAGGAGTTCTTGATGATTTAGCTTCATGTCTGTAGATGTTGCTTCACATTGCAATCACGGGAGTTCTTGACAATTTAGCTTCATGTCTGGAGATGTTGCTTCACATTGCAATCACGGGAGTTCTTGATGATTTAGCTTCATCTTTGTAGATGTTGCTTCACATTGCAATCACAGGAGTTCTTGATGGTTTAGCTTCATCTCTGTAAATGTTGCTTCACATTGCGGGAGTTCTTGATGACATAACTTCATGTCTGTAGATGTTGCTGGCACACATTGCAATCATGGGAGTTCTTGATGATGTAGCTTCATGTCTGTAGATGTTGCTGCACAATGCAATCTTGGAAATTCTTGATGATATTGCTTCATGTCTGTAGATGTTGTTGCATATGCAATGAGAATTCTTGAGGTCTTCTTCAGGGGGGGTCTACAGATTGGGTGTGGAGTAGCAGTGGAGTTTGCAACTACTGATGGGCATTATTGTGTTACATGGGCAAAAGAAAACAAGCAACTAAGTGTTGCAATGCCTGGTGGCTCGATGATGTATGCAGTCGGGAATACTGTCACATTTGATCCCACAGATGGCTCCAAGAAGTATGATCCTTTGCAAAGTGAAGACAATGAGAGGAAACATGGACCTTTCACCAACACCAACAGTCTCTACATCTTCGATGTGGTGAGGAACTTTGCCATTTTCCCATTTTTTATGATCCCTTTTTTCTTTGGAAACTGTTCTTGTTCTGAAGAATAAAACACATAAGAGACATTTTTATTGTGCAAATTCTATCACACCAGAGTAAGCACAATGTCACCAACACCAATGGTAATCTCTACATCTTTTGATGCAGGTGGAAGGCAGCCTTTTGTTCACAAACAATGCCGGTGAGGGTTTCAAGGTTTTTGGACAAGGAACCAAATTTGAAGGCATCCTGGGTGGCAAGTATGAAAGCCAGATTGCCAAAGAGGCTGAGGACTATGAAGCTGCATTGCTAGCTTGGGCATCCACAACTCCTGATGGTCTTCTGGATGAGCTGGATGCAAGAGCAGCAGCCAAGAATCCAGATGTTGAGGACCCCACACCACCCTCTACGGCACCTCCTGAGTTTCCCAGTCCACGTGCCTCAGTATCAGGTTGTCAATTTCTTTCTACTTTGCATGTAGCATTAAAAGTATCCACTAGGAGTCTGAATGCCTTTGATTCTTTTGTATCCTTTTTTGAAGGTCAATGGGCATCTCACAAGTCCCTCAAAATATGTCAAAATTCAAGATCATGCACAAGTGCTGCCCACCATCACTCCTTTCTTCATTGCTTTACAAATATCTGCAGGTAGTATCTTGTTTCTTTCCAATTTGTCCTATATTGTCACAGTTTTTTAGAGCAAAATTCAGGATTGTGGGATTCATGCTTATATTCATATGCTATTGCCATCTTGTGCAGCTACTGGTAAGGCTTCTCAGACAGCAAAAGAGCAACCAAAACCTAGTGGAAAACCAGCACCTCCAGCACCTACCGGTAAGGCAGCACCTACTGGCAAGGATGCTAAGGCAGTGAAAGAGCAATCCAAAGCAGGCGGAAAACTTCAACTTCCATTGCAACCAGAGGGTCCTCAGAAAGGCAGCAGAAAAGGCTCAAAGGCATCTATTTCTGACGATCTGGTATTTACATAAAACCCATCACATCTTTTGTCCCTGTTTTGGTGTTCAGCTGATTTCATAATACATGTTGAGGTTTGTTGCATTCGTGCAAGCACTGTGTATTGTTCATGAATGATGAACTGGGGTAGACCATGGAATGCTAACAACTGAATTTCATGACCTTGTTTACAAACTGCCAGATTGCAGCACCCCCAAAACCCTATGATCCATTTGATGGATTCCAGCTTCAGCCACCAGGAGAATGGAAGCCCCCAGTCCCTGGTTCTCGTCCTACAACTCCAACTCTGCCACCTTCTGAGTCTCCTGAACCAGTCATGTTGGGTCCATACCCACGTCTCTTTGTCATCCATGATGGAGGGCATGGCTACGAGATACTCCCTGAGGAGACATATCAACTCTACACCATTGCCAAAAGCCATGACCGAGAGTGCACAAAGGTTGATGAGCTGTTTGTGAAGTTGGAGGAAAATGTTGTGTTTCACACATTTGTCACAGTTGAGAGGAATGGAAATTTACCACCACTGACATTTCTGAAGGAAGAAGAGAAAACTGAGACTAGCTTCCCAGTATCACCAGCTTTGTTAACAAGGAGAGTGTCTCAGTTTGCACGTTGTTTTCAAGCCAATCAAAGGAATTCAAAGCTACAAACCCGAACAAAATGTGATTGGCTACAACTGGATTTTATGTTGCCGAATCTGCCACGAATAATCAATCCTGTGCTGCCAAAGCTTGAAGCTGTGGTCAATGAGTCCTCATTTGTGTATCGTCAGGTGTGTGAACATCCATTCATCAATGAGGAGACAAATGGCCACATTGATAAGATTCTTGAGGCCTACGCAGAATGGCAATTGGAGAATCTCCAGCTCCAAAGGATTGAAAAGATAGTGGACAATAGAGATGATGACATGATTGCAATGGAGAAAGAGATAGCATGTCGCATCAGAGAGGTAAGTCAGAAAATTGTGGGAGTTACAGGGATGAGCTTGGCTTTTGATTCACCTTCTTGCTCATCACAAATTCATTCCATTTTATGTACACACAATCTTCAATGCCTGGAATCTTTTAGCCAGTGGCAACAACTAGTGAGTTATAGTTTTAAAGTTTTGTAGAAACTGGCAGAACAAGAAGTTCAAGGAGCGCGAAAGTGTCAGAACATAGAGATTAAGTCTGCAAAAAGGATTATTCGAAAAATGAAGCGTAAGGTGTCAAGAAAAGCTCTTGAATTGGAGAAGCAGCATAACGCTCTCCAAGCACAAATAGATGAAGATTGGCGCCTTTTTGTGGAGAGCAAAGGTGGCCCATTCCTCTGCATGCATAAGCCCACAGACTTGCTGCAGACAGTACCACCTTTTCACCCACTCCCTGACATACGTTTCCTCTACTTCCATGCTGAGGAAGGCTTGCGCTACCTCTTCATTCTCAAGGTCATTTTCTCATACCATCTGAAGGGTACAGATGGTACATGTGACCTGAAGTTTGCCAATATGAAACATGTTGTTGCTTTGTTGAATTTCACAAAAGACCATACAATGCAATAAGATATTATTCTCCACATTTTTTCCTTTTTCTGCAGGATAGTTTGAAAACAAAATTCACAGGGGTTTATACCCCAATTGGATGTTTTAAATGCAAGAGATTTGAAGTTGGGTTAAGTATGTTGCTGCAGCAAGAAGGAAATTCAATGAAGTGGTCAATTGAGACATTGCCTGCAGCATCAATCAATTCTTTCCATAGCAGTGAGTTCCATCTCGATTTGACTCAAGCAGAGGAGGAACAGCTCACAAATATGTTTTCTGAGATGATGAAGAAAGTTGAGGTACATGTCTCTCTTGAAAGGTGCAGACTTCTACAAATGAGTCTCTTACAATGTGTTGAATTTCTCGCATGAGTCTTCTACAGACACCATCTCTGTGATCCAATGATTGTTTATATTCGGGTCAATGGCCCAATTTTGCAAGAGGCTGCTTCTTATCCCATGATCTTATGATGTGTGTTTGGAAGGGAAAGTAACAATTATGACAGAAGAAATTTTGTGCCCAAATGCTGTTGAGGAATCATTTGTCTAATTGCGCAGAAGAGTCGCATATTTGCAATCTCCAACAAATTTTTTTCATTTCATGAACAGGATGTAATTTTGTTCTCATGACAGGAATTGACAATAGAGGCACTGAAAGCTAAAGAAAAAAAAGCCAGGGAATTGGAAGGTGAAAAGTTTTGTCGGCAAGTTTTTTCTGAACTGGTATTGCACTACATCATTCAATTTCATTCCTCTGCTCTTCTGAAAAACAAGTTGATAGTCCCTTTAGTAGAAACTTGTTTTCATCTGGGTACCAACAGCATCATGGATGTCATTTTGATGACCATATTGAATAGTGTATCAGGGGATCAGAATGCTTATGTAGCAGTTTGAAGATGGGGTTGAAACCCATAGAAGAAGTGGTACTATGATTGTATCTTTGAGCAAAGTGTTACATCAATTGACAAGTTCATTGGATGAATATGTGTGTGTGTTTTTGCAGCTTGCACCAAAGGAACCAATTGGTGAAGAATTCCCTCACGAGGAATCTGAAGTAGAAGAAAAAGAACCATGCCTCTTTGATTTTCCTCCCACTTGGGTCTGTAGCTTTTTCCCTGGATCTGCATTTCTTTTGACCATCAGCAGTCACCTTAATTTCTGCAGTAAACAAGATGTTTCCATCACATTTCAGTTTTTGTAGTGAATGCAACCAAGTGCATTGTAAGAGTCTGTAGGCTTTACATACATACTCTCTGAAAGATGCCTCTTCATGTCCAACACCTGATAGACCTGTTGGAAACATGTTTGGTAATGGGAAATCTGAAACTGAACTTTCTCTGAAAGAGTCATCTTCCTGTTCACTTGCAGGTAAGGAAAATCTCCTAGTTCACATGTGATACAGAATTGCCCATTTGGGATTGTTATCTGAAATTTTAGTTTGGAGTATGGATTCAATGAATAAAGACTCTCTGGAAGTTAATCACCACAAAATTAACATGAGCTGTTCTGTTGTATTGCAGCCACAAACACCAAAACCAAGACCGCAGGTACCTTCTTGAAGCATGCGGATTACACTTAGGAAATTGATGACTAGGTTAACACCACAAAGTTAACTTTACTCAAATAAGCATTATATACTTATGTCTTCTACATATGTGCTCATTATGTATGTGTGTATGTGCATTTTATGCAGCATCTAGTTGAGCTCAGACCTGTTGTGCCAAAGCCATGCAAGCCACCACCATTGCCATGTCGCACATGTGCACCATGTGCACCACCATGTATTCCTCCCCCACCACCCCTGGTACGAGCTGCAAAATATCAGCTAAGAACTTTTCTTCCCTGGTAGAAGAAGCTGTTATATCTTGTGGGCTTGCAAGATGCCAGTTACATTTTAAATCAGCCATATAAGTTGTGGGTCTCCTTCTCAATGTGTACCAAGGTTGTTCAAGCAGACATTCACAACAGTAAACATTCGAACAGTTATTACAATTGCAGGACTAGATCTGGACTGGCATTTCAGTCATATCTTTGAAGTCTTTCCTCATAATTAACCAACAAGTGCTGAGCTTTAAAAGGACTGATTCATCATGCCCAGCTCCATACTTAGATCCATAACGGGCGCCCAAATCAGGATTTGTGGGCTTGTTGGACATATATCGGGCTAAGTATTCAATATGTTTGAGAACATAATGGAAGGTTGAGAGTAGCTAATTTGTCATTGATTCATTATGATGGGTTCAGAAAATCCCTTGCATACTTCCAGAACCAGAGCTGCCAAAGCCAAGTACTCTGGATTTGTTATCAGCAAATGAAAGGAAAACTGCAAACCGGGCTGCACTCCGAGCTAAAAGAGCAGTATGTGAAACCTCTTGCAGAGTGGCCTAATCTACTACACTTCTTACTGTGCATGTGATCATGACTCATAACCGATTCTGATTCTTGTTGTGACCAAAATCAAAGAGCTCCATCAAATTTTGATGTTGCATGGGAAGAAGTTCACACAAAAAACTCCCCACCCTTTTCATTCAGGCTGAGAAAGCATTGAGGGCCAAAATACTTGGGCCCAATTGGATGGTTCCACAAACATACAATTTTGATGACGAAATTATTCAAAGAGAAAAAGTCTTCAAAAAACCGTATGTCACCACCTTTACAGAAATCCCATTTCTCTTTGTGAGCACAGCATTTCACCAGATCTCATTCCTAAACTGAATTTTTTTTTTGTCAATCCATCATGTTCTCACCCAATGAAAGTTCCAGTGTTCACAAATTAATGGGTTAATGACAAAAATTGCAGATGGCGTTTAGCACATTGGGAGCAAAACAACAAGTATATTGAGAGGGAAGTGATGAATGAAGTAATAGTGCATTTTCATTCAATTGAGCGCATGCGTCAACTAGAAGCTGAGCCAGTGTATTGGGTGACCCACCAGTTCCGTTTGATGCCAAGGGCTATTGACTTCCACTTTGTTCAGATTGGCACCATGAAAATGAAGGTCGCTCCCAATGGTCTTCACTTCAATCCTTTCCTAAATCTCTGTGATTGTATATTTCCCACACAGCATTCACATATTACACAAGTCTTAAATATTGTGGCCACCTAGTAGACCTTAAGAGACAGCGAACTGTTGACAAAGCAATTTGCTGAGGAAAGCATCTACTCCCAGCTCTTATGGTGTGGAAATTGTGGACTTTTGTAGATAGCTGTGCTGCAGAATTTTCACGGCAATATTGGTGGTCGATTTCAAGTGAAAAAGTTGGATAAACTCTCCGTCAAATGCCAATGGTGGCATGGTCTTGTAAAAAACTCTCCTCCATTGTTGATCCCCCTTTGAAAGTCCATAGCTTCTAATTGTGTGGATGACAGCAGTTGAGTGCAACCTATCCTGAAATTCATGATTTGAAGAAGTGCTCATCCTGAAACATGATTGATAAATTGCATGATGCTCTAGGAAATGGCCATGGAAGAATGAGAAACCACAACATGTAACAACGGGAAAAGAAACCAACCATTTGGGAAAAATAAACTCATTGACCCAAATTGCAAGTAGGTGAGGTTGAGCCAAACTAAAATTTACATTTTCAAGATGAGAATACACTTACTGGTTTGGAGTTTTGGTGTGCAGATCCCGCCTGGGCTTTACAGTATCATTCGGATCTATTTCCGGGGCTCTGTGCTTGGGCCTCACAGGAGCAAGGTATTTTTTTGTTTCCATTCTTGCACCCATTTGTACTGTCAATCAGGAAACTGAAAAAAATTTGATGTTCAATAGCCTATACTTTGAAAGAGATTTTGTTTAGAAGAGTATGCATTCTAAATGCCAATTCCCTTACCATAATTCCTTTTTCAAGAAAGCCTTAACTAAGTCGATCAATTTCCTTATGCAATGAAATAATGGATGTGATGATGTCCCATTCTGCAGGCTGAGATAGTAACAGAAAATGAGATTTTCACATTGCCAATGAGAGCATATGTGTGCAAGGATGAACCGCCTCCTGATCCTGAAGAAATGCCAATCCGTGAGCGAGATCCATGTGATGATCCAATTGATCCATGGGGTGCTTTCATCAAGTGCCGAAAATGCCTTGCACACCATTTGACATGGTGGGCGAAAAACTTGGGCTATTACGAATGTACAAAGTGTTGGCACCTGCATGTCACACAAGAATGGCTTGACAGAGTTGAAGCAGAAGAAAAACAGAAAAAGGCAGAACTAAAAGTAGATAAATCTCTGGGTTAAGAAGCTCACACACTCACATTCACTTCACAAGACCAGACACAAGTAAACAAACACAGAAGTGCTGTTCATTACTCTCACCCCTGAACAAGCAAAACTTGAAATCTCCAAATAGAAAAAGAACTTGAGAATCTCCAATTAAGAAAGGAAGTGTTGCACAAAGAGAAAGTGTTTGCTATGAAGATAAACCTTTCTTTGCAAGTTGAATCTTTCACAACCATGCAAGATGATCCACATTGTGTGTTGAGGTTCCACCAATCACAGAGCTATGATATATGCAAAAGTGGCAGTAAATCTTTAGAATAAAAGCATCGATTAAGATTGGAACTGTTGAGCACCAGGTAAATTTGAACACACATTTTGGAACACTAAAGATTGTACAAAGATAAACAGAATCAAGCATGTGGAATGATTCAATATATTTTAAAGTTACTCATAGATTAATGCATCATATGCCAAAGAAAGAAACAATAGAATAGGAGTAGACAGAAAGTTTACCAAGTAGTATAACTGAGTGAATCTTCTTCATCTTCAACAATACTGATGCATTGCTGCAACCACGTACCCACTTTCAAGGTGTTGGCCACTAATCCCAAGTTTCCAACCACTTTTGCGATTGGTTTTATGATACATATATATCACCATGTTTGAAACAAGACTTGTCACCCTGCCAGTGCCGCTAGTCTTTTAGTCATTGAGTCTTTTCTTGATTAGAACACCAAATTGTATTAAGTTGTACACCCACTTGTGTGGCCTTCAGATTTAAGTACCACATACGAATGATTTGGCTTTTGAATTTTTGGTTGCCATGGGCTGCCGCTAATTTCATCAGGCCCAACTAGTTGAGGTAGGCCTGAAAAAATCCTCTACAATTCGAGCCAACGTTATCCACTTCGCTATGTAAGATTTCATGTAGATTTTTCGTTCATTGTGATTTGCTCTGGCTTTGGCCTCAAACCGCCACCCTAAAGGGGGGATCAGAAGGCATTATGGATCAATGAGTAATCTAAAATTTCATTGGGCCATTTGCCCAACTACTCAAGTGTAAAATGTCCCTGATTCAAACTTGCATTGTTGTTTGCAACTTTGATGTCATCTTAAGTTTAATTTCCTCACAAAAAGTTGCAACCGTTTGTTTTTCTTGGAGATTTTTTTTCTTGTTTTTCCTACATTTATTTTTTGGGGGAAATCTATCTTGTCGATGATGGCTATACTTGCAATGTTTTTAGACACTTTCACCAATACTACAGACTCCAGTTGTTATGTCCTTTGTTGGTCTCTCAGATCCAACAGTGCTGGGGAGAAATGCAGAATTGTTTCAGAAACCCAACATGATTAATCAGTAATATTAGCAAGGTTCAAGAGATAGGGCCACAACTGTAAGAGATTTGAAACATAATAAGTTCACAGTTCTTGAACTCATGCTTCTCACATTTAGAACAGCATGATCTCACAGATGATTTACTCGTCCTTGAAAGAACCAGTGGTTTCAGATAATTTCTTTGACGCAGTTCTTTGATTTTGAGAACATCAGTCAATGGTATACTTATACCCTACCCTTACTCACCAGTTCCAGGTTCCAAAAAGTGAGAACCTCCCAACACACCTTGAATTGACAAACAAAATACAACACACAAGAAAGGCCAAAGACAGTCAGAAGAGGCACATTTTGCCTTTTTATATTCGAAGCTTATTAAAGCTTTCCATTTCTGCAGCTTCCATTACACCATCTCACTTTCTTCTACATCAGAACACATACTTTTTCCCAGTGGATTTTATGACCTAGCCTTGTTTCTTCACCACTTGCCTGCACAACAGAACTACCTCCATCTTCATTCTGTTTGTCACCTTCTGATTCTGACAGAGCCATGAGGCTGTTGCAACATTGTTCTTCATGATCAATTTCTGATTGATGATCTATGAATTCCCTGCATTCTGTTTCTTCACTTTCATCCTCATTCTCACAAGAAACTGCTGCCACAGGTCTGTCCTGAGGCCATCATCAGCATCATCAATAGAAGAGCTTGCAGGGAGGATTGGAGACAATTGCTTGAGTTTTGTGTTCAGTAACTGTAACCTAAAACCCCGGCAGACAAAAGAGATTGTCAGAGAGATGACAAAAAAGTAATGGAATTTGTGTTGTTGTTGATCCTTACCTACTGCAAAATGCCACATTGAATCACATCAGGTAATTGTTCAACATTAGCAGGGACACAACATTAGCAATCAACAACAAAAGCAGAGGCAGATTTGTGAACTATGAGATGGTGGTAGACTGTGCTCTCAGAATTGAAGAATGTAGGACACCACAATTTTGAATGAGCCCAAAACTATGACAAATTTCCTAACAGACACAAACCTCCAACTGGAATCATGACTCTTAGAATCAGCCAGGGAAGCAAACAAACCTTGAAGTCACAACAATCAATTTCAGGACTTGAAAGCACAGTACATGTATCATCATTCTACAGAGACTACTGACAATATTTTGTGATTAGTGAAGACCGGCAGTCTGATCATGTTTTCATGAGCAATTGCTCCTTCAACTTTTCCCCTTTAGTGTTTTGCAGCTAGTAGACAGAATGAACAAGTAGATAGAAAAGGGATCTAAGGGATTACCACAGGCAACTGTAAACAGGGAGAGCACCAGCTATTTTAATAAGAGCACTTACTAGGCACATTTGCACTTGTTCACCACTTCAAACACTACACTGCACCAGCACCACCAGGTGACGGAGGCCAGGACATACGCCTTGGCTTCATGCTTTCCAAAAATTGCTCAGACTGTGTACTTGCGGTTGACACAGTCACCCCCCAATCTTGGGGATTCATCTGTAGCTGCCGGTGACTACGAATCAGTACATCATCTGAGCTTGGCTCTTCGACAGGTGCTTTCCATGGGGGAGGAGTGACACATTCAGAACCACCATGATCTGAGCCATCTTTGGCAGGTGTAGTGGCAGGTGTGGTCGGACACTGTACACGTGCCTGGTGCAGAGCTGCCACTGCATCACGCATAGCTGACAATGCTTCATAATAGCGTGTGCATGCTGCAAGTGCTGTTGGAATTGGCCTCAACAGCTCCTACACAACCACAGAGATACATGTCTTTTACTGTAGGACTGGCTAGTCCTCAAATCAACTTTCTGTGGAAACAAAGGTGAAGGAGTTAACAGAGAGGAAAGTAAAATAGAGTAGCGTTGAGAAGGGGTTTAGAAGCAAGGAGAGTGTGGGTGTGTACCCCCCAGATTGCAGGTGGGTCCTTGAATGAATGGCTCCACTGAATGTCAACAGTAGCTGCTGACAATGCACCATAATCTCCTGCCGCCTTCACTAACAACTCTGAAAACTGTTGCTGCTCACCATCTCAACCCACCCAACAGACTAGACAGTCAGATGACAAACAGCATTGGTTTCAGTCCTTTTGGGTCCCAAGTAAGCAGCAACACTGTTCCATTATCACAGCATGGCTGTCTAGATTCAGTACAATCAGGATTCTATCTACCCTTGTGAAGGATGCATTCTCAGATTGCTGTTGTCCATATCATCAATTACACTGGCTGGCACATCACAAATAACTATGATGATCAAATGGCATGACTTGATCCCCATGTGTACCTGATACTCCGTTTCTACCGGGATGCAGTCCAGGCTGTATGGCTGCTGAAGCCGTGCTATGATTCGGTCCTGCCCTCCACCCGTCATTCATCTATGTTCAATTCTGCTTGCTTTCAAGCCCCTCTCATGTTGCTTGAATGACCACAGATCAGAGATGGATAACAGAGGCGCCACTTGCAACATTGTGGCCATTCTATTCAACAAAATACCACTGTATCTACAAACACATAAATTAGTTTTAGCAAATGCATACGCAGTACAGAAAGAAGGTGATGCCGCAAGTCACAGCAGGCAGATTCATCTGAGATAGCAGGCTGATAGTTGCTGTCTAATCCACCCATGTTGAATTCACCATAGCAGCAGCAATGTTAATTTATTTAATGTGTACAGTACCAACATTTTCATTTGTGAGTGTATGTGTGTACCTTGTTATGAATGACATCTTGCAAGGTTGCAGTTGTCTTTGCCAGTGCTTGTGACTTCTTTTGAATCTCACTAACATGAGTCAGATGAGCCACCTTTTCATCATCCTGCCTCCCAGAAAAAAAACCACCCCTTTTGAAACTTCAGGTTTTGCATTGGTGAACCAAAGGTAGGAAGAAAAATACAGCTCAATGATGGTTGTAGTAGTACGCTGACATGATGTCAGGCACCCAATACTTCACATCTGTCCCAAACATTTTCTTCATAATGGCCAGCTGCCAACTTGCAGCAAATGCATAGCTAGAAACACACAGAGAGAGTCAGACTGCAAGTAAATCTGATGTCTACAGCCAATTTGCAGCAAAATAATGCATAGCTAGAAACAACAGAGAGAAGTCCATGGCAAGCAAACCTGACGTCCTTGGAGCTCGACTTGCAGGTTTGCCAGGTTGCGCTGGACAGCTGCGAGCTCCCGAAGCACATGGACTAAAGCCTCCTCTCCCTTTCCTCCTCCTCCTTTGTTCCCTTCTACAGGTGATGATCCTTCCTCCTAAAATAAAAACTCCAGCAATGTGGTGAATGCAATGCTAGAATGCTTGTGGTGGTTGAAGGATTCATACAAACCAGAACAAGAATGACAATCTTCAATGCCCCCCAAGCAAGCAAGCATGAGTGAGTGAGTGTTTCCCCCCCCTCTCTCTCTCTTCGTGCTTTTGGCTACTGCCTCTCCTGTCTCTTTTCCTCCGGTACATGGATGGACCTCTGGTAGGGTTTCCTAAGCTGTTGTCAGAAAGCTCCGGAGTATCTTCAAAGCTTGAAACGATGATGCACTCAGATTGATTGATGCATGGGAAGTTGCCAAGGATAGTAGTCTCCATTGCAATTGCGAAAGAAAGAAAGGGGAAGAAGAATGGGGAAGCAAGCCGTGAGGATGATGATGATGACCATGATGAGAGAGCTGCCAGGACTTACAGGTAGATGGAAGCCAAGATCGGAGGCCATGGTCAATACGTCGGCCATGCCGCCAAGACGACGCGCCGGTCTCTTGCCTACCCACGCCATGTCCGCCGCAAGACTCCCATTGCTGCTCCCCATTGCACGCACAATCTTCGCCCTCTTCCTTTAGTCACTCTCGTCTCCTCTTACACACAACACAGCAACCCTCCCAAAGCCAGCAGCGATTTCTCCAGCATTTGCAAGGCACAAACAAACCTCGCAAGTTTGTTGCTTGTGTGGATTTACTCTCTATCTCTCTCTCTCTCGCTCTCCCTCTCAGATCTCTCTCAACACTACAAGACCAGTCTCTTGTAGCTAGCGCCTTTTGCGCATTCTCCCTCGAAAGGCGAGGCCGCTACGGGTCCCACAAAAAGAAGACGCGACCGAGGACCTTCGCCTACCGACCCGTTCGACTCGACTCGACGTAGGTCCCACAAGCGAACTCTAAGGGAGGACGTTAAATCAGCAATGGGTACTTTTTGTACTGTCTGCTTCTTTTTTCCCCGACTGCCCAATTGCCCAATTAAGATGTGTCTGGTGATGACCACACACATCTTGGTGCTGCCCATACACATCTTTATGCTGCCCATAAATAAATTTTTTGTTTTATTATACACACTTTGGGCATGTAATAACTAATAACACTCAAAGACATAATATGCCTCTTAGTGTCTATTATGCGCCCAAAGTGTGCATATTATGTTTCTTAGTGTCAAAAATAATATAAAATAAAATGAAATAAAATAACCCCAAATGTAGGCTTCAAAAATGTTAACATCATTCCAGCGACAATTTCAGAAATAACTACCTCGTTTTTTCAAGTCAAACTACTTCATTTTTTTCTTAATAATAATAATATTTTTTCTTATTATCTTTCTTACTAAATTCCATTAAATCCTGCTCATTGAGATCTTTCCAACAACACCCAAGGCAAATTCCAATTCCTCTGAAATTTTCAGCTAGGATTTAATTTAATTTTCAGTAAAAAAATCATTCAATATTCAAGAACTTTTGCACTGCAAGTCCAAACGTTAAGAAACCAAGCCCATGCACCCCTCCTCCTCATCCTCCAGAGCTTTCCAAAGAGATCAAGAACGCTATCGAAAGCATGGCGGTTGGGTGGATCTCATAAATACAAAACAAACAAACAACCTTCCTTCATAGATAGATTTCTCACCTTTCCTACTAACTACTACCTTCATTTCATAATTATCTCATTCTTTTTTCCCCTATTCACCAACATGGATAATGGATATGAAAAATAAAAATTAACATGTGTTTTTTCATGTTCATGAAAAAAGTTATTAATTTATATTAATTTTTTTGACATTGACGTAAATAATGATGAATTATTGAAAACCATATAAAAACATAAGAAATTAATAAAATAGTTGATCGTCACTGGTAGTGTGCGCAGCAGAGTGAACAAACACGGAGGAGCTCAAATGTTAACATTTATAAGTTAATGTTTGAGTTCATGCAGTCATATTTTTTATTACTAGGGTAACCTGCCCTAGACCGAACACCACCTATGACCGAACATTTTATTAATATCTTCCTCATCTCTTCTTCAATTTTGAACGATTTAATTCAATTCGTCTTTGAACAGCGAAAAAAGAAAAAAGAAAAAAAGACTAAGATCAACAAATCCAGAGGCAATGCAGTGATTTTAGAAGAGCAAGAAGAGAAATAAGCTTTTTCAAGTTATAAAAACACGTTTTTTCTTCTCTTTTTCTTCTCTTCTACCTCTCTTACTTTCAATGCTCATAACTTTCTCATTTCTTGTTCAATTTAAGTGATTTAAAGTGCTATAAGAGCGCAACCTTATGATCTACAAATCATCTTTGAACCATAAAGGCAAAAGGAGCACTCTCCAGAAATTCGCAGACCTCTGAGACACTAAGTGTTCGGTGACCGGCCTGGCTACCCTAACTTACGTATCCTTTGCAGGTCTCATGACGAAGTACGTGTTGGTCACACAACACGTTCACTCAGATTCCTTCCTTCCTTCCTTGCTCCTTTTTGTCGGGTTTTTTTGGCTTTTCAAACTGCCTGAGATGGGTGCAAGAAGAAGCCTTGATCAGCAGCACCCATCGATGGGAGATGATGATGATGATGATGATGGCCAGGGTGAACCAGCACTCACTTTGGTATACCTTCGTCATGAAACCACTCGACAGACACAGAAGGGTGCAAACCCTTCACAGAGGTGCGTGTCTCTTTCTTGTGCAGCAGATTGTTCTCCTCCTCCTCGTCATCCTTTCTTGGCTTCCACCAAAAGCAACGGCATTCAAGAAGGCAGAAAGAAGGAAGATCTTGCTTTCAGAGACCACTATTTGGCTCACTGGATTCAAGAAGAGAGAGAGGAGGAGGAGGAGGAGGAGGGAGGGCGACGAGAGCACCGGCTCTCCTCGGATCTTCTTACTGGGACTTGCTAGTGGCACTGAGATCATTACCATACTGGATTCTCAAAGCCTTTGTTCTTTCTCTTTTGGTCACCATCTGGAGCTTCTCGTTTCTGCTCTACTGGGTAGCTTTCTGGGTAACTAAGCTCTTGAGCTGCCTTGCCGCAGTCGCTTCTCTTCTCCAACAATTTTTCTTAACACAATTGCGCAAATCCAAACTGCTTGTCCGCTGCTGTTTCGTGGGCCTTGCTTGCTCCCTGGGAGCATATGTCTGTAAGCTTCATTGAGAAGGAGCAGTTCGGAAATACTCAGGTTCTCCATCCTTTGCCTTCCATACTTCTTCTTCTTCTCTTTCTCCTTCTTTTGTTCTTCTTCTTCCCTCAAAGATCAGACATCATCTCTCCATATTTTTTGGGGGTTCTTGTGGACAGTACAAAAGTCTGTGCTTCTTGCTTGCATGTCTTTCGTTTTGCTCAGCAGTGGAGATTGTGATTGCGAAGGAGGTAATGGACATCATTGTAGCAGCATGGCATGGAGCTCTCTACTTCTTCTTCATCAGTTTTGTGGTTGATAGTCCAGCATTTCGTAGTTTGGGTAGAGGGAAAGAATCATGACAAAGCTCATCGTCACTGTGATTCGTGATGATGATGAAGAAGAAGGTGATGGATGATGGTCTCACACTTTCTTTGTGATCAACTTTGTTTGTCATGAAGAAGGTGTGATGATGATGGCCTGCACACTTTCCTTGTGAGAAACTTTCTTTGTGATGAAGGTGTGATTGACGATGGTCTGCACTTTGTTGTTTGTGTTGTTACCTTCAGAATTCTTGTTGTGGAGATGTTCTTTCTCTCTGCAATTTCTTCAGTTATGTAGTTCCAACAATTTTTGTAGCATTGGGTTATACTTGAAGAACCACAAGCACATTATCTCTCTTCACCTTGTAGTGATTGTTTAACATCATCAGCATGATCCCAGCCTTTGTCTCTCAAGGAGGATGGATGACCCAGCTAAGTCTCCAAAGAGATTGTGAAACTCCTCCCGTAGACTTGATACTTGCTTGAATGTAGTACCTGAAACAGCTATTAATTCTGGGGAGCATGTGTGGGGGACTCTTTTTGCATCTTGAAAACCCAATGATATTTATTTTCAAAGGAAACTTGACAAAGATATTATTAGGTTTCTCAAGAGTTTGAGGTCTTTTCGATCCGAGTTGTTGGAAATTGGAGATTTGGTAAAAGACACTGACAGTGTGTGTGAATGCTGGGGGGAATGTCATGACTCATCATGCCTTCCTTTGAGGTAATGGAAGGGGACTTTCTGTGTAAAAACTCACTAGAGTATGTGTGATTCATTTTGCTTGCTTGCAGATACAAGCAGACTGAACTAGGTCTATATACATACCTACACAATTTGCAGTTTGATTGATCTTTGTACACTCAACTACAGTTTTGTGTAAGTTGACAATTAGTGGTGTGATGTGTGGATTTATTTTTTCCCCTTGCAGAGTATGAGTTGTATGACATGAGGAAAATCTGGAATTTTTGGAGTTCGGCAAGACACCCAAGCAGAAGAGTAGTACTGAACCCAAGAGTCCTTACTATGCCCTAAACGAAATTGTTAATGGTACATGCTCTTGCACTTCTGGTGTCAGTAGCTTTTACTATGTACTGTATGCCATGTTGCTTCAGGTAATGATAGAATCTCTATGTATTTGCAAGATGCTGATGGGGTTTCTTCCAATCCTTGTCAAGGTCTATCCTAGAATTTCAGCCATAGTAGTACCAGTGTTTTGGTTGTTTCTCAGTAAGTGCAGGATTTGGGGAGCAGTGATGGTGTCACCACCCACTTCAGGTGAAGAATTGGAGATTCCTATCAAAGCAGCATTACATGCAGACTCAGTTAGACATGCACTCTTTCAAGTTGCATCCAACAGCAAAGCTTGTTGTCACAGTTGACAAAATAGTGTTAGCTGGACTTCAGGCAATGATGGATTTGATGACATGGACGAAGAAGGTGTGGTATGGCACTCTTGTTGTATTGGACTTGCAAGTGACGGTCATGAGTCCCTCAACCATCTGATGTTGGGAAGCAGTGTTTTTGAGCAAAACAAGTGTGGAACATTTGAAGGTTTAGAAGGGACTGCATGATTTCATGATGGTTTTTGTGAGAATGGGACAAATTTGTTTGGAATGAGAGTGCATAGGGTTCAAAAATCACCAATGTGGAGCTTTGAAGAGCCACAAGTGTGTACACTATGATGAAGAGTACAGAAAAGTGAAATGGTTAGAAGGACATTCAGATGCTGAAGATGATGGTGAGGAGGTGAAACAATTCAACGATGAGGGCACGAGCACCAGCAGCAGAAGTGGTTCATTTGGGTTCTGGTTCTTTTCTAGGTCTCAGAATTCTTGCAGGGGTTCAGCTGGATTCTGGTTCTTTTCTGGGTCTTGGAATTCTTGCAGAGGACTGACTACTAGATTGTGATTCTTCACTTGTTAAACAGATGGGGGAGGAAGGTTTGACTTGCAAAAGAAACACTGCTACTACTAATTGCGAAAATGATTCACACACCACTTTGTACATGCAAGGAATGTAAGAGCTTCAGCTCAGAGATCTCACAGTTTGATCAGAGATGCAATCAGATTCTCAAGCCTTTTTCCAGGACATAAAAGCTTCATTGATTCTTGATGATCTCCCTTCTCATTCTCTTTCACAATTTTCACAATCTCCTTCTCGATCTCTTGTTGAAGTCAACAACTGGTCGCTTCAACATTGCCCTGCATATGAGAATTCAGCACAATCAAAAAGAATTTCAAAAATTCATGAACCATTATTCCATGGAACTTAAGTTTTTTTTAAATCACATCAATTTATGATACCCATATTGACCACATAATAACCTTGAGAAAGGGCCTGCTGTGTCACATCCATTTCCTTCCTTGCGTGTTATGTTGGTTAATGCCCTGGCAAAAGGGTGCATTACACCCTGGACCTTGAGCTCCACCCTTGATTCACAGGGTGTAATGCCGGGCTGCTGCCAAGGCATTACCCTACACGCAATGCTCAAATGCAGCCCCTCAACAATGTATTGGAAGTTGTGGAATTCATGATTTGCTATCAAAAGCTTTTTGACCTAATCTCAATGTCATATCCAAAGATAATAATTGATGACTTCAACATTGACATGTTTGATGAGAATTCAACCAAAGCAAAAAGACCTTCCAAAGTTGGAGCTTCACTTTTTTAAAATCATGGTAATTTACGACAAATTATATTGAGCACATATTATGGACAAATGTAGCCTCTCAACAACTTATGGTGGGGACAGTTGAAGTTTATTGGACTAATCACAATCTATGTATTTTGCATCCAACCTCCTGGATTATGTTTCCCCATACATCCCATCGCATAAGTGGAGAAATGGTGACACTTTTGTGACAAACAACAACAACAACAACAGCAACAAAGAGCCAAAAGATGATTTGAAAATCAATTTGAAAGGCATAATAAATCTCCAAAGCGTATTTGGAATGCATCTAATACCTATGATGAACATGTTAGGAGGTATCTTACACCTACTATTTATTTAGGAGTGGGAGGGACCTTACATTAGATCTTATAGGCAAGCATAAGATCCTAAGAATAAGGTCACTCCCATTCCTAAGTAGTAAGTATAACATCCTTCTTACTCGTATCACCTCACAATCGACACGCACATTTAGACTTTTAGGTTCACCTTGTGTTTTATGGTGTGGAAGAAGGCTTACAGGTTGGTAGGGATCCCCCAAAAGAGCAAGCCCAAACTTGACTACCACCACATTGTCCTAGGTCCCTTAGTTTAAGGAACCTCCCACCCTGGGGCTTGGGAACGTCCCACTTTGGGGCTTTTACCCAATACACATAACCTTGTATACAGTGAGTACCTCCTAAATTAAGGCCCTTGGGGAAGTGCCTGTTACCAGAACCAGGGCTGCACGAGGCGGAGCTGACTCAGGTCCGTCTCGGGTGGGGCCCTTATTATTCTGGTAATGCTCCTCCTAGGACCTCACCTACTACCAAAGGTACCTCCCTACCATTCTGAGGAGGCCATTTTAGGGTTTGGCGCTCTCGCTTTTAGTGTAAAGCGCTTTCTGTGTTGGCGTCTCCACCACTGTGTCTCTGCAACGTGGAGTACAGGCGCTCTTTCTTCTCCAGAAGCAAGCACCAAGAAGCGGTGATTGGTTCGTGAATCTCGAAGAAATTCTCTCAACAGAGTATTGGCAAGCCTTGGAGTAGCTGCCTTCCTCCAGTAGCTGCTGCTGATTGGCGACGAGAGCGCAGAAAGGAGAGTCAGGGAGAGCACTTGGGAGGAGGAAGAGGAGGAGGGGAAACAAACATGCAGCGTGGGTTGAGAGCAGTGAGGAGGGCGGTGGGCAGGGCAACGGTTTTATGTCCGGATGCTGGTGGCGCTGTTGGAGTTGGTCACCAAGCTCTCCTTGTCGTCGCGGATACTACTGCTGTTGTTTGCGAGCAAGCAGAAGTGGCAACGAGTAGTCGACTAAGAAGATGTTTTTCGGCTTTGCCTCGGACCTCTCCTATGACTATACAGAGTATAAACCCAAAGGTTTTTTTCTCGTTCTGCGTTGCTTTCAAAGTCTTAGATTGTTTATTGCGATATTGGATATGAAGCCCGATCGCAACCGGATTTACCACATCGGGTGCCATGCTTCTGCCCCCGATTTGATAGGAATCCGTTCCGTCTCTCCCCCCCCCGGCCCCCTTGCTTGCTAGCTCGCATATCGACGTGCTGCTGCCGATTTGGGTTTGGATTCTGTCCCTGCAGCCCAGTGCATCGTGACCTAATTGTAGGAAGGTAAATGGACCACAACAGAGCATCTCGATCCTCTGAAGAATGTGGTAAGAATTCTGGTATTGCGGGGGTTTGTTTGTCCTATTTTTGGCATCGGCTATTGATAAGCCTGAAGAGATTATGGTGAAAAGAGAGCGTTCTGAGCTTGAACACGTGCGCCCAAAAGCTTATATCGTTCTTAAGAGTGAGCTTTGTTACTGTGCATTCTTTAGCAGCAAAACCCTAAGTCATATATGTCATAAGCATTTACAACACAAAGCCCTGCTTGATATGCATTTTTTAATTCTATGCTACCTCTTCACCACCTGGGGTTCTGTACAAGGAGCACAGAGAACATGGTTGAATGACTTGTGATACAGATTCACATCTGGTCTGATCTGGCCATAACCTTCAGAGCAATGGAACTTTTTTCTTACTCTGTGCTGCTTCAATGCCAAAACCCTTTTTTCTAATTGCTAAATCTGAAATTAGATTGACAATGGGTGTCATTCACAAAGCAAAAAACTGAAGAGACTTTGAGTTTGGGGAGTTATTCTCTCCACCTTGTCTCTTGTCATCATTCTGAGAATTGAGGTTTACCCCTGCAAGCTACCAATTCTCCTGATGTCCTCCTCTATGTAAATTTTGGCCTGTGCACATATATGTGCATGTGCTGGCCTGATGTATGTCCACATCTCTGGACTTGATGCACTTGCTTCAGAAACCTTCTTTGGATCCAGAACTGTATGGCACTTGAAACCTGATTTCTGCAGCACTGTCTTTTATATGCCATCCTTATCTGGCTGATAATTCTGTTGCTGCATTTTTGCTTTGACATTGGAGTATTAGGAGTATTAATACAAAGGTGCCTATTTTGCCTATTTCATAGTTGTTGCATCATCTCAGGGAATGAATTGGGTGATTGGACAGGTTCTTAAGTGTGAATATGCAGTCCGTGGAGAGATTGTAACACGTGCTCAGGTATGTTTGGATGCTGATGCGTATCACTGTGGTGATGTGCTTTTTAGAGCGCTATGTCAAGCCATAAGGATGAGTAGTACTGTTCCAGTGGTAGTCTTTAGTGGTAGTCTGTAATCTCTATAACTCTGCTGTCGAATCACCAAACTAATTTGAATGGTGAATCTGGAGAGGATAAGCCAGTGACACAAAGCTTTTCTCTGATTTAGTTTTCTTGTTTTGCTCACACAGCTTCTGCAGCAGGAATTGATGACAAAGCCCAGCTCACTTCCATTTGATGAGGTAGGAGAGATTAACCTGGTTGCTCATGTTAATTGTTTATTATTGCTATTTTATGTATCCTGAGCAATGGACCATGGCATATGCATTTCAATAAAGGTGTAGTTGTTTCCCAAGATGGCCTTTCGTTTAGCTTTAGCAAGGACTCTGGACATTCATTTTCTCAAATCATTTAAGATAGTGCCTTGAAATCCACAGAAATCAGGAACTTGGATAAGTGGTTCATCTGTTATTGCTTTGTAGTCCAGCAGTTCAGGTGGCCCAGCTGAGTTTAGATGATCTCTCCGTTTTGTATCCAGCTGGGTCATTTGTCTTTCATAGGGGCTATATACAGAGGAAACGAGGGAGAAGGCAAAGGGTGGGGCAGGGTGAGAAGGATGGAAGGAGAAGGCAAATAGAGAGGAGACATTAGAGTGTAGACAATCAAGCACATTGTTTCTTCGGCTCTGCAGATTGTGTACTGCAATATTGGCAACCCACAAGCTCTCAATCAACAGCCGATCACCTTTTTCCGGGAGGTAAGGCAGCTGCAATGGGCACATTTTATTTGCAATTGTGGTTTTATAGTGATCTTTATGTTGTGCCTCTTATTGGCATCAATAAATTTTGGCACTTCTCTGCCTTGTTGTTAGGGAGGTCATGATGAATGTGTATTATATCATTCACAGTGGTTAAGAAAACTACAAAATTCATTCTCCCATGGTGATGTGCAGGTTGTTGCACTTTGTGACTATCCTGCTCTTCTTGACAAGTCAGAAACACATGCTATATTCAGGTATTTGTCTTTGCAGGTTTAGGGTTTAGGGTTTAGCCTAAACTGTGAACCATCCTCTATGGTCCTGATTAGCCATATAGTTTTTTATTTGGTAATCTTGGATGGTGATGATGGAAGGTGGTTCTAATAGTACAGAACTTTCCACAAGATAACTATTTAACCTGACAGGACAGCTTTTTGCTCAAGAGTACATTATTGGGTTCAGCACTTATCAGTCCATAAGGATGTTGGCAGTGACTTGCAATCCAGAAGATCAAACTTGTGGGCCAGATGTTTAGGAGTAGCATTGTGGCTGAAAATGAATGAACAGTATTGCCTGAAGGCATTCTTTTTATCTCCTTGAGTTTCAACTTGCAAGAGGAATTGGAGATCAAGTTTTACACTACTGCTGAAGTTGGAGTCAATGCCCTATTGTCCCATCACACAACAAGCTTGTGTTGACTCATAATAGTTGTGTTAATGTTGGTTTGCTGCAACTGACACAATTGTTACCTTAAGGTGTTATTGTGGAGTTTTCTCTGCAATCTTATAGATATGCTCTCCAGTTGCTTAAGTGGATTTAGGCCTCCGAGTAGTCAATGATATGTTCAGGGTGCAGGAGGCCCCAACCACTACCCTCTATGTTGGCACCTCTATGTGTTAGGCTTAGATGCTTGCTTGTACCAGGGTAAGCTAAGATGAAATGAAGCTTATCCCCACAAGCTTGTTGCAGCTTGAATGATGATACTGGTGACTTATTTAATTAGCTATGTCTCTTAATCAGAGGCGTAGCCAGCCTCTCAAGTCAGCATAGGCTCGCCCTATAAAGTCATCATCATTGACTGTACGAGTAGGCTGGGCCCTTGGCAAATCTAGCATAGGCCCAGGCACTCTGGGCAATCGCAGCATAGGCAGTGCCTATGTGTGCGTATGCCGTGGCTACGCCTCTGCTCTTAATTCCAACCAGCATCACGACTGAATATTGCTGTTGCCTCTGGAAATGCAAGAGAAACTTAGAACACAATACTCTTGTATAATTCTTTCCTAGAAATTTTGGGCAGACTCTTATGTACTTATTTACAACCTCCACCTTGCTTATCATATTATAAAAATGCAGATTGCATCATTTCAGATGTTCAAATGCCATTTTCTCAACACAAGGTTGATGGAGATATCTCTTGAATTCATTTGCTTTGGGTCTTGAATTTTCCTCTTGGTGTATGACAGTTCAGATGCAATTGCAAGGGCTTACCGGATTGTTGACAGCATACCAGGACGGGCAACAGGTGCCTATAGTCATAGCAAGGTATGATGCTGTCCATCAGCACACAGTGAAACCTTGTGTTTCATATATGCTGTCTATTATAACCAAGTGCTGCAGAAGTATCTCCTCTCCCTGCTGTCATAGGATTTAGGAATGCATTCAATAACCTAAAAAAAGGTTGCAATAAACCACTTGGTGGTATTGGTTTGCAGGGAATCCAAGTATGTCGAGATGACATTGCAGCAGGTATCACAGCCCGTGATGGCTTTCCAGCAAATCCAGAGGATATTTTTCTCACAGATGGAGCAAGTGTGGGGGTAAGTTATGCAGAACAGACCTATAAATAGTTTGCTTTGCAAAAGAGACTCCATTGCACTCTTTTGCCAGCTCACTTCACGAATACAAGTAAGGCCAGTGTCCTTTACCCACCTGACTTTCACAAGTTATTGTGGCAGGTGCACATGATGATGCAGATGCTTTTGAGCTCTGAAAAGGATGGAATCCTTTGTCCTATTCCACAATATCCTTTGTACTCAGCATCAATAGCACTACATGGGGGAACCTTGGTGAGACCATCATCTTCTCTATGATGGTTTAGGTAGTTCACATGGTTGTTTGAAGTGAGGTGCCCATTGCATTTTTGACAGCTGTTTTTGTATACTAGAATGTCCAAAATGAATGGAACCTGTGTTGTAGGTACCATATTATCTGAATGAGAGTTCGGGTTGGGGTCTGGAGATCTCTGATCTCAAGGACAAGCTTGAGGGAGCTCGTGCTGCAGGCACTATTGTGCGTGCTCTTGTTGTTATAAATCCTGGAAACCCAACTGGCCAGGTACTGTCAACCTTCCCTTTTGTTCACTGTAGTAAACTCCTAATTTTGTGTGATGATATGCCTGGACTAGTTAGCTGAATAGTTTTGCAAGGAAGGGTTCATGGGGTGCTATAGACATTAAATGTGGTTTCTTACTGGGATGCTCATCACAACCAATTCATGGAATCTATTGAGTGGATTGACATGATTGCAGATGTGATGTGCATAGCAGGTACTGACAGAAGAGAACCAGCAGAGCATTTTGCAGTTTTGCAGGGATGAAGGTCTTGTGCTGTTGGCCGATGAGGTTAGTATTCATTTGCCAGGTTCTTAAGATATCTTACTGAAGACAATTTGGTGGAGTCCCTATTTGGAAAGTTCAGACCTTTCTCTGGTGCATTTTACATTTGGTAAGGTTATGGTTTTTTTTGTTATTTGGGTGACAACTTGCTCTCCCGCTAGAGTTATCATGGCAGATAGTTAATGGGTATTTGTCTCTTTGGAGGAATAGAATTGTGGATATGGATGTGACTGAAAGATTTGATATGATTCATCTGTTGCAGGTCTATCAAGAGAATGTGTATGAGGAAGGCAAGAGTTTTCATTCCTTCAAGAAAGTTGCACGGAGTATGGGCTATGGTGATAAGGATATAAGCCTCATATCATTCCAGTCTGTTTCAAAAGGTGATTAAGCTCTCTTTTCCTCACACAAGCTCCTGAGGTTGTGGAGTCTCATATGGGATTGGGTTTGTAAGATACATCTACTGTGGCTTGGCCAAACAACTGAAGAAGCTTTAATGTTCCAGTGGGCACTGGGATTCTATTTGTGGCATCTCATTCTACTATTTTTTGTGGCAATTGTAGGCTATTATGGTGAGTGTGGAAGACGGGGAGGTTACATGGAAGTAACAGGTGTCAGCCAAGATGTCAAGGAGCAACTATACAAGGTTGCCTCAGTGAATTTATGCTCCAACATATCTGGTCAAATCCTCATGAGCCTTGTCATGAATCCCCCAAAGGTCTATCCATGAAGCCAAGAACCTTATGTGATGACATTTTAAGATTGATAGTTCTCCTGACTGGTAAAGCCATGTGTGGGCTTTCATTGGATGTGTAGGATATAACCTTATTGTTATCTGCAACCTGAGATATTCTTCATTGCCCTGCCTTCTTGTTGATTGTAGTGAGGTGCTTGTTTGCAGCCTGGAGATGAATCATATGAGCAGTTTGCAGAAGAGCGTGATGGGATTTTGTCCTCACTTGCTAGGCGTGCAAAAGTGGGAATAAGTTCTCTAGCAGTAGCTCTTTGGACTATATTTTCACCTGTTGCTAGATGCTTGTATCTGGTGAAGTCATTTTTGGTGGTGTTGCCGCAAGGATATTTTAATTTGCTGGCTTATATTGTTACAAGTGTATGCAGAGTCTAATATTTTGCTCCAATTCCTTTTCAGGTCTTCACAGAAGCAATGAATAAGCTGGAAGGTGTAACATGTAACAAAGTAGAAGGTGCAATGTATTTGTTCCCACGTTTGAATCTGCCAGAAAGAGCAATGCGGGCAGCAGGAGCTGTGGGGATGCTTCCTGATGTTTTCTATGCACGAAGATTACTAGACACCACTGGCATTGTCGTGGTTCCAGGTTCAGGGTTTGGTCAGGTACTGCTGTATTCTCACCTTTATCTCATCTGCCTGACTGAGTCTTCCTGTTGCTTCACATACGTGACTGAGTTCAGGGTGCAGATCTTTATATGATTGCACTAAGTGTTAAGCAGTTTACTATATACTTATCTACACCCCCTGTAGTGAGCTGATGAAGTCAGCAAGGAGCAATGACAGCTAGTCGCTGCCATTGATAGTGCGAATGATAATCTGATACTTCCATGAGTAACACTAGCAAGTTATGACTGCACTCATTCTTGTCATTTTATTTTTTGGTTTAGCTGGGACTGACACAATAGTTACCTTCTAAGTTCTTGCGGAGTTCTTTCTGCAATCTCATTTGTATAGCCTTTGCCTCTAGGCTTTAGTTTGTGATGGGGCAATATTTCTGACCAAACCAGGGTCTGATGAGTTCATTCTGCACAGAGACTTGCTTCCTCTTCTTTCCTGATTTGAAATTTCATGAGAAACATTGGGGTTTATTTGGTATCTGATTTTAAAAAGAGGTGACACATTGTGGAACAACTGAACTTCAATAGCATATTATTGGTTCTGCAGGTGCCTGGGACCTGGCATGTGCGGTGCACAATTCTGCCTCCTGAAGAAAAGATTCCTGGTATTATTGATCGGCTTTCCAACTTCCATCAGAGATTGATGGATGAATTCCGAGATTGATTCAACAAGGTTTCAGTACGGTGCAGTGTTGGTGGTACATACAGCAGCTCAGGTGATTGATGATACATGGTTTGCAAAATTCTTTCATGTACTCTGTAATTTGTACCCTCTCTTTGTCCAAAGGATTGATATGGGAACTGCAACAATTGTGCTTCTTCAGTTGGAGGTTTTTAAACAACGCACAATTGTGAATAGTTAACATGCAATGGCAACTAAGAAGGTGAGTGGTGGTGAAGGCAGCCAGATCATGATGAAGTTGATGGGTCTCATTTGGAGTGTTTGCAGTAACAGCATCAGATGGTCTTTGTTGGTCAACTGCATTGGGTTTGGAATTGAAATTTTATAGATCTAGCTTAAGACTTTCATCCTAAGTGAAATCTGCAGTTCCAGGCATGAGTTGCTGTGTAGTGAAACTTGACAATGCAATGATTCTAAAACTTCCAGGCATACAAAGTGCCTGGGATAAAAATCTAAGCTCTAGATTTACAGAGATTTCAAATCTGAAACTAAGGTCGGATGTGTCCAATGTCTGCTGGTAGGAATTGTAGGATCTCTATCCATACCTAGCTTGGGCACTTGGAAGGAATTGTTTTTGTGTTTTTAGCTTTGACAGGACAAGTTTTGAAGTGCAATGAGGGCAGTTCTTGTCATCCAGAGCATTAACAGATGTGAATCGATTTCAGTTTTAAGCAATGTTTTGTTGTTAATTAACCTCACAGGTTTAAGCTTTGTAAACCCTAAACCTCTAAACCTTAAACCCAAAAACATCTTGCAAGTTAAATTGTACTTCTACAGGTTTCTCTTGTAACTTCTTGAGTCTAGCTGTGAATCAAAGTCCTCATGGTATAATCCTGTGATATCTTTGACAAACATTCTCAACCAGAGTATATGCAGGTATTGAAATGATTCGTATGCCTCTTGTTCATTCCAATATCTCAATTACTGCTAAGTTGAGAGTTATCAATAACCAATTTTACAGGTTTTTGAGGCTTTGTAGTTGTAAAGAGTTCTTTGTCTCTCAGATGTTCAGTCTTATTGTACTTCTGAAAAATAAAGGCTACCCAGAGGACTAGAGGGTTGCTCAATAATGAAAAATTCTTTTGTGAAATTTTAGCATTTGGAGTTTTTTGAGTGACTCTATAAGTGGGGATCTTCTTGTAAGTCCACTTGGTCTTTGTTCTTCTCTGCTGTCCTTTTCTGTGCAACTTGTCTTTCCTTATTTTGTTTTTCTGTTTTTTGCTATCTCATTGTGCTGTTGTTTGTTGCTAGCCAGTAGCATGGTGGAGTCTTCCCATTGCTTCAGGAATTGAAACAGAAACTTAGTATGGAGGTTATTGTTTTCACTGGCCTTTACCCACTGTAGGGAGCCTGATGAAATCAGTGGAAAAGTTTCTTGTTTTTGTTTCTTGGTGCTTTGTTTTCTGTTTTGCCTTTCGTTCTTTGGAATTCTGTGTGGTTGGTTGAAGTGTTAAGCTTCCATCACTTTTTCTTAATCATGAGAATGGAGGTTTCTCAATTCTAATGAGAGACATATTTTAATCTTTGTATGGTTAGAAATGATCTGAAAAAAGTGGACTTTCAGCTACTGTGGCTTGGGGGAAAGGCTCCCATTGTTGCAGCCAAGCAGCTAGGAGTTCAAATCCCAACTGGATCCCTTTCTCCTCATGCTCCTCATGCTCCTCATGCTCTGTGAGGACAGTAAGCTACCTTGGTGGTTAGATTGAGACAGGTAGCTAGAGTCTTCGATACCAAATGATCTGAAAAAAGCTTGGATGAATGTCATGAAACATGATAGTGGAAAGCTCCAGACATCTTTGCTGAAAAATTCTGAGATATTGTAGCATCATACCAGAAGTTTGAGCAACCTGTCACCAGCCTAACAAGTAGGTAGCAAATATAAAGAACTAAGTTAGCTCAATCACGAAGTGAACATTTGGTTGCCAGTCTTGACTTGAAGCTCCCCATTCAGAGATTTACTGGTCAGAATACAGCCATTGATAAAATCTTGGACTTGATTTGCTTCAGCAGATAAATTTTTGCTGTTAATATGGAGAAAAAAGTACAAGATCCAACTGACATAACAAGGCTGCCTATAATGGAATTCTGCAGTCTAAGCATAGATGCTATAGCTCAGAGTGACAACCTTCAGAGTTTGCTTCCAAGACCAGATGTTATGTTTTTCACTATTCTCCAAAAATGGTTCTAATCTCCTGTCTAACTCTTCATCACCAATGAAATGAGTCTGACCATGGCATATGAAAGACATTGATTCATATAGATATTCTGAGTATGTTGGCAATCCTTGGGTGATTTCCAAATTGGATGCAAACAAATTGTGACAAAAGCTGATAATGAATAAACATTTGCAAATTGAAAACTGGGTGAGACATCCTAGCACCTACTTTTGGTTTGAGTACACAGCATCCACATCATCAAGTTCAAGTAATTTATCAGTGAGAACTTTGTTTAGCTCCATTGCTTCATCATCAGTCTGCACAGCACCAACCCACACAATCACAAGAGATTCTGAGACATAGGTATGAAGGACCAATGTCAGTCTGGTACTGCACCTGGTATCAACACTGGTATCAAAGACACTACCAGGCTATTATGACCTGAGGCAATACCAGCCTGGTAGAGACCTGAGGTAATACCAGGTATATACCTACCTAATAGTAATTTCAATACCAAATATATACTTGGCTCATACCAGCCAAAAATCAGTCTCGGACCCAATACCAGAACCAGGCTGATATGTTCAAAAGTTAATACCAGACCAACACTGCTAATGAGCACATTCTATTAGCAGGTAGATAGCACATGGCCTCTGCTGAAGTCATAAAACATCATGCCCTAGTGTCCTATCCACCTGCATTGTGTGCAGAAAAATGGAATGTTTACCTTCACTGTCGTGATGGGAATGAGTTGTGGACCAGAAATATCAGCATCAAATGGAACACCTGCCTCTTGTAAGCTCCCTCTTACAACAGAAAACTGATCCAATGATGTGATGACCTGGAAGTACCTGCAAATTCGTGCCTAACAATGTGAAATCAATTTTAGGTGCTTACTAGGTGATCAGTGGATAATAGTTATTGACAACTGCTAATATATCCTACACCCCTCCTTTCAACCAGATCTACTTTGCTCGCTGGTTGCTGGTTTTGAGTCTACAATAAACACAATGTCATGCAGACATTCTCTTGCTCTCTGTCACACCATTGAATGCTACTTCAACAAATGATTGCACCACATGAGTGGGCTCATGTGGCGCACTGCTCTTTCTCCTTTCTATTATCATGTCCATGCCTCTCAAATTTAAGCTGCAATGCTCAGAAGTGGGCACAAACTGCTGCATTAATGCTCCATTCAGTGGAAATTTCAACAAGCTAAATATGTTTTCTACCTGCAAGAGATCCCTCTGTAAAAGCATTCAACATAGAAAATTAATACTCAGCTCATTCATGTTGTGTGTGCAGAGACATCCATCAGCTATCAGAAATCTCTTTGCTAATCCAGAAACAATATAGACCAAATTGAACATGGACCCAATAATAACCAACAACCTTGATGAAACATCAACTGAAGGCAAATTGAAGGAAAACCCATTTCCATCAGAGAGTGCACATGCAGGAAAGCAAGCATACTTTTCTTCCTCTTTATCGTTATCCTCATCTTCATCAGCCTCAGGCTCAAGGACATCTTCTGCACCTGCATCCATAGCTGCAAGCAGCAGTTCATCACTCTTAACACTATCTGCCTTCACATATATCACACCAGCACGTTTGAAGTTGAATAGCACAGAACCCGAGTCTGCCATTTTGGCTCCACCCTTTTTGACAACATCACGGATAGTAGCTGCCGCACGGTTGAAATTATCTGTCAACACTTCCAAGACTAATCCCACCCCTCCATACCCATATACCTGAAAGCCAAAGGCAGAAAATGCATCAGTACACATGCATTCTGTCCCCTTATTGCAAAATTGCAGAAGCTCAGAAAGGGATTCCACAGTAAAGTGGACTTTTGCACAACACAATTCAAGAAACCATTGCAAACCTCATATGTAAGCTCTACAAAATCTGCTTGCCCCTTGTCTGTGGCTTTTTTGAGGTTGCGATCAATTATGTCCTTTGGAACATCAGCCTCTTTCGCTTGCTGTAGCAGGACTGCAAGGGCAGAGTTGGCTGCTGGGCTGGGTCCTCCTTCTTTCACTCTGGATCAGTATTCCAAACAAAACAAAATGAGGTCATAGCTAGAAAATAAAATTTCACAAAATAAAGAAGATTGACCACATGAAGCAATGATTGCTGGCTAAGATTTGCAAGTGCATGTGCATGGGAATTGGCTAATGTTGGGAACTTGGAAGGCAGCTTGTCTACAGTAAAAGAAAAGCATTGACACATTGTAATAGCTTCATGTAACACCTTAGAAATTGCTATTTGTTTTGATTTCCAAGGAGCTGAAACACAGATAGAGCTGCACACAGGGAAGAGGGAAAAGGGACACACAAAGTAATAATTTGCTTGCCTATCTTGCCATAGAGTTTTGATTTCTTCTTATCTTGTGCACCCTGCACCCCCACCAATTGACCCAATAAGTTGTCCAGAGCCCCCCTGCTTCATGTCACTGAAGAGAAAGGACTATCCAGGTCTCTCTGCTGTTGAGAAACGAGACATAGTGAACAGTAATGGCATGTGAGAACTCACAGGGATACCTTTCTGGTTGCAATCTTTGCAGAGCGCCTGCCCATCTGAGTGGGTGGCAGAATAAATATTTGGCGTGTACCTTGGGGTACATGACTGCCAGGATATTCCCACATCATGCCCACATTTCCAGCAGTCCTCTGTTTGGAATCTTTGCCACCTACAGCATGCCCACTTCAGAAATTGCTTCTTATGTCCTTCCATGGTGCACTTCTTGACATCAGACCTCACTGTGTAGCATGTGTATTTGCCACAAAGACCCATTGTCCCTCAATATGGAGTAGGAAACAGACCCTCTCAAAGTTTTTACCTTACAATCAACTGTTCAAACCATTGCCTGAGTTTTCAAACCATACAAACCACTAAACCCTAGATTGTACTTGAAGGATTTGCAACATCTTGGCTGACACTAAACACCTAAGTCACACAGTCTCCCACAAAAAATTGTATTCCTGTTTGAGAATTACCAAGATGCACAAACGCTGTCTCCCAAACGGTCGTTACCATGAAGGCTCTCAGCCACATAGATAGTTACATGTGCTCCATCAGTGTCTATCCTAAGTCTCTAACCCTAAGCAAAAAGCTGGAGAGCACTTCTTACCTTTTGGCGTAGATGAGGAGACGTATTCACAACGAGTGTATCTCCTTGCTCCAGGATTGCGGCAGTAATGAAACCTTCGCGCTCCTCCACCAGCAACTCCAAGCCTGTGAGTAGACAAAACGTGGGAGAGAGGACAAGAGGGAGAGAAGTCGAAGCAACGAAGGGAGGAAATGGGATAATTCATGAAGAATCGTATGAAGCTGCTAGCAGCTGCTTCCCCCACACAGAGCCCCGCTGCTGCCCTCATCATCTTCTCACAACCCAGTTCTTTTGCTTGCTCTCAAGCTCTGCATGAAATCATCTACTAAGCGAGCTCTCGCCATTCAAGCACCCTAATCTCTCGTGGCAACACATCTTGGTGAGTACTTGTGTACTTCAAAGATTGACCACCGAATTCGACTGTGATTCTTTTGCTTGATAGAGGATTGTAAGCACGTATCTGCGAATCTTAGTATGCAATCATCAATTAGTTGGGGGATCAAACCATAGAAAGAACACTAATCTCCCATGACAATACACCGAACTAGGATTTTAGGTTTTAGGCGTTTGGATATTACATAACATCCGAGTCTTTGCGGTTATTAGGGTTGGGGGTGCTTGCTTGTGTAAACAAGCAGCTAAAAGCATCTCCAGCGTTCGCTATGCTGATTTGATGCAAGCTTATCTTGAAGCTGATGAATCTCATCTGGGTTGTTGCACCTCATTCAATTTGAGTAAAGAGGCAGGCAAGCACAGATGAAGTCGCATAGGCTGTAGTGCAAACATTCTGAGAGAACGAGAATGTGGCAATGATATGCATATGGCAAGATTTCTTTTACGACGAGCCGATGTATGATGACCATTTCTTCAAGTGACATTACAACATGAAGCAGAGCCTATTTCTAGACTTTATGGATTATGTTCTTGCACCCGACTCTTATTTTCAATAGAAACCTGATTCTTGTGGCATTCTTGGGTCTGTCTCTTCAATGAGGATGCAAGTTTATAGTGGAGCTACTGATGGGTGTGATGAATATTGCAAGTTGTGAGAATCAACTACAATGCAGGCAGTAAAGAAGTTTTTCCAAACTATGAAAAGAGTGTTTTGAATCGAGTTGCCTTCGACACCCAAACAAGGCAAACACTGAAAAGCAGCTCCAAATCAATCATGATCAGCTTTCCCAAGATGTTTGTTAACGGAGATTGTATGCACACTGTGTGGAAAAATCGTCCAATTTCTTGGCATTATTATTTCAATAACAAAGATAAGAACAACATCATAATCCTTGAAGCAATTGCAAACTAGAGTTTGTGGTTTTGGCACGCACATTTTGGTATCTGTGGGGGAATAATTCTTTGAATGTTTTTAAACCCTAAACCCTCTTGTTCATAGTCCTCTTATCGCTGATTTCTTACAAGGTGTTTGGTCAAATGTCACAGTCATGGTCAATGGCAATGAGGATGTTCAATATCATTCACTTGTTGATGGAATACGCCCACATTCATCCATTTTGTGCAAACCATTCACAAACCCCAAAAGGAAAAAATATATCATTTTGTCATTGCACAAATATCTTGTAAGGAGGGCATGAAACTTGCATTTGGGGTGATACAAGTCATTGCTTTCATGTCATTGTAAATCCATTTTGGCTATGGGACCAAAAGATCATCTTGGACATCCTCATGGCAAACATGTTGATTTGCAACATGATTCTTGAAGACAAGCATAATGAAAATTTAAACAACTTTGAACTTGGTCAAGACATTCAAATCAAATGCAAATTATATTCTAAACACATCAAAAACACAAAATTCAATTATCAATTGAAAAATGACCTCATTGAACACCTATGGGCACTCAAAGGCAATAAGCATACATGAAAATAAAAATAAAAAATTCAATTGTTCCTTTTTGGATGTTCAATACATTTTTTTTCCTCTAGACCATCAAGTTTATCATGTGATTAGCTTCAAAATGTTCCATTACCCTTTAATGGTTATCCCCCAAGTGGTCAAGTTTGGTGCTTTTCTGAGTTACGGTTGTTGCTACATGTGGAATTGAAGCAAATGGAATCATCATTACTATAGGTGGAAAGTACAACAAATGTTGAAGGTGGAATCATCCATAGATTTTATAACTTTTCATTACAATTTACAACACAACTAAAAACATTTGTTTGTCTTAAGCAAAACAAGTTGTTCATCTAGCAATGTAAATAGTTGAATGATGTTCACCTCTTCCAAAATAGTCGCCTTTTTGAAAGTTATATTAGCCATACCATGTGTTGTGTGCTCATGAGTTTGCACAACATTCTCATCAATTTGTTTGCTTTATATATTTCTTTTGCCCTCTTTGCTACTTGTGGTCATTTTACAAATGTGTTAGCCATGACATCCATAGCTTCAACTTTTTGGTTATTATTATTCAAGGGAGCATGTTGTTTTTCATCTTGCTTTTCAACATGACCTATGCATTCTTTGTTAGCGATAGTCTCTTCAAATCATTTTGCATGTCTACCACCTAGGCACATCGTTTAACACAAGCCAACAATTCATGAAGGTGAAACAACGTGCTTTGGTTGTTTCAATTTGCAATGCCCTAATATGTTATTAATAATGTTTTCTTGGGAGCTTCCAAAGTCATTCAATGTAACCATGGACTTGTCACAACTACAAAACTTCATAACATCATGTTGTATCACTCCTCATTTTAATTCCAATGATCTTGCAAATCTTCTTTTCAATCTGATAGGTCAATTTTTGTTGTATTCTTCACACATTTGATCCCAAAATGTGTTTTTCTTTATTATTAGGTCATATTTTTAGGTCTTGGTTTATGTGTAAGAAACTAAAAAAAAGTTGTCATTCTTCTTTAACAACATTTTTTCCTTTTTCTTTTGTGTTGAACAATTTTCCAAAACTACTAAAAATGCCATGGATGCTAGTACAAGGGCCATGTGTGTCATGAAATGTGTGTGACATTCAATTTTTTATTCTTGTATTGTTAAACAATTTGTCAAAGAAAAGAGAAATTTTTATCAAGGTTGACTTAATTTTTAAAGGCTAGAATGAATGTTAGGGTTTGTGAAATGGTCTTTAAGTTTTAAATTGTTGTTAGTTACCAATCGCACAAAGTTTTGTGCATATCATTGGAGATGTTTTTACATTGAAATATACACCCAACCCCGACCATTAACCTACATCATAAAATGATGAAAAACAAAAGCAAGGATAGAAAATTTTAACAACCAATGAGGTAAATCATGAGGCACCCAAAAGGTGTTTTTTTTCCTTTTAAGGGGTAGATGTGGGATACAAGAAAAAAAATTATTTCAACCAATCAAAGAAAATTTGACAATGTTAAACTTGTTTAGTCAAAAATGTTCTTTGCATCTCCAAAAACATGTAACACTTATAGTAGTTATTCACTAAAATATTATTTATAGAATAAGGGTATGTATTAAACCCTAGGTGCCAACACATGAAACATTGGTGAGCATCTAATGATGTGCAAGGTCTTGAATTACAAAACTTAAAATTTAATACCAACTCATTCAAACATTTCACCATAAACTCATGTGGAATTTTGTATTGCATCCCATATGCAATGTTTTTATACATGTTTGAATTGTTGCACATATTAGTCATGAACCCAATGGTTTCATCCAACATATACCCATTTTTCATTGAAATTGTACGATTATAAACGTGTTTTTTGAATGTCCACGTTGTTCATTCAATCAAATACATCTATCTACTATGTGCACTAACTTGCATGTGTTAAAAATTTTAACCACATGCAACAGTAGGTGTGTCATCAAATCAAAGAAAACACCCATCATCTCCCATTCAAATAGGTTACTTGTGTGACAACTACATCATATTTTTGGGACAATAGTAGGTCAAGAAGGTTGCATACATTTGCACATATGTTATGAAACATTCAATTAAATTACATAATACTTACCTTGACATTGGGGATCCATTAATCTTCTCAAGGCTTATGACATTAACTATTACATTAGTACATACCAATCATGGTTTTTCATAGAGCTAAATTTCTTGTCCATAATATGTTTTTCAAACACATCACAATAATTTGATGGAACTTTCAAAAAACTTAATCTATTCACGAATGTTTTAAGTTTATTGGGTTTTAGTACATATGAAGCAACTAGTTGTAAGATCTTTCTTAGTTTACATGGATTTCATTTTAGTCACAAGTATTCCTTAACCTTACATATTTCCATGTATTGACACATCTTAATAGTGTTTTTTTTAACCAAATATAAATTTGATTAAGCTTTCATAAACATTCTTCTCAATGTGGATGACATCAAAAGTGTGTTTAATTGACAATTGTTACATATGTCAGACAATTTGATAATACAAATTTAAACCTTGCTTTCACCACCCCACATCCCATTTTTGCTACACAACAAAAGGTTACCAATGATAGTTGTTGAAAATAATCCAACGAACCTACTCATAGTTGCTTTTGATTTAGCATGAAATATATTTAAATTTTTTGGATTAAGTTGTAGGAATCAACTCAAAATTTCAAATTAAATGTAATTATTATATAATGTGGTGCAACATGTACCTCCTAATATGTGATTGAAATAAAGCACATTAACAATTTAAACCATTTGCTCACAAAAAAGACAACCTTTTACTCATAATAAATTTTCAACTACCATTATTTCTTCTATCTTCATTATTCATTGTAAATTTTTTACTAATGTTGTTTATGGTCTCCCTTGGAGTTATCCTTTCCAATTAAAATGTATTTCTTATTTATTTACCATTTGCTAATTACCACCTACAATTCTACAAGGTTGTAATAATATTTTCCATCACTAAAAAAATTCATTTACTTTGTTACAACTTTGGTTCCACCCAACAAAGGATATTTTACTATCCTACAACATTATATTCATGAAATAAATCAATATTGTTTATTATTCATTTCATGAATTAAAAAAAAAATCATAGAATTTTTTTCACATGAACACTCAAGTTTACCAATCCACACACCGAGGTTCTCACATTCCAACCTTCTCCAAAAAACTATTTCATATATTTTTATAATTTTTTTTAAAAAACCGCATCCTTTCACCCATTGCCCTAAACCATATATCTTAGTCTTTTATTTAATTACTTCAAGTCAAGTGGTAGCATAATGCCATTTCCCCAAGTTATAAAACCATTAAATATAGTAATTTCATTACTTAAATAACTAGGGAGTGGTAGATGATCATCACATATCATTGGTAACAATAAATTATCAAAATATCATGTAAATCTATTAGTTTTAGGTCAACTTGCCCATTAAATTTCTACCTTTCCTATGTTGGACTTTGTTTTCAAAATTTAGGTTAAAGAATGGGTCATGACACCATGGATGAGGTATAATTATCTATTTCGTTTGATGAAAGAATGTTAAACTATTTAATGGGTGTCAGGAATTTTGTAATAATTGAAAGTTTGGGTATAGGGGTAAGGTATTGTGTTACTTGGTTTGGTGGAATGTGGTTATCATTACTATTTTCCAAACCTTCTAACAAATTGAATGATTAACCAAAAATGTTTCATCTAGATTGGAATTGGGAGAATGTTGGTAGTACGTAGTGAGGTGTTGCTTGCATATTGTTTCCATCCACCTCCCTAGGAGCTAAGACCACATTTAACATAATTTTCACACTTCTTCTAAAATGTTATCACTTTTGTTATTTAATGGTATTCTTCTTCAATTGTTAGACTATTGCTTTTGTTTGAAGTAATATGCTCTTTCATTAGGGCCCCATACCCTGCCAATTTGGTGTATACCATAATACCTCACCAAAAAAAAAATTCCATTTTACCATGGATCTATAGGTTCGTAATTATCATCCTTGATTAACTATCCAACTAACTTTATAATTTAACCATTTCTTTCTTAAACTTATTTAGATAGGTAGAAAGTTTATCGTTTTAATTTCATATTCTTTTTTTCCTAGTGATGTTTTGCCTTTGGCTAAATATGCTTGATTTCTAATGATAATTACTTCTTCATTGAACTTTTGCATTTGATCCATGAATTGTTTTTTGGCTACCACCCGCCTACTACAAAGTGGTCTTTGAGGGTAGCCACATGCTAGAACAAACCCATGCTCTCATCCATTTATTTTTGCAAAATTTGTTCCTTGTAAACAAGCTTAATTTTAAGCTCATTCAATTAGGTATGTATGTATCAACTTCTTCCAATGTTTCTTCCAATTATTTTCTTTAATATGTAAATTTGTCCACACAATGAACAAACAACTAGTTATAATGTCATTTTTCTTACAAATGTTCTTTAAGCATACCAATTTGGGTTTGAAAATGCATTACCTCCTTTTAGCTTACTTCTACCCTTTAAATGTGGTTGTTTTTCCTAGGTCAAAACATCGAATTAACCCAATAGCATTTCCAACATGGCATATTGTCATTTGATTTGCCTATGGGCTGATTACAAATAATTCACCATTTGCACTATGGTGATAGCTATAATGGCAATGTTGTTTGAATTTGAGGAGGTCCTTTCTTAAGTTTTCTTTTTACAAAGATGTTATAATAAATATTACGTCTAGGGTATCTCCAAAAGTAGATGAAGAAGAGGGGGTATAACAACAAAATAATTATTAGGAATTGTAATTGCAAATAATAATATTATGACTCCAAATAATAGTATGGATAAATATTGAAATATAATAATGAGCTTCATGGGCCCTACAATTATAATATTTTGATTAATGGCATAATGTTTGATTTATGAATCATTTAATCAACTATTTTTGAGTTCATAATAATGAGAAATCAAGTATGTAGATTTGACCAAATATTAGATTCTAAATAATAGAAAAATGAAAAAGTTATAAGTGGCATATGATAATTGGTTTGACATAAAGGGATAATAAATGGAGAATAGATGTAGATGAATGTGATTAATCATTCATCCATTTTGTTTTCTAAAGTATATAATGGGTAATGATTAAAGCTCATAATTTGCAATCAATAATTTGTTGTTATGAATTGTCATGAAATCCATAGAAATACCAGATGGGAGAAAAAGTCTAAAGGAAAAAACATAATGTGTAAATTGTTGTTGATATCATTGTGATTTTTTTTGTATCTTTGGCCAGTGGTCCCAATAAAGGAGAATTTTTAGGCACATGTGATGAATTGTCTTTTGAATTGTAATTTTTTACATAAAAAATCACATTTAAGCATGTGGGTGATCTTGCCTCAAAAAAATGTAAGGTTTCATGTTTGAAATTATGTGAATGGACAATATTGCAAATGTTATGTTATAGTATAATTAGATAGTCTATTTATGTGTTAGAAAAAATATAATAAAAACTAAATTTTTATAATTCCACAAACCCCCAAGGTACAAGGCGATATTCCTATAGATCTTGGAAAGTAATAATAAATCCATCCTTTCCTTGTGAAATTAGCTAGCTCCTTATTTGGGTCTTAGCAATTGATGATCGCTCATTGCCTTCTTTTCCAATCCATTTGTTGCCTCTTATGGTGAGAAAAGCTTTTGCCTTTGTATTTGCCTCCTACCTAAAGTTGAATGGAAGCAATGAAAGCATTTGTGGTGATCATTCAACTTTTGTAATGGTTATTGTCACTTGGGTTTTATCAAGAGTAATCATGTAAAACCTTTCTTCTAACACCTCTACTTGTAGCATAGTGATTGACAACACACATTTTTTATTGATTATGATGGGAAAAGGGGCAATAACAACAAAAGTACAAGTTTTTACTTTTGGGCTATTCACCTATTAGACTTGAAAAAATGGAACTATGTTTGAGTCAATAGAAGAACATATATGAAAGAAGAATATATGCATCATTTTTTTTTAAAGCCTATTAGATTATCCCACCTATTAATCTTTTTTTTAAAAATTCTAATAAAAGAACTATAGCTTGAGGAGTAGTGCAGCCAGCACCCAAGGCTCCATACATAAGAGCAACCAATCTATTTACATATCCGAGTTCTTTTGCAAGTTCTCACTTTACTCGAAGACATGTTCAATACCCTTGCTTCTAGTTAAAGCTCGTTGCTTTTGTTTCCAAACTCCCATATTGTTATTCTGAAGAGGGGGTCTCTTCTATTGTTGGTTCTTTACCTCCTCCATCTTGCATGGTTCTTAAGACAAAAATTTGTTGAGCCTTGATCTCAGAGCCTTCCCAGGACTAAGAGCTACTGCTGATGTACATACAAGCTTATCAAATCCAAACTAACAACACAAGTAATGTGCCAAAACACTCTGAGTCTCAACATTTCATATTAAGATTTTTAAAAATTTCCTTACTTTGCAGATACCATTGAAAGAGGGGATAGGGAGTGAAAGAAAGGGTGACTTTACAGATAACTCTATTGGTTTGAATTATTATTTTTCTTTACTCCTATGGACAAGCCTATGCTGTTATAATTTATTACAACATTTAAATGTGAGTTTACTGAGGCTAACTTCTTAAAACAATTCAAGGCTGCCATTATAACAATTTGATTGGTCATATAGGCCTTCCAAAAAAAATCTCTAAGCACAAGTTGATTCCACATGAGTCATATATATTTGCATATATTTTTTGCATTAATCCTATAACCCTTGTTGGTATACAAACAAGGTTGAAAAAAGTAGGCTTGTGAGAGATACAAGGCAAGGTTTTTCAGCTTTCAATCTTTGGAGAAACTTAGGGGAGATTGTGTAATAGAAATATGTTTGTGAAGATTTTACAAATATTAGGTGGTTCAAATGTTGATTATCTTCTGATTATTTGTGCACACAAATAGGAGGGTTCAAAGGTTTGATAATGTTATTGATATCATTAATTATTTAAAATTTGATTATGTGATCATCTAAGGTCAAGGTTTGAACACTCTAATTTGGTTATGCGTTTTGTTGCTTTATCTGGAAGCTTGAATGAACTAGCACCCACTAATGCACTAGTTGTGGATGAGATTGTGTTGGTAATTTTGTGATGAACCCAAACCATTTAACCTAAACGAAACAATGAGTTGGGGTTTTTATTTCTTTTCATTGGCCCACCCTTCCTTGCAAAAAAATTGTCCCCTTTTTTTCCCTCTTCTTCTCCTCTTTTGTTCTTTCTTTCTTTTTCTTCTCTTTGTTTTTTTTCCCTTCTCTTTTGTTCTTTCATTCTTCTCTTCCATTGTTGTTTTTTTCCTCTTCTTTTTGTTTTTTCTTTCTTCCATCCCACCATCATCTTCTTCTCTTCCATTGTTGTTTTTTTTATCTTCTGTTTGTTTTTTCTTTCTTCTATTCCACCATCATTTTCTTCTCTTTCATTGTTGCTTTTTTTTCTTCTCTTCTTTCTTTCTTTTTTTCTCTTCCACCATCATCTTCTTCTTTTCCATTGTTGTGTTTTTTTCTTCTCTTTGTTCTTTCTTTTTTCTCTTCCACCATCATCTTCTTCTCTTTCATTGTTATTTTTTTCTTCTCTTCCACCATCATCTTCTTCTCTGTCATTGTTGTTTTGTTTCTTCTCTTCCACCATCATCTTCTTTCTTCCATTGTTGCAACAGCTTTTTTCCATCATTTTCTTCCCTCTATTTTTATTGCTATTATTCTAATTATTTTTCTTTTCTTTGTGCTATAATTTTTTTTTTTTTTATCATTTTTCCTTTTATTTTTGTTGTTACTTTAGTGTTTTTTTCATCTTTTTTTTCTTTGTCTTTTTTTTTATCGTTACAACTTTTTCATCATTTTATTTTTTTTGGTTTTCTTTCTTCCTTTTCAAGCATTTTCTTTTTTTTTTCATCACATCGTCATGCTTGATGCCATTTTTTGTTTCATCATCATTAATTATGCACATCATGCAAGGTATGCTTTTATCTTTTTCCTTGTTTTTTGTTGTTTTGGTTTGAAAGTATAAGCATAAAAGAAAAGTAAGAAAAAAAAAGAGAAGAAGACAAAAGAATAAAAAAGAAAGAAATGGAAATTAAAAAATAAAAAGGATGAAAAGAAAAGAAATAGAAGGCAAAACATGTTTTTGTTTTTTTTCTTGTTTTCCTAGTTTTTTTTACATTTTAAATTGTAGAAGAAGGTTTTTTTCTTTTTTTTTCTTGAATTTGTTTTTCTTGTTATTGTTAATTCAAGAAGAAGAATTTTTGTTTTTTTTTTTTTTTTGGGTTTTTTGGCCTATTTCATTTTTTCTGTTTTTAAATGGAAGAAGAAATTTTTTTCTTTTCTTATGTTTGTTTTCCCCCTATTTTTCCATTGCTTTTTGGTCTTCAAAAATCGACAAGATGATGTTTGTTTTTCTATTTCATTTACTTCTTATTTTTGAAAAAAAATCCAATAAACTATATATGTTCATACACATGTAATTTTTTGGGGTTTGGTTTATATTTTTCAAATTTGCATATTAATGTGTATCATGTGTTTGATGCAGATTTTTAATAACTATGAAATATCAATTTGTAACCAATCCCATTCAACTCCAATTGTACCACTATCAACTTTACACTTATCAACATGTTATTAAGGTGGTTACAATAACAAAAACTTATCTATGAACACATGATATGGTGGCTAATAAAAATAAGTTTAGAAAGGTGTTTCTTGAGGTTAAAAAGTAGCATGCATATTTTACTTAGGTTTCTTTGGCATAAACAATGGCATGGACTTCATGTTTCCATTTCTTGAACATTTAAAAAACTTTTGATAGATGTGCAAGTTTCACGGTTTCCATTTTTTGAACATTTAAAAAACTTTGGTAGATGTGAAATTTGCATCAATACATACAAGTTTTGTTTTATTGCAATTGTGACGTCATGTTTGCATTATGTTTATTTGCTTTGAATGTGAACATTGCATTAATACTTTGTTGAATTTTTTTTTTTTAAAATGTGAATTTGAAACATATTGCAATGTTACATTATTGCATTAAAAGAACTTCAAAAACATAAAGTTTAATGTGAAATATTTGCATAAGGGTCACAAAATAAACATTAGTTTTGTTAAAATGATTTTGTAATACCCATAATCAAAACATAAAATGTCAATTGGTTTTTTTGGATGGTTTGTGCAATAACCAAATGTTGGGCATAAAATATGCATGTTCAATTAAAAATTTGATGATGATAAAAATAAATAAAAATAGAAGAAATAAACTAATAGTGATAAAGAAAATAATTTTAAAAAAGAAAAAAATACATGAAATAAAATTATAAAATTATAAAATTTATTTTTAGAATTCAAAATATATAATAATTATTGAAGTGTATTGTATTTGAAATGACATTGTTTTCATATGTGGGTACTGTATTTTCTGATTGGATTTTCAACTATTTTGACTTTTAACAATAACTACCAAAATATGTAATGCCTATGTGTGGGTCACAAAAGTTGATCGAATGTGTAATATCAGCATTCAAGGTTGTCATTTTTTGACATCAAAAGGTCAAATACGATTAAAATGGTTGTTAGTTCGTTTAATGCAATACCATCATATTTTGTATATCATACATTCGTAAACATTAACATCATATGAATGATAGGTAGGTAGGTGAATGGGGGTGGGTAAGTAAATAAATAAATAAATATGTAGGTAGGTTGGTGGCTACGCAAGTAGGTATGTACACAAATAAAAAACAAGTTAGGTCAATAATGTAATTATGTCAATGAGATGGTTGGGTCAATAAAGTAGGCAAAATTTTGGTTAAAATATTTTGTTTATTTTTTAAAATTAATTCAAAAAAATATAAAAGTTTTGTTGAAAGGTGAAAATTTAACTAAAAATATGTCAAGGTTTTGCTAATAGGTAAAAGTTTAATCAAGATAAAATAGATCTTTTGTTAATGTGTAATGGTTTAGCCATGAAGAGATGGAAGTTTTGTCAAAAGATATAGGTTTAGCCAAAAAAAAAAGATTTTTTTCCAAAAGATAGAGATTTAGCTAAGAAAATATATAAGTTTTGTTGAAAAGTAAAAGTTTTGCCAAGAGATGAACATTTAGCTAAAAAGATACAAAGATTTTATCAATATGTAAATGTTTAACCATGAAGAGATGAAGGTTTAACTAAGAACGATTAGAAGTTGTGCCAAAAAGAAAAGGTTTAGCAAAGAGATATATGTTTACCTAGAAAAAGTTAAAAGTTGTGCCAAAAGGAAAAGGTTTAGCCAAAAAGAGTTAAAAATTATGCCAAAAGGATTTTTTAAAATTAAGAGATATAGGTTTAGTCAAGAAGAGTTAGAAGTTATGCCAAAAGATAAAAGTTTAGCCAAGAGACAAGTTTAATAATGAAAAAGTAGAGAATAGGTTGGTAAGGGGTTTGGTAGGTAGAGCTAAAATGCAGGTCTATATGGTAGGTAAGGAAGTAAGGTTTAGGGTTGGGAAAAAAAAACCCAAAAAATAAAAAGGGTCAACGGTCAGCAACCCAAAAAGGTTGATTGTGGTACAATATTGAGTTAACACAAGGTCATAATGGCCAATTAATGCATTGGTGGATGCTAGTTCATTTTGGCTGATTTATTTCATGATTGTTTTGTTGGTTATTCATAATCAAAAAAAATTACATCAATAAGTTGCACTTTTTAAATTTTAGATTATTAAAGGTTAAAGTTCATTGAAAAAAATCAAACCTAACTTTCATTTGTTAAAGTCTCTTCACTTGACGTATGAAGAAATGTTCAAAGAGTGACATTTGAATCAAACCTCTATTTTTGTAGTGGATGAATCATCAATTATTCTATAACAAATTTAATCATATACTAGTTATAACCAATCTAGTCACACATAGTTTTATATGATAGGAAAACAATCAATGGTTCTTTTGAATATTGTTAAGTAGAATTCTGAATTGGAATGTATAATAGATTATTAATAGAAAATTCTCCAATTGACAATCAATCATTACATGATTGGATTGATTATAATTGTTATATATAATTAGATGTATAAAATTGGATGGATTATCTAATAAATTTGATCCAAAATTCCATTCCAAAATAGAGTTTTGAATCGTTGACGAGTCAATAATCATTTTTATGAACATTTTCTCATCTTTGGGTGAAAACTTAAGTGAGACTAAGGTTTGGTATATGACATTTAACTTGTACCTTTCAAATGTTTACAAACAATTTTTCATTGTGGAAGCATATGAATTATATCATTAGCAAAATAATCATGAGATAAGTAACCAAACGAAATTAGCGTGTTCAAAGCTTCACATTCAATGATCAAATAATCAAAGTCATAGTCAAATTTTAAACCAACTTGAGCTATCATTTAATATGTGAATATGTAGATCACAAACGTGTTTAGGACATAAACTATGTATGTTAATTACATAGCTATGAAAATCTATGTTCTTGTTTGCATAAATTTTTTATCACCTTTCTATTGTCTATGCATAATTAGTATGCCACACTAATCTCCTACCATGGACTTCACATAAACTACACCAAAACCTTTCAAAACTTAAATCTCGATTCCTTTCACAATTTTATTTTATAAAACTTTACATTCATATAACAATTTATTTTTATCAAATGGAAGTGTTTTTGAAGGTCACAAACACCCCCTTATATATCAACCAAAAGAAAACAAAAATTTCCTAAAGTCTACACATCACATGGCTCCCCATGACATTTCATGTGCACAATAAAGTGACAAAAACTTTTCACATAAATTATCATGTGAAAATCAATGCATTTTAATGCGCCAAAGATTTTTCACATGACTTTTCACTTGAATTATTATGTGAAAGTCAAACACCAAGAGCAAGTCATAATTAAACTATGAAACCCTACCAACAAGTAAATCACCGAACTTACCCATTAAATAATTAAATAGGTAATAATTTAATTACATCAAATTACATCACTCCTAAATTCATTGTGGATTCCATCCTCAGAATCACATATCCAATTTTTTTAAAAAATTGTCATGATTAATGCGATTTGGATATGGTGAACTATTAACATTTTCAAGTTCATCAAACTCATTATTTGCAAAAACCTTCCTGATAACAAAGTGTCCAAACCACTTGGGTAATAATTTATTATAAGCTTTGTGATGATGTCAAATGTCAAACATCATGACAAGGTCACCTTCTTAGCAAAAACCTTATTTTATTGAACCTGCGTGATTTCAATGGATTGATGGGCTTTTAATTGCAGTTCATCCAATTCATTAAGTTGCAATAATTGATGGCATTGGGATTCATCTAAAAGAAATCTCATCATTGTGGTAGTATGAAAAGTCATTATTTTCAGCTCAATGGATAAGAATGCATCCATCCCATAGGTTAAACGAAAAGGTGAATACCATGCAATAGTTTTGTATGTGGTATTGTACACCCACACATCATGGTGGATTTTGAGATCCCAATCATAAATGTTCATATGAACTTTAGCCTTTTTTGACAACATGGAACACAATGTCCTATTGGTCATTTCTATCAATCCATTAATGCTAGGCTTTTACACAATGGTGAACCTGCATTTCACTATAAGGCGTGCTAATAAGTTTTTCACAACTTCATTAAAAAACTAGGGACCATTATTAGAACCAATTTCGAGTGGTGTCCCAAACGAGTAAAGATTTGTTCATATAGAAATTGTGTTATTTTTTGTTTCATTAATGACTTCAAGGCACATATTTCTACAAAATTTATGAGGTAATCTATGACAACGACAATGAATCGATGCCTTCTCTTGGTCATTGACAATGGCCCCATTAAATCAATTCCCAATTTTTCAAAAGGTCCTAAAGGTTATATGAGGTGTAGAGGGCCATTCACAGTAGACCTTTGCGCATAAGCCTAATATACATCACAACTCCTACAATAATGATGGGCATCTTTGAAGAAGGTGGGCTAGTAATAACATGCTTACAAAATCTTTTGTGTTGTGATTCATCCTACAAAGTGGCCTCCATAAAACCCATCATGAAATTCATACAAAAGACGTGAGGTTTCATCCTTTCCAATGGTTTGTCGCAAAACACCATCTCTCCCTTGGAAGTAAAGTTGTTCGCCTATTTTTGAATAATTTTGACTCTTGTGCACAATTCGTGTTCCCATCGCCTTTGTGGCTCCAACTGGAAACCTCATGCCATCTTAATATTGAATGATTTCTTGGTATTCTTTAGGAACTTCTTTTGCATTCATGGTCATTATTGTTGCATTTGGAAAATCATCATCCTTTGAAACATCACCCATTCACTACAACAAAAGAAGGGTATATTGCGATCCAAATATCATCGCAAACAACAAAGAAAAAAGTTTCCGAAAACCTGCAATTGCGAACCACAATTTCTCGCAAACTCTTAAGCTCTTACAAAACCATAACATTCGCACCCGTACAATCGCAAGTTCTTCGCAACTCCCGAAATTGATACAATCGCAAAACTTTTTCGATTATAATTTCTTCTATACATCATTTGCGATTCCCAGTACATCGGAAATTATTTGCAACAAACCCATCACCATAACGACTTAGCAAATCGACTCAAAACTCTATCGGTTTTTTATATAAGATCTAACGCAAACATTTTCCAATTTTCAAAATGCCGCTACCTGTTTGCGATACACATGACATCGGAAACTATTTGCAGCAAACTCATCACCGCAAAGACTTAGCGAATCGATTCAAAAGTCTATCGATTTCCGATACAAAATCTAACGCAAAGATTTTGCGATTCTCACAATGTCGCTAAAAGTTTGCGATTAACATTACATCGGAAACTATTTGCAACAAACCCATCACCGCAATGACTTAGCGAATGGACTCAAAAGTCTATCGGTTTCCGATATAAGATCTAACGCAAACATTTCGGGATTCTCAAAATGCCACTAAAAGTTTGCAATTAACATTACATCGGAAATTATTTGCAACAAACCCATCACTGCAACGACTTAGCAAATCGACTCAAAACTCTATTGGTTTTCGATATAAGATCTAATGCAAACATTTCGAAATTCTCAAAATGCCACTAAAAATTTGCGATTAACATTACATCGGAAACTATTTGCAACAAACCCATCACTGCAACGACTTAGCGAATCGACTCAAAACTCTATCTGTTTCCGATGTAAGATCTAACGCAAATATTTTGGGATTCTCAAAATGCCGCTAAAAGTTTGCAAAATCATAGATTTTGCAAACCTATTTTGGAATGATTTTACCCGTAAAAATGTAGCGATGTCTGTGACATGGTATATTTGGTCTTTTGGCTTTTACAGTGTTTCAAAGAATTATGATTCGCAAATGGTTTTGAGATCCACTGTGTATCGCAAGAGCATGACACTGTATTCTTATTTTGGAAGCAGGGTTTATATTCATTTGGAGTCACTTTGGAAGGCAAAAATCAATATTTATATCAAAATTTCAAAATTTATAATGTAAAAGGGTTTGTAACCCTTGGGTATCGAGGAGGTGGCTCTATGAAGTGTTGGATTGCACAACTCTCAGATAATGTTACTAGATCCCCTACCTTCCTTTCCATAACACACCTATCATAACATATCATGACAGATTTAAATGTCCTATAATATTCTTCTCTACCCTACAAAAAACACCCAGTTTCAATGCAAGTGTTTAGACTTCTTTAATCTCCCCTGTGTTTTACCTTGGAGGATTTCTGCACCATCAACTTGCAACAGCAACAAATGTGTAAACTGTAAGTGTGGAGGTACACACTTGGCAACATTTGGAATTGATGTTTGAGATCCAGCTGTGTATGAACAACCTGCTCCATTCACCTCTACTTCGGCTTCCTTCTCTAACTTTGCAGTACAAGATGTAGGACTGCACATTGACTGTAAAGCATCAGATTGGCTACACTGTCTTCTGTACTGGAGTGTCATGCTTGAAAGTTCATAGTTTTCAAAAAACTACAACTGGAACACTCTGCAGCCAAAGCCACATTCTGAATTAGCCTTGTGTCCACATTTCCTATTGACCAACCAAACAGTGAAACAAGTATCATGCATGAGCATGGCACTTAGATAACAGAAAATAACACCAAATCTCCCAAACATCAGGTAGAAAAACATAATGACTCTTGAAGCCAAGTGCTCTCAAAAGGAGCTGTCACACACCATTGGTCATCACAAACTGAGGTATGTATGTAAGTAATCAGTAAAAGAAACAGGTATCTTTTATTTGACTTCTGAAAAAACAGGCTAAAAAAAGCTTACCTCCATCACCCATCCAACATATTTCACATCGTTGACATGCTGATTCATGTCCAAATCACCATGCTTTGGCTGCAAAGAAAACTAGAACAAAGAAAACAAATACAAGCAGCGAACAATATGAACAAACTAAAGATGTTTGAAATAAAGCAGGTGACTCCTGATTTGACAAAAAACCTGAACCCTTTTTTTTGTCCAAGGGCCAGAACCAATCTCATCTCTGGACCTTGGACAAGTCGTCAAGATCACCAACTCTGTTGCACCCACCAAAAATGCCACAGTACACATACAGAACACACCAATGTTAATAGCAGAAGCAGCCAGGGTCTTTCTAAATGTAGCCACTTTGGTAGCATATGTTGTTCTCCCACTGTACATGGCCATGAATTACCCATTGAGCCCCTTTGCTTGCAATATCAAATGGGTAACTGGATGATTCCACTGAAGCCAACAAAGTCTCATCATTTGCATCACTTACAATATCCTATCAAGTCACAAGGCATCACATTCGACTCATCTTTCTGAGATTTGAAAAAAACTCCATAAGAATGATTCACAATTACAAGATGAGTCTAGTGATTAGTACCTTTTGGGTGCTACTCACAAAGTATGAGATCATGAACGGAAATCACTCCTTACTCACTATTTCTACCCTACAGCCACAATGGTAGGAACTTTTGCAGCTTAGAAGGAGAATGAAGCTCAAAGGAAAAATGTCCTATTCTGCCCACAAGATACAAACACCCAAGCTAGGGACTCAGATCCTTTTAGACTGCGCTGCTCTAAGGAATAGCTACCTTGTATGTTGCAAGCTGAGATGTCCAAAAAGGTTTCACAAATCTGCAATGCCACTAAGGTGACAATCTTGGGTACATTTGACTTCAATCGGTTTAGCTCCTTCAACGACTAATATCATAGAAAATTTTAGGGTCCATTAAGGTTTAATATGGAACTCGTCAAGTAGCTTTGTATCAAAAATTAAGGAGTTAAAAAAATCATGGTTCAAGTGGTTCCCATGATGGGAAAAACCACCTTGCAACCTCTGCAACTATCTTTGGATTTGCACCAAGGCGGCTGGGTTGTGTAGGCAAGGGAACTAATGAACTCGATAATACAGTTTGGCATACCTCTTTCAGCTCCAAGGTCATTACATTCATCTTCTCCTCAAGCTCACATATTCGGGCCTCTAATGCGTTGTACTTTTTTGCCCAATTTTCACTACCTTTGTTTAGGATTGTAGTGTATTGTATAGGTGGTGGGTGGTTTACCTATCAAGACCAGCCCAAGTTACATCACAGGTCTACTACTAAAGGCAAAATGTGTATATAGTTTTACCCATATGGCATATTTGTCACAAAAATATCAAGACTGAAAAACACCTACCTCTTCTTTAACAATTGCCTTTAACTTGTCCCAGTTAGTCCCGCATTTTGTGTTGCACCCAAGTTGCATCCAATGAATGTTCGTAGCCTTGACAAGTTTGATCTCCAACTTGGTTTTCAAGTAGGCATATTTACACTCTGCAGGGATCACCTGCATAGTCAACGTGTGGGAGTTAACTTAGTGAGCAGCCTAGGCACATTAGCAATGTGCTTATCCTTCTACTGTAACACAAATGGCATAGTTATAATTAGTCACCTTGCCAAACAAGGGGAGTTGTAGCATGCACGGCAATGGCTCCCTGAGATTAATGACCAGGCCTAGCTGCCAACACACATTCCATCATTTGCTGTAAATGACATTAAATCACAACATCCATCATTTTATATGACCTTTAATTAACTACATATTTTCACCACACTTGTAACTCTCCAATGGAAATCGACTGTCCCTGAAGCAAGAAACAAGATGCTAATATGTCAGTGGTTTTCCATTAGGCTACTGTGATCACAACACACTATGTGTAACTGTGATCACAGTAGCCTAATGGAAAGAGACCCTAACACTGACCCATCTATCACTGGGCCCTCAGAAACACATAGTGATTTGATAATAGAGGCCTGGAGCCATTCTTTTGGACAATTCAATGCAAGGTGAAGAAACTGCTGTAAAAATTGTGCAGCTGATCTGGAAACACATATAAGTCATTAGAAGCCCAACTAGCATACAACCAAACTATTTGAGAAACAAAATCAAGGTCTGGGAGTATATAGAACTTGGAACATACAATGTGTTCACTAAAATGAACTTTCAGATTTTCTTCTTTAGTTGCCTTTGCCAAAATACAAACCACAACCAAACTGGTTGTTTAGTACCATTCATACCTACCACAACCAAATAGATGCCTAACCACTAAAAGCAAAAATAGTCCTAAAAGGAACTTTCTACTCCTACATTGTCCCCTACAGGTTATTCCGTGTTTAATGGAGCATGGAGTCTTGTTAGGAAAACCCAGAAACAACCATTGTAATGTAATGCAGCTAAATTGAGCCCACAATAACCATATGCAAGTTCGCCATATAAAAATCACCGAGCAATGGGCTTTGTTTTATACAACATTTGGATTCTACAAGAGCCCTTGCTATAGATGCTTACTTGAATTTGGCCGGTGGAGCATATGGTGGTGCAGGGGACACCATGTCAACCACCTTGGTGTTTGAATTGGCAAATGCAAATTGCAAATCCTTCTTGACAACCTTCAACTCCATCTCAACACCCATTCGTGTGTCCATCTCACTTTAGCAAGGATTAATAACTCTTAGGGTTTCTTCCAAGCTTGTCAAGTTTTTCTTCGAGCTTTGGCCCGTGGTAAGGACCTTGCGAATTGTGACCAAGACCAAAACTCGCATCAACACTGCTTAATACCTGTAGAGTCCCCCATAGTCCCTCCATTAGCAACTAGGTTGTTAAAATCTACTGACCCACTATGTGAACTCTAAGCAATCGTGCATTCTAAAAGAAACATCACTAGTTTGTAAGATAAAAGTTGGAGGTAGTCGAAAAGGATCTAAAAATAGGGCAACAACTCTATATCACACCTAGAAATTCACTTCTGTGAAGTTGAGCTTCTGAACAAACAACAACCTTCGTGTTGCTCGATCATTCACAAATCTTGGGATATGCTTGCATTTCAGTTTACCATGAATACCATACCAATCTAGACATATTTTGTGCCTTCTGAGATATACCGAATGCTCACGAGAACATTGACAACAAACATCTAGATTACTTCTGAGATGTTCAATCCCTGAATCCTGGTGGTACCTCTGAACTAGCAACTTTACTGTGACGTTGCTTGAAAGCACACTTGATGTAAGCAACAATCTTTTCTTTGTCACATCCCCATACAAATTTCGTCATTATAGGTAGTCGTCATTTTCGTAAAGGGTTATTTAAAAGACTATCCAGTACATTGGAATCAGGTGTTATTCGTGGGCAAAATTTTGTCAGGTTGAGGTGATAATGGAGGTGCATGTACATTTGGTACAAATTACACACTTATTCTGGACCCTAATGACTTGGCTCTTAAACCCTAAACCCTTCAAACCCCAAATTGATCAACCCCCATATACCTCATAAAACACTGTTTTTTTGGCCATATACCTCATAAACAATGTTTTTTTGGGGAGTGAATTATCCTTTCCTTGTATAAAAATCCAGGAAATTTCGGACAATGTTACTTTCTTATTTAATTTCAACCAATTTTGCTATTTTGAGGCAAATTTCAAGGAAATTATAACATCATATATATGGCACACTATTTGTTTCAAAACAAAACAATAATTTTTAGAGGGTGAATTTGCCTACCGTAAGTTAAAAATTGGAAATATTGAAGATAAATATGAAAAGACTAGAAATCCTTGGTTTGTCTATGTCAATTCTTGAAAATAAGAGCACCAAAAAGGAAGAAGCCAAAGTTTTTAGACTAGATCCCTGTGGTTAAGGAAAGAAGCTATGGATTAACCTAACTGTTTTAATATCAATCTAAGAATTCTTGTGTGAATTCAGCTAATTTTATTATGTCTTGAAAAAATCACCAGATTTTCAATATGACAATTTGAAGAAAAACATTGGTCATGCCATTCCATTATGCTCACATACTACAGTAGAACCTGTCTAAGTTAATAATGTCGGTTTAGATTTAGATTGTATTGATTTTTTTTTGGTATTAATTAAATGATAATTGATGTAGCACATAACATTTGCGGACCTGTTTAATTCATGGCCAATTTATCTTTGGTATATTTGGTGGGAAATAGATGATATTTTTATTCCCATCATTCAATAAACATTAATTCATCGTCCAACCCAACAAATCCTACACGCAGAGTTTAACATGCGATGTTTGTGATGCCATGCTCCCTCCCGATATAACATATGCAAAAAATGATAATTCAATCGTTCACAGTTCGAATGTTGGGCGAACCATGTGTAAGAGATTCCAAAATGGATCGGTGAATTTTACATGGAGATATATGTTGTGTTGCTCACCCGAGGAACAAACGCTTGGTGCTATACATTGCTATACTACACATACAAAATAGCTTTTGGTTTTCCAAATCGTGGGATTTTACATGACATATTCCTCAGCTTGCACACACAAGAAAATTGGAAAAAAATTAATATCTACCCCCCCCCCCCCCTTTGTTTGTCACGTGTCGTACCTTTTTATTGTCGTCCATGCATATATATGTTATTTATTTGGATAAATGGAATTTAATTTTGAAAAAAAGTAGATTACTTTATGTTAGATTTGATATGATTATGTATTCATTGCAATATGGGTGCCACCTCTTTCAATACACTTGGGAAAATGTTGAACATAATTTTAAGTATTTAATGTGGCCTGTACAAAAATCCCATGCACCATGTATGAAACATATTTTATAATTTTTACATGTTAAATAAACTGACCTATATAACGTTGGGATTGGCCGTCCACAACCAAATGGGAACGCCGTGGCCATTTTGGAGGGAAATAGATTTGATTATTATTTTCATTGTTTAATAAACATTTAATTCATCTTCCATCCCAACAAAGCTTTGTGCAAACATGAAAACTCTAATAATGTCCTAGAGTATTTACCAATTAAAATTAACCACGATTCGCCATGATGACATACTTTAGATATGCCCTACGGCGTTGCCATAATGTTCCTTTTCCCAAAACAACCCTAATTATTATTTGGTTAGATATGCCCTGCGGCGTTGCCATAATGTTCCTTTTCCCAAAACAACCTTAATTGTTATTTGGTCGTCATAAAAAACAATTCTTGATTTATTTTGTGATGCGGCTTGGGTTGTTCCAGACAAATTCATATCAAATACCTCTTTTATGGTATAGATTTTTAATTTTACAAGTATACTTTCTCCCTTTTCTCCGAGCTATTTATTAATTTTCCTGGGAAATTTTTTTTTCAACCTTAAACCCTAAAACGAGATTTGTGGATGGGGCATTGGTGGGTGTTGGGTCATTCAAGCCCGGGAAACAAAAAAAAAACCCGGGAAATTTCATAAGGCACGATTTTCTTTTCCCATTCAATCAAACTATGAACATCCTTGGAGGGCATGAGTCCTACAACACTCCTACTAAAAAATGGTGCAAATGATGACGATCTTCAAACGAAATACCTCTTTACACAACATTAAATATTTATACCATGTTAAATGTATTTGTAAAACATAAACATACAAAAAGAATCCTCACGGGGTTCCCATGTATTTTTCAAAATTTTGAAGGGTCCGATAAAGCAGACTTTGGGCTCTCCGCGTTTACATTCGTTCGTGGAGGGAAAAAGTTCAACAATTTTAATCGTTGGTAAAAAAAGACATCTTAACAAAATGAACAATTCGAGCGATCGAAAATTGAATAAGAAGAGGGCGAAAACGAATGCGGCTTGACGAAAAATAACAAAAGGCGACCAATCGCCTATAGAAGAGGGAAGAGGGGGGTGCGGCAGGGGGGGTTCAGGCTGGTCGTCGAACCAGAGCTCAGACAAGAGTAGGAGGACTGGGGGTGCAAGGAATTGAACCTCCTTCCCCTCCCCCCCCCCCCCCCCCCCCGGTCTTGACAATCCAATTGAACCATTGATGCAACGACCCACAATGGAACAGTTAGCATAGTGCTTACTGTTTGGTTCGTTCCCAACTATGCCATCGAGAAGTTTTGCAATGACTCAAACATCGGGCTACCCATTTTGTTGAACCCTCCTATGGAAAAAATAAAGTAATTGTTTAAGGAAATTAATATGACATCAATTTAAGTAAATATCAATTTTCCCCCGCTCTGTTACCAATAATTTAATATTAGTTTTCATTCTCGCGACCGACGTTTGTATTGTAAACCAATACGTCTCACATCAAATCTTCATTCATGGGACCAATTTGCCTAGGTTTCGAGTTCAATTTCATCCACCACACAATTCGGCCAAGGTCTATCCGAACGACACATGTTCGCCATCCAGGACAAACAAAACACGATGGGCACGGCATGCGTCGCATGGTGGCCCTACCATTTACGATAAGAAAAAAAACATTTACTTAAAGGGGATATTGTTTAATTTTTCTTACAAATGACAATAAAAGTAAACTAGATCGTATTTACAAGATTTTTTATCCTGTGAAATTAGGTCACATTGCAGGATCCTATATCCTATATATCAAAGCAAACGTGGTGTATGTCTATCTGTCTATGTGTAGCTTGAGGTTCCCTAACCATGTCCCCACCTCCTTCTTCTTCTTCAAACCCTAGATTCCGGGTTTGAAGTCCAGATCCATAGTTGCACCTTGAAGTTCCCAAACCAGGTCTCAATCCAGGTTCTTCGAAGCCAAATATTGGGGTTTCAAGTCCAGGTCCAGGTCCAGGTCTCGATCCATGTGCAGCTTGAGGTTCCCAAAACATGCTCTTCGAATCCAACGATTAGGGTTTGAAGTCCAGATCCAATTTTGGGTAAGAGTCAAAACTATGGATCTCCATTTCTGAAATGGATTTGTCTATTTGTGCACCCCAAAATAATCATATTAATTGTATTATTATTATTATTATTTTAAATTTTGTAAACCTCTCCTCGAAAGAAAATGTAATAATAAGTGTATTTATTTTAAAGGTACCCATTCTTCAACCATATGGTAATAATAACATCGGTGGGTTTTTTTTTTTTTGCGAATTGTTTTTGTTTGTAGCCAAAATGGCCATCATCTGTAGGAAGATGTGGAAAAAATGGGCAATTATCTAAAGGAATATTTAGCCAAACCTGGCTACAAATCCAAACATGGAACCACAAAGCGTTGGGGGTGACTAGAGTGGCGTAGCCACGGGTTACCCACTAATATTAGAGCAAACGTGGTGGTGTCTGTTTGTCTGTGTGTTCCTCACAGACATTCGCGAATTACGGCCAGGGCAATGAGATGAAAGAGTTCTACGTACGTTCGTCTTCCTTTCTTTCTTTTTTTCTTTTTTAGTTTATGTCTGTCTGTTCGTCCGTCCGTCAATCCTTCCGTCCGTCAGTCCTTCCGTCAGTCCTTCCATCCGTCAGTCCTTCCATCCGTCAGTCCTTCCATCCGTCAGTCCTTCCATCCGTCAGTCCTTCCGTCCATCTGTCCTTCTTTTCGTCATTGACCTCCCCATCATCCCTTGCCCCATTTTCCGTTTCGCTTATTTATATATTTTTAGTTTTTTTTTCGAGCATCCACGTGATTGGCCTACTCAGTATGCATAGTAATGTACATACCACTGCCTATGTGCAGCTCCTTGATTTTTTTTATTGCCAAATTTTTTGCCAATTTGCACCTGAAATATATGATTTCAAATTTCAACCTATTTGAAGGATTTTTCGTGGGAAGTAAATGGTCCCAAATTGGCTAGACTTTGTGGGAAAAAAAAGTTGCTGAAACATCAGACTTTTATGGTAAATTCTATTAGGTAGCCAATACTACGAAAGGACCCCCTTTTCCTTCTTTTTTAAAAAATAAAACTTTCGTAGTTGGTGATGTTGGCGAATTTGGCCCCTTTTTTTTTGTTTTTCGTTCTTCTTTTTGGGGATGATGGTCACTTTGGTGACATCACAAAATTGGCCATTGAAGACACACAAAAAATAAAAAACAAGGAAAGAAAAAAGGGAAAAAAACCACTACTACTACTGCTACTTAACTGGTGCGTACACTCGCAATGTTGTTCCACACACACACACATACATCGCTTTCCAAACCCTCATGTGAATGTTGATGTTCTCAGAACATTTGTACACAAATATAATTAAAGTGCAACAATACCAATTCGATATATTAATTGTAAGTTCATCATTCTTGAACATGCACTTCCTAGTCACATGGAAAAGAATGAATGAATAATCAATAGATGCACCAACAAGTCCACCGACAAGCAACAAACAAAATCTTTAATGAAAGGAAAGAATTCAGCAATGCGTTATTTAAAGCCTAACATGGAGTACATGGATCCTCGATATTGTGCACTTATCTGAACATTCGCAAATCCAACATTATGAGAGCCTACTCAAAAGGTAATTTGAGTCGGGTTGCAATCTTGGTAATAATTCTAACATATGAATGCTGGACATCATGCACAATCACTTTCCCAAAAAACGTTCATCATTTTTTTTAATCGTTTATGGATGGGGTAGATCATTTCTAAACATTCGTGGATGTCATGGATCATTTTCAATCACCCGTGGACGAAAGAGATGATTTATATTCACTCCATAAGGTGGATCCTTTTTTGGTAAGACATGGATGAGTGGATTATTTTTGGTCATCCACACATTATTGAGATCACTTTTAACCGCCTGGAAAAACACCAATTGCGCAAATCATTTTCATTTTCCCAATGCCCCCAGATCACGTCCATCGTCGATATGTAACCCCAATATGGGGTAGATTATTTTTGGTCACCGATACATGGCCTGTATTGGTATTATTTTCTATACCAGGCCTTAAGGTATGATCCGCTTGCATTTGAAAGGGACTTGAAGTCCGAACGGGTGCCAAATATGATGGCGGAACCAATGCAATTTGTTGGAATGTTGACATCATTGCCAATGAAGAGTTGACACGTCACATCAATTTTTGCCCCCTCGTTGGCTGGATAAGATTGTGCCTAGTTGAAAGTTTTATGGAAAATCAAAATTACTTCGTGGGCCGTTGGTAGGAACAAGTGTGTCAGGGATCGGTAGGTCAAAGGCAAGTAGGTCGATGCTTGTAGATGGTTGGTGTTTGTGTAACATGCACGGATGGCACATTGGTTGGTGGGTGGGGGCGAAAAGGTGCTCAACAGGCCGATGCAAAGCTCACCGAACTCACTTGATTATCATTATATATTGTAAAGGAAGAAAGTTCCTTCCCCTGAAGTTGTCCAAGGTACTAAAATAGTGTAAATTAAAAGGACCCAATCAAATGTCACCTTTTGGGTCAATCACTGACATTAGTGAACCAAAGGAACTTTTTTCATCAAAAAAAAGAAGATAACATCCCAAAATAGAGGGAAATGTTTCTTTTCTCCATCTTTTTGGGTTTCTTTGATCCTTTTTTTTTAAAAATAAAAAATGTAGGATAGTTTTTATTTAAATGGTGTGATTAGTGTTTCTCTCTTTCTAATTTTGTGGTGTAGTTGAAGGGGTGATCCTCCATAACAAAGATTTAGCCAAATTGGGCTATAAACAAGATATGAAAACGGAACGATTTAAGCACTCTTCTATATTGTTTCCTAACTATGGGCACCCAACATAAAAATCTTGGGATTTCTTTATTTTTCTTTTTTCCCCCAAAACTTGGTGATAAAACCCACAAATTTCACTTTTTTTCAATGTATATTTTCTTCATCAAATATATAGTCAGAACATCCCTATAAAAAGTCGTTCATAGAAGGATGGAGTCATTTTTATGAAATTGTTACATTAAAAAAAACTGTAAAAGGATGTTCATAAAAATACGGAGCTAGAAGTGATGATTCATAAATTATTTGTTTTCAACTTTTGTGATGTAGACAAAACCCCAAATCATACATAAAAAAATGGAGACAACCATGATAGCAATCGTTTCTTTTTGCCTAAGTACAATAGTCTCCCGCTTAAGTACGCACCCATTTAAGTATGCATCTCGGTTAAGTACGCATTTTTTGGCAAAAAAATTAGGGTTCAAAATTAGTAATTACCTTTGGTGTACGTTTTTTTAATAAATTTAACAGATAAAATGATCTAAGCTTCCAATTTTCTGAAATTTTTTGGAATTGCAGAAGTTCTGGTTTAGGATTTCATAAAATTGACACAATCACAGAAGCTCTGGTTCTAGTTTTTTGCAAAAACATACAATCATCATAAGAACCTCTAGTTTTGGGTTTATTTTGAGAATTGCTGGTCAAGGATCTGAACTAGTTCTTTGATTTTCTGGGAACCACTTGTGAAGGGTCTTGTGTCCTCAACCCTACACACTAGTTCTTTATTTGAAAAAGGAGAGAACCGCCCAACACTGGTTTAATATGGAGGACCAAAAAAACACAGATTTCAAGTGGGATCTTTTCTGTAGAACTCAAAATGGAAAAAAAAGAAAAAAGAAGAGACAAAACCCACTTAAGAAATATAAATGTTTCACGACAGGTGCATCACCCCAACATCAAGTAAAGTGGTGAAACCCTGCAAAACTTTATTAATAAACACATAGTAGATTTTGAAAATGTACAAAGGAATAATTAAAAAAGGAAAATGGAGAAGTTCCAAGATGTCAACTTAGTTCAAGTAAAGTAGTTTTTATCTTTCGTGGCTCTGTCTCTCTAAGGGAGGAGGGACCACCAATAATGTACTTAGTTTTCATTTGGTCCCACATTTTCAGGAATGTCCACCACGTGTCCTAACTTGTGAGACTTCATGGAAACATTTCACTGAACTTGCCATAAGGGACAAGGTAATGTGATTGTGTCTCAATAGGTAGTGTGTAGTTGCAAAGTAGATTACCAAAAGTAAGCGACTTGAGAGCTGCAAATCTATAGTACGCACCTACTGGCTAAATACGCACAAACCATGTAGGTTCAAGTTGCGTACTTAAGCGGGACACTACTGTAGCCAAAAAAATCACAAAATTAATGCCCATGGATATTTCTGACAATAATTTGATTCCCAAAAACCATTGAGTTTTAATATTTAATGTTTTAAATTCTCACCTCAATGTGAAATAAATTCCTTAATTCATCGCCAAATTATGAATATCGTGTACGATACATAACAGAACATGGACATGTGAGAAAACACAATCAAGATAACTTACGTGTCTCAATAGCAAGTGTACTTGGGCTGATGAGTAGGCATCACACTATGCAATGGCTTTTTGTGACCCCCAACAACTTCAAAAAAAATGTTCAGCCCAAGCTATTTTTTAAATAAAAAGCCTTATTCTGACAAATTTTCACTAATCTTCATCCAAAACATCACAAACTTGCGCCCTCCTTGTATGGGTGCTTTTACAACACCTTAACAATATGTTCAACGTTCAATGTTGATACAATCATTGATATGATGTTAAGGTGACATTGTAACAACATGTCCTAAAATGACATTGATATAATACTAAAATATTTGACACCTTATCAATATTAAACTAATGAAAAGAATATGACCAACATTGGCACAATATACATTAATAAGTCATCAAATTGATGACTATATGTTGAAGATTCAATGTTAATATGGTCATTGATACAATATGTTGATGGCATTATAACAATATATACTAAGTTAACATTGAGATTGTTTTGACATAATTTACATTTTTTCAACACACATTCAAGGAATAAGATCTTGTCAATGTTGAGATAACACAAATTGATTAGCTATTGAATTGATGTTATTACAACCTTCATAAAGGTGGATTTTCAATGTTGTTGCATATCACATAAAATCAACATTGTTGAAGGTGGTACATTAAAAATGTTAAAACAATGGTACTCATTGTCACAACATTAATACAATCCTATGAAATGTTGCAATATCAAATGGACAAATAACAAACATTGATTCAGTATAAATAAAATCTTGCATTTGATAAGTGTTGAAACAACTAGTAGCATTGTTTTAATATTGATTCATAACAAATCAATACAACATTTCATTTATATTGTTCCATATAAATTATATAAAATATACATGTTACCACCTAGCCCTACATGGATGTGACATCATCCATAGTGCAAGGTTATTCATCCAAAACTCCCAATAGATTATTTGCTATTACATCCAAGAAGGCGCGATTTTTTAGGAAGTAATCAGACCTTTCCTTTTCTCAAAGAACTGCGATGAGAATCATCCTTGAAGGCGACCCAAAAGCTTAGATAATCTCCAAAAAATAGAAAACCCTCAACTGGGTTTGCAGCAGCGAGAACAAAGGAGGAAAAAAAAGAAGAAAAAGTGGGTGTAGCTGGTCGTCCCTTCTGTCAGTTGTCTCGTCACGTCGGCGGATTCTGCCTTTGATGTCGAGACTCTAGTTTCCTTTTGTGCATTGTTGCCATGGTTTCTGGCGTTTTTCTGGAGGGGAGAAGAAGGTGGTAGAAGAGGAGGAAGCGAGGTTTGGTCGATTGTTGAAGTGGGAAGGAAGGTGACAATGGGGGAGGATGCAAAGAGAATAGAGAGAAGAGAGTTGCAGAAAGAGCGTGAATAGGTATATGCGTTGTGGGAAGAAGTTTGTGGGAGCGTGTTTTCGCTTAGGGTTTGTTTAGAGCCAGTGAGCCAGCGGGGTGGTAGGGAATGGAGAGAGAAAAGGCGAAAGAGGAGGTAACAGGCATGTCTCTTGGTGGCTGTGCAAAGGAAGAATAAATAATTTCCATTTGTAGATTGAGTTATTTCGCGTTGTCTATTTGTCTCCTCTTCTCTCCAGAGGTGTCAAGGGATACAGGGTTTGTAGTAGCATTTTCTATAGTCTGATAGTAGGCAATAAAAGAGTTGTCGTAGTTTCGGAAGGAAAAGCTGAAAGAGAGCGAGAGGGTGGTCCTTGGTTCTGAGGTCAGGGTTGGGAAAGATGGGAAGCCCCGAAGAACTGGAACATAAGAGGCGGCGACATCTGAATTACAACAACAACAACAACGCTCATTTTGTCTCTCCGCCACTCAAGAAGCAAGAACCTCTGACACCATCTTGCGATGAGAAGAAGGTACAGAGAGTGCTCTAGCCGATGGTGTTATGCAGATTTTCTTTTCTTTGGAAGTTGGAACTAGAGTTTGAAGCTTTGAAAACTTCATGTTATGTATTTATGTTGTTGTTTTGCGTTTCGGATTTTCGCTTACCGTGCAACCAATTTCTGAAGCTTTCGTCTCCCTCTTTTCTTCTCGCATGGCGAGTAACTCCCTTTGTTTTTTGTTCCAAGCACTCTCTGAACTTTAGCAAGAGTTTCTCTTTCATACCTTAGGAAGAAGGTTGTATTAAGTTTTCCTTACTAGGTCTATGGTGTTTTGCTTCTGTGACCTATATTTGCTCGGAGCCTTGCCGTTGTAGTAGCAGGCGTTGGAGGAGGTAGAGGTTGGTTTTTTCTAGTGTTGTTAAGGAAGTACAATGATAGAAGTTGATGTGTTTTCTCATGCGGGACAACTTGTTTCTCTGGAATTCCTTAACATATTTTCCTTTTTTGGCAGACCTACTCTTGTTGGCCATCTAGTTGCTCTATGAGCTCAAATTTTCAAATGGCCTGCATAAATATGGAATTGTTTTGAGTGGATGGAATTTCTGGGACAATGATTATGATCACTGTTTAGAGCAGCTACTTGACTAGTGCAGGCAGGATAGCCATGCACATAGACATTGTGTTCTGGTGCATTGCAAGTTCTCATCTGTCTAGTTCTTTGCATTTAAGAGTTTTCTGAAATTATTAGATGCTCTGATTTACCTGCAAGAACACATTGGCTAGCACATCACATTACGAACCCTTTTCAATCAATGATCTAATCAATGTTGCTGGGTTTCAAGTCTTTGTTATCCTTTTTTGGCAATCATTGTGCCCCTCATCTCACAGCCTATAATTAAGCCCTTGCAAGTGGATAGTCCCAAATTTTATTATGATATTCTTCTTGAATTATTTTGTTGCTTTTATTCAGTCACTTCAGTCTTCAGAAGGCACTGCAAGAAGGAGATGGTTTTTGAGATCTCTTGGTATGACATGAAAAGGTTCTGATTTAGGGTTGATTATGGGTGTAGGTGGATGTTGCAATGCTCCAGTATCAAAACCAAAAGCTTGCACAACAGCTTGATGTCCAACGAACTGAGATCAGTGTCTTGGAGGGTAAATGCAAGAGCCTTAGAAGCAAGCAGGCCTCCTATGATGACACTCTTGTGACTATCAACCGTATTTGGAATCAGGTATGGGTTTCCATGTTCTATCTGCCTTGTTCACTGGTTGTGGTTGGGGTCAAATGCAAGTTTGAGGATATTAGTCTTAGTTTCTTTCCTCACATTGGACAGTGCATGTCTAATGCTCTCAAGAATGATAACCATTCACAGGATTTGCCAATTTTGCACCTTGTCTATTGTTATGTGAGTGTGGAACCTAGTTTGCCATACATGCCATTCTGTCGCCACATAGTTAAGCTATCATATTGGCCACTGCTGGATAACGGCAATCTAGGTCACAAGAATGTTATTTTGTCATTTTTGTGTTTTTTTTCTATCATTTTCTTTGTCAAGGTTCAATTCTTTAGGAAGTTCGTAACACAACCAACAATTCTGTAGTGCAATTATTGTATTGATCAAGCCTATGGTACACACAGATGAAATGGATTTGTTGAACTTTTGAAGGCCCATGTAGCTGAAGTAGCTCTTATTGAGCATGACAATTGTCCTATTATGGCGATGTTATCATAGAAGAATTGATAAGAATCTGTGTGTTCTGATATCATTGAAAGTAGCAATCTCCCCAGCTTTTGTTAGAGTGGTCATTTAGAGGGAAGATGTCTTGAATTGCTAGGTAGAAGGGAGGAGAAAGGATTGACAGCCTAGGAAGTGGCATTTTCTGGTGAACCCTCTGGAATTGAATCTCTTTCTATCTTAGTGCCGGAGATTGATTTGAAAAGTTGTTCTTGTAACAGCTGGTGGATGACTTGGAATTGTTGGCAGTGCGTGCCAATGCTGCTTCCAATGGCATTCGGATACCTGAACCTGCCTCGTTGACAAATGGTAAGTACATACCATTTCTCTCTGTTTTCTTCTTGGAGAGCATGCATATTCTTGAGTGCCATTGGGGACATGATAGGATCTTGGTAGATGTCAATATTATTTAAGCCAGGGAGAGATAGCGTGACTAAATCACAATTGGCAGCCTACAGTTTGAAAAAGACTACTGAAGAGGGTTTGTGAATTACAGGTTTCGTGTGGAGAAGACAGTGGATGCTTTGGTGGAATGGGCAGCAACATCCCTTCTCAAGTTGCCTCGCATCTTATACTATGGTGCTAAAGGCTTGGTAACCCACAATACCCACTATATGAGCAATAGTTTTATGGTTGAAGTTTTGCAAGGTTGCTTCTGTTGCCTCTGTCTTGAATTTGCAAGGCCTGCTTTTGGTTGCAGAGTGCACACCCGAATGTCCATCTCAATCTTGCACTTGACTGGAAGACATGCATTGGGGCAAAAGATTGGGAATCCATCGCCAAGAAAGAGAAGCTGGATGTGTGGCCTGTAATTATAGCCGTGCAAGTTTTTTTCTTCAAATCAATAGTATCATTCTAGTGTTCTCTTGTTTGTTTGCATGGCAGTTTTCATTGTCCAAGTGCCTGTTCTGCTAGAAAAGTCAAAACGAGCAAGTGAGGGTGTCATTTGCTCCTCAATCATGTCAGCTCAAGGTAATTTGCTTTTGGGCTTTCAATTTGAGTACAGGGGATGGAGCTTGAGCCTAGGCGGTTGGAGGAGGCTGTGGGGTCAATACATAAGGAGATGCTCTACTTGAGAGACAGGTAGGATGGTACAACATTCCCATCTACCGACATTTTTAGCTGTTTGATTTCTTTTGAATTTCCTGTCAACTGCTACCATATGCTTGTGGAGCTGAGAGAAGTCTGCATAGTGTCGAGGGTGTACGTGAGCAATGCTTCCCACTTGTGGTTGCATTGGAGAAATGCATTTGTAAGGCATCTTCACCTGCAGAACATTGATTGCTCAAGTTCAAATTTAGCAATTGACGAAAGTAGATGTGCTGGCTTTATTAGCTCATTTCAAATAGTTGAACTCGCTGGTAGTTGAGGGAGGATAGTAGCCGGTGAGATATCAAGATGAGCTTGAGGTTTTCGGGGAAATGTGAGTTGTTTCTGCCCTCCCTCTTCTCGGGACTTTTTCAGTACTACCTATAACTTTGTTGAAAGTCTTTGGTGACACTGGTGAAGGTGGCCTCACCAAGATTATGTGAAAACAGAGACCGAGGTGAAGCTACACCGAAGTATTATTATAAAAGTGAATCTAGTTTGCTCTTCTTCTTCCTCCTCTGTTGTCCAAGGACCCATTCGAACCCGTGAGGAGAAGTAAGGTTGGGCATTTGATGATCCCAGAGCTTCTCCGGCAGTGCCTAGTATGTGACCTCCATATTTGTCAACCCCGTGTTCCTGAGGGAAGGTCGGGTTTGCTTGATCATCCAACTTTCCCTTTTTTAATGTGTCCTTTTCTGGGTTTAGGGTGGCATGTTTTTTGGTTATCGCGGATGCACACCTCCTGACCGGCTGTATGGCATTACAGACTGCTCGATCAGTGACGATCGCGGTCTGTAAGGGCCAATTGGCGTGGGCTGTATGGCAATGTAGACCGTTCGCGGTCTGTACGGGCCAATTAGCGTGCAGGAGGTGTTCACCTTCGATTCTTAAAAAATGGAACCTCATGAACTCGTCACCTTAAATTTCTCACCGTTTGTATGCTTCCCCTCCGTATTTGTCAACCATGTGTTTTTGAGGGAAGGTCGGGTTTGCTTCATCATCCAATTCTCCCCTTTTTAGTGTGTCCTTTTTTGGGTTTAGGGTGGCATGTTTTTTAGTTATTGCGGATGCACACCTCCTGACCGGTTGTATGGCATTACAGACCGCTCGATTAGTGACGATCGCGGTCTGTAAGGGCCAATTGGTGTGGGCTGTATGGCAGTGCAGACCGTTCGCGGTCTGTACGGGCCAATTAGCGTGCAGGAGGTGTTCACTTTCGATTCTAAAAAAATGGAACCTCATGAAACCGTCACCTTAAATTTCTCACCGTTTGTATGGTTCCCCTCCATATTTGTCAACTCTGTGTTCTTGAGGGAAGGTCGGGTTTGCTTCATCATCCAACTCTCCCCTTTTTAGTGTGTCCTTTTCTGGGTTTAGGGTGGCATGTTTTTTAGTTATTGCGGATGCACACCTCTTGACCGGCCGTATGGCATCACAGACCGCTCGATCAGTGACAATCGCGGTCTGTAAGGGCTAATTGGTGTGGGCTGTATGGCAGTGCAGACCGTTCGCGGTCTGTACGGGCCAATTAGCATTTAAGAGGTGTTCACCTTCGATTCTTAAAAAATGGAACTTCATGAACCCGTCACCTTAAATTTTTCACCATTTGTATGGTTCCCCTCCGTACATGTCAACCCTGTGTTTTTGAGGGAAGGTCAGGTTTGCTTCATCATCCAACTCTCCCCTTTTTAGTGTGTCCTTTTCTGGGTTTAGGGTGGCATGTTTTTTGGTTATCGTGGATGCACACCTCCTGACCGGCTGTATGGCATTACAGACTGCTCGATCAGTGACGATCGCGGTCTGTAAGGGCCAATTAGCGTGGGCTATATGGCAATGTAGACCGTTCGCGGTCTGTACGGGCTAATTAGCGTGCAGGAGGTGTTCACCTTCGATTCTTAAAAAATGGAACCTCATGAACCCGTCACCTTAAATTTCTCACCGTTTGTATGCTTCCCCTCCGTATTTGTCAACCATGTGTTTTTGAGGGAAGGTGACGCGTTCCCAAGTTCCTTGTGGACCCACTTGAGGGTCCAAGTATGTGACAATGTGGAAGGAGTTGGAACTTGGAGCCGCTCCCTAACTCACAACACTTGGAGGGGTAGAGGGGCGTGTTGGAGCTCCGGGATAGGACTAGGAAGATGTGACAAGCTTATTCACTCACACGGGCCTGCACAAACCCCACACAAAGTGGTTAGTGCATAGTTAGAGCACCTTTGGTGCTAGGACGAGCCACGGGCAACACGGACACACAAGACTCACCACGGCCCGGACTTGGGGGAAGCCACCACCTTCCCCCTTATAGTATACTCTGCAGCTCGCGGCGGGGGTGGCATCCAAATGACCATTTTGTCCCGGGACTCCCGGGACTCCCGCGTGGGAGTCCCGAAATCGCGCATTTTCGGGACTCCCGCGACTTTGAGGCTTCGTAACTTTCGGAGCAGACCTCCGATCGACTTGCCGTCTGAAGCAAAGTTGTAGGTCTCGTCGAGACCTTTCCAACGGTATGTCGCACGTCTTCTGAACCCAAGTATTTCGGGTCGATTCCCGACTTCTAGTGATCGGGAGTCAAAACCGACGGACTCCCGGGAGTTCGACTCCCGGGCCTTCTTTTGGTCATAACTTGCGTTTCAGATGTCCAAATGAGCAATGCGAGCCCATTTTGGACATCTACACTTCAAGAGCTTTCCATTGATATAAAGAGCGCAACCAGCCATGGAGTTTTGACCCCTCAAAACGCTCTCTGAACTTTCGGGAGTCCTTTTGGGACTCCACTCTCACCAACTCCCAACGTGGGAGTTCACTTGGGAGTGTGAGGGTTCACTCCCTCACACTCTTTGCACTCCCGGGAGCATGTGATATGACTCCCGGGTCTACTTATAGGCCCGCACGCTTGCAACCCCCTTGTCTTGGTCGCGAGCCAAGGCTAGGGTTGCGACAGAAGGTCGGGTTTGCTTCATCATCCAATTCTCCCCTTTTTAGTGTGTCCTTTTTTGGGTTTAGGGTGGCATGTTTTTTAGTTATCGCGGATGCACACCTCCTGACCGGTTGTATGGCATTACAGACCGTTTGATTAGTGACGATCGCGGTCTGTAAGGGCCAATTGGTGTGGGCTGTATGGCAGTCCAGACCGTTCGCGGTTTGTACGGGCCAATTAGCGTGCAGGAGGTGTTCATCATCGATTTTAAAAAAATGGAACCTCATGAACCCGTCACCTTAAATTTCTCACCGTTTGTATGGTTCCCCTCCATATTTGTCAACTCTGTGTTTTTGAGGGAAGGTCGAGTTTGCTTCATCATCCAACTCTCCCCTTTTTAGTGTGTCCTTTTCTGGGTTTAGGGTGGCATGTTTTTTAGTTATTGCGGATGCACACCTCTTGACCGACCGTATGGCATTATAGACCGTTCGATCAATGACAATCGCGGTTTGTAAGGGCCAATTGGTGTGGGCTGTATGGCAGTGCAGACCGTTTGTGGTTTGTACGGGCCAATTAGCGTGTAGGAGGTGTTCACTTTCGATTCTTAAAAAATGGAACCTCATGAACCCATCACTTTAAATTTTTCACCGTTTGTATGGTTCCCCTCCATATTTGTCAACCATGTGTTCTTGAGGGAAGGTCGGGTTTGCTTCATCATCCAATTCTCCCTTTTTTAGTGTGTCCTTTTTTGGGTTTAGGGTGGCATGTTTTTTGGTTATCGTGGATGCACACCTCTTGACCAGCCGTATGGCATTATAGACCGTTCGATCAATGATGATCGCAGTCTATAAGGGCCAATTGGCGTGGGCTGTATGGCAGTCTAGACCGTTCGCGGTCTGTACGGGCCAATTAACATGTAGGAGGTGTTCACCTTTGATTCTTAAAAAATGGAACCTCATGAACCCGTCACTTTAAATTTTTCACCGTTTGTATGGTTCCCCTCCGAATTTGTCAACCCTGTGTTCTTGAGGGAAGGTCGGGTTTGCTTCATCATCCAACTCTCCCCTTTTTAGTTTGTCCTTTTTTGCAAAGTGTGGCATGTTTTTTATTTATCGCGGATGCACACCTCCTGACCAGCTGTATGGCATTACAGACCGCTCGATTAGTGATGATTGCGGTTTGTAAGGGCCAATTGGCATGGGCTGTATGGCAGTGCAAACTGTTCGTGGTCTGTACGGGCCAATTAGCATTTAAGAGGTGTTCACCTTCGATTCTTAAAAAATAGAACCTCATGAACCCGTCCCCTTAAATTTCTCACCGTTTGTTTGATTTTTATTTGGTAAAGGTATCTTCCTATTTAAGAATGGCTGATTCATTTTTTTGCTTTCGAAATTATAGTATAAATTTGTGTTGTGACAACCGTGCTCACGGAGTCGGCATGCCGGGTGAGATATTTTTTGAAATCGTAATTACCGTGCAAGAATGTGCAACAATTATTTTGAGCAATGTTAGAGGTGTGCACTCGATGATATATTTCAGTCACATATAAATATAGACTTAACTAATATGAAAGTTGCATCCTCAAATTTTAGTTTTACAACAAGGGATGACACATGTCGATCAGGATGCTTCAGAGATACATCTGTGCCTAAGCCATGTTCAAGAACCTGATATTGATCAATATAACACCTTGATGCTACTGTTAATTAACATACAACCAAAAAACAAAAGAAAGACCCACCACCGTAATCAAGTGAGATAGTGTAATATTTGAGACATTGGTATTCACACCTGTGTTAGGTAGATAATAGATGGGTCTGATTGGTCATTTAAGGTCACAAAGTTCAATGAGAAAGAGTTCCAAAAATACCAGGACTGTAGAGAATGTCATATTTGGGTGTGATATCGAATATAGGGCCAGTAAATCAAAAGATGGGAAGAGTCCAGCAGCCTTAAAAACCACCAGTAGTTATACATGTCATTTCTTTCTTCATAGCAAGTTGAGGAATGACCAACCAAGACCATGAGATACTTTGCTTTCAACGCCCACTTTTTTAGCCAAGGACTGAGATTCAAACAGCATAATCAATCCTTTGTTGTGTAGTTAAACCCTCATACATGTTTTGTTTATCATCTCAAGGGGGCATGTCAGAGTAGTGAGGGAGTGGTGGAGCAATGGAAGATCCTTTTTGTCTAAACATGTTACAGCACCCTCTGGAAACTTCGATCCATATCTGCCTGTTCAACCCTGCTAAATAAAAAAGATAAAAGTTAAAAAAAAAAACTAAAACATGAACCAAACATTGTTGAAATATGTCGCAACCCTAGCTTGGCCAAGTGTGGGGGTGAAGCCCAACACTTGGAAAAGTTGGGGATTTGGAGTCCTCCGGGACTCCCGAATGTTCAGAGCTCGACAGCAAGGGGCAAAACACCTCGCATTGGGGTGTTCTTGGTGTCGTTGGAAAGGTCTTCAAACGTAGATATCGAAAATGCCCTCGCATTGGCAATTCGGACATCTTCAGCCCAAGTTATGGGCAAAAGAAGGGCCGGGAGTCAAACTGGCAGTTTGACTCCCGACCACTAAAAGTCGGGAATCGATGTCTTCCCGACGTCCGATTCGGGAGTGCGAGACGGCGTTGGAAAGATCTCGACGAGGGCTACAACTTCGGTTCAGACCTCGTCGCGATCCAACTCTGCAGTCGGGAGTTATGGCGGTTCAAAGTTCCGGGAGTCCCGCCGGGACAAAATCGGGACTCCATTTCGGGAGTCCCGGGAATTTGTGCCATTTGGATGCCCCCTCCGTGGCGAGCTGCAGAGAATACTATAGGGAGTAAGGTGGTGGCTTACTCCCCAAGTCCGGGCCGTGGTGAGTCTTGTGGTCCAAGTGCCCGTGGCAAGTCCCAACACCAAAGGGTGTCCCGGAATGTGAACTAACCACTTGGGTGGTTTGTTTTGATGCAGAATCGTGCTTGATCTACTAGTCCCTCTTCCTAGTCTAATCCTGGGGCTCCCAACTCAACCCTCTACCCCTTTCTAGAGTTGGAAGCCGGGAGCGTGCCCTTCGGTCCCAACTTCCGCAACTTGACATTTGGTGAACCCTCAAGTGGGTTCACCCCGGGACCAAGGAGCGCGTCACAAAAGGTTTTGCAATGCAATTTTGAAATTTTGATATAGATTTTTTTTTTGGCCTTCCAAAGTGACTCCAAATGAATATAAACCATGCTTCCAAAATAAGAATATAGTGCCATGCTCTTGTGATACACAATGGATCTCAAAACCATTTGCAAGTCATAATTTTTCCACTACTAAAAATTTTGTCATCTGCAACCACCATGTTTGCAACTGGGATGCAACTGCCGATCACATGCAACTATCTTTGGTTTTTTATGCAACTACAATGGATTTTTGCCCCCTTTTTGGGTGTGTATGTAACTATGGTACAACTATGATCACCTTCATCCCAACCTTTGGATGATTTCTGTGATATATCATCGTATATATTTGATATGCACATAC